>CM029367.1:2341223-2558723 GCA_017165825.1 Hepsetus odoe
GGGTAGGCATGGTGTCAAGGAGAGGAATGCTGAGGGTCAGATGGTTGTTGATTTTGCAACAAGGATGGAAATGGCTGTAGTTAATACTTATTTTAAGAAGAGGGAGGAGCACAGGGTGACGTATAAGAGTGGAGGAAGATGCTCACAGGTGGATTATATTCTTTGCAGGAGGGTCAGTTTGAAAGAGATCAGAGACTGCAAAGTAGTGACAGGGGAGAGTGTTTTTTTTTTTTTTAGGATGGTGGTCTGTAGGATGACCTTGGAGGTCAAGAAGAGGAGGAAAGTGAGGGCAGAGTCGAGGATCAAGTGGTGGAAGCTGAAGGAGGAGGACTGTAAGGTGGAATTCAGGCAGGAGTTAACACGGGCACTGGGAGGTGTTGAAGAGCTACCGGATTGCTGGGAAACTACTGCAGAAGTGATCAGGCAGACGGCTAGAAATGTACTTGGTGTGACATCTGGAAGGAAGAAAGAGGATAAGGAGACCTGGTGGTGGAACCAAGAAGTCCAGGAGTGTATTCAAAAGAAGAGGGAGGCAAAGAAGACATGGGGCAGTCAGAGATGAAGAAAGTAGACAGGTGTACAAGGAGATGAACCGCAGGGCGAAGAAAGCAGTGGTGAAGGCCAAAGATAAGGTGTTTGGTGAATTGTATGAGAGGTTGGACAGTAAAGAGGGAGAAAAGGACCTTTACCGATTGGCTAGACAGAGAGACAGATCTGGGAAAGATGTGCTACAGGTCAGGGCGATTAAAGATAGAAATGGTAACGTACTCACAGGTGAACAGAGCGTGTTGAGCAGATGGAAGGAATACTTTGAGGAGCTGATGAATGAAGAAAATGAGAGAGAGAGAAGACTGGATGATGTGAGAAGAGTTAACCAGGAAGTGCAGCAAATAAACAAGATGGAAGTAAGGGCAGCGATGAAGAGGATGAAGAATGGAAAGGCTGTTGGACCGGATGACATACCAGTGGAAGCATGGAGATGTTTAGGGGAGATGGCAGTTGAGTTTCTGACCAGATTGTTTAACACAATCTTGGCAAGTGAGAAGATGCCTGAGGAGTGGAGACGAAGTGTACTGGTACCGATCTTCAAGAATAAGGGTGATGCACAGAGCTGTAGTAACTATAGAGGGATAAAGTTGATCAGCCACACCATGAAGTTATGGGAAAGAGTAGTGGAAGCTCAGTTAAGAAAAGAGGTGAGGATCAGTGAACAGCAGTATGGTTTTATGCAGAGAAAGAGCACTACAGATGCAATGTTTGCTCTGAGGGTGTTGATGGAGAAGTACAGAAGGTCAGAAGGAGCTGCATTGTGCCTTTGTGGATTTGGAGAAAGCATATGACAGGGTGCCTAGAGAGGAGTTGTGGTTTTGTATGAGGAAGTCTGGTGTTACAGAGAAGTATGTGAGAGTAGTTCAGGATATGTATGATGACAGTGTAACAGTGGTGAGATCTGCAGTGGGAGTGACGGATGCATTTAAGGTAGATGTTGGATTACATCAAGGATCAGCACTGAGCCCATTCTTGTTTGCAATAGTGATGGACAGGTTGACGGACGAGGTTAGACAGGAGTCTCCGTGGACGATGATGTTTGCTGATGATATTGTGATCTGTAGTGAGAGGAGGGAGCAGCTTGAGGAGAACCTGGAGAGATGGAGATATGCTCTAGAGAGGAGTGGAATGAAAGTGAGTAGGACAAAGACAGAATACATGAGTGTGAATGAAAGGGAGGAAAGTAGAGTGGTTAGGATGCAGGGAGTGGAGGTAACAAAGGTGGAGGAGTTTAAATACTTGGGATCAACAGTTCAGTGTAACGGCGAGTGTGGAAGAGAGGTGAAGAAGAGAGTGCAGGCTGGTTGGAATGGATGGAGAAGAGTGGCTGGAGTGATTTGTGACAGACGTGTACCAGCTAGAGTAAAAGGGAAGGTCTACAGGACAGTAGTGAGACCAGCTATGTTGTATGGGTTGGAGACGGTGGCACTGACGAAAAGGCAGGAGGCGGAGCTGGAGGTGTCAGAGTTAAAGATGCTGAGATGTTCGTTGGGTGTGATGAGGATGGACAGGATTAGAAATGAGTATATTAGAGGGACTGCTCAGGTTAGACGTCTTGGAGACAAGGTTAGAGAAGCAAGGTTGCGCTGGTTTGGACATGTGCAGAGGAGAGACGAGGATTATATTGGAAGGAGGATGTTGAAGATGGAGCTGCCAGGAAAGAGGAGAAGAGGAAGAGCAAAGAGGAGGTTTATGGACGTGGTGAGAGAGGACATGCAGGTGGTCGGGTTGAAGCAGGAAGATGCAAAAGACAGGAAGAAATGGAGACAGTTGATCCGCTGTGTCGACCCCTAAACGGGAGCAGCCGAAAGAAAAAGAAGAAGAAGAAGAGAGTGAAAAATTCTCAGGGCTGGGGCTCATATCTACGTTTCAGTAGGACTAAGAAAATTCAGAAAATCTAGGAGTGCCCTGATGCTCCCCATTCAACTTCTATTATTTTACTCAGAAGAAAGAGGCTCCAAGCTTGTAAGATCATTCCCAAGACGACCCGAGGCTGCCAGTAAGGGTCTCGTTTCTAACATAAGGGGAATATTTTAGGGTTTTATTTGAACAATCTCACAGAAAAACATTCCAAAAGCAGCAGGAATAACGATTGCAATTATTTTCAAACACGATGAGCAGCTCTGATGCATCCTCCATCCATGATGGCTCCTTGTGGTGCTTGTACAACTCAGCTAACCTCAGCTAAAATGTATTGTATTCTTGTAGAAATCACCTTCTATAACTTGGGATGAAGTTACAAAACCCTCAAAGAAATGAAATGACAACCGTCTGATATTAATAAACACCAATTCTATAGATATTTACACAGAGCCTTGATAGCCTGTATATCCCCTCACCATTATATACACCCGACAGAAACCTGCCTGAGTGCACAAAAACCCCACAGCTACTGGTTGGCTTGAGGGCTCATTTGCATACCACGGCACTGCTGATATTACAACAACCGTTAACAACCTGCTGTGCAGCTCGTTTTCTTGAATTCATTTGCATATGCATAATCAGCGTTTGCCCTGCTTACCCCGGAGTTGATGATCTGATTTGACTGACGGTAAAGCTTTTCATTGAACGGTTTACGCTTTTCTGCACATTTGCAACATGGAGAACTGTTTCTATACGTACTAATACTAATGCTCAGCAGCCCCACCATACAATATGAGAAAGGAAGAGAGAGAGAGAGAGAGAGAGAGAGAGAGAGAGAGAGAGAGAGAGAGAGAGCCCCCATTTGAACCCATTGCCCTCCTGCTTCCCCATTAAAGCAGGGGGATACATCAGCCTTTGCTGCCACGGCTACAGACGACCCCCCCTGGTTACCATGGTTACAGTGCAGTGGAGACAAGCCCATCACTATGGTTACCCAAAAAGGGACGTGCATGCAAACATCGAGGGTCAAAATGGCGGCAAGGAGAACAAGAAAGAGAGAAAAAAAAAAAAGTCACTCAGTTCTTCTTTGTTTCCCCTCTCTCTGACTCTCACCCCCCTCTCATCTGTCTCTCTCTCGCTCTCTCTCTCTCTCCCATACATACACACACACACACACACACACACAGCTGTTAATCTCATTCCAGTAAGCAGGGAAAACTGGTTCAGGAAGGTAATCTCCAAAAAGCCTGGTTTTTGGACGCTGGGGGACAGCTGGCCTCAAACATAAGCATCCAACCAGTGCGCACACGCACACACACACACACACACACACACACACACACACACACACACACACACACACACACACACACTCTGACTGGAATGTAAAAGTGTGTCAGTTCTTCTCTCCTGTAGCCTGGCTCTCTTCATAGGAGTGTGAGCTCAGAGGGATGTTTTAAACGCAGTTGGTAAAACTTGTTTTTAAAAAAATGAGAAGAGAGAAAGATTAAAATGTACTGAATCCATTGCTTTCATCATATGAGGGAGAAATTGAAAGAAAACAAGCAGGGTTGAAGAGAGGTTGAAGAGAAAAACGGCTAAGAGAGGGACATTAACTGTAGTGGTACGAAGGGTGAGAGCGATTGAAAAAGAAGTGGTCTAAAGGGAGAGAGATTGAAAGAGGTAGAGAGAAAGAAATGAGATGCCAAAAGAAAGATGGAGAGAGAGAAAGAAACCATCAATTAGCATCATTACACCCAACACACGCCGGGTTTTCTGGGGTGTTTGTATACCGAGTGTGATCTGGATATGATTTCATTGTCTTCATACTTTAATGCCCAGATTCAAGCCTCCCCCCACCCCCCACACACGCTCCACAGACCAAATTATCCCGTCTACCCCCTGCCCCTTGGTTGCTGTGGTAACGGCCTGCGTGGTGCTGGTGGGGGATTGGTTGCCAGGGGCGATGTGCTTTCCAATCAGACCTGTTACTGGGGTACAGAGAGCCCCCCTCCCCACCAAACACAGTATGCGCGTGTGTGTGTGTGTGTGTATACAAACGCATGTTGACGTGTGTTACAACGATTCTGAAAGATGGAGACCCAGGCACTGTGTGTGATGCTGTAGGAAAAAGTGAGAGTGTGTGTGAGTGATCAGTCATATTAGATGTGTGTGTGTGGTACTTTGTAAGAAACTGGGAGACACAACATGTTGGGATGGATTAATGTAGAGCGGACTACACGACTAACAGACGGAGAGAGAGAGAGAGCGCCCTCTGTCCACCACACTCGTACCAACACGACATGGTTACCAAGACAATCACCATCGCCATTTGCCTCTCTGTGTCTTCACCTCTCCGGTCGGGACCGAGGTCGTATCGCAGGCCGGTTATGGAGATCCGATGTCCAACAAACTTTGGCAGATTCCAGTTGAAACCCACCTATAAACATCCAGACTGGGTGGGAGAGGAAAGCCACCCAATTGTCCATGTCCCCCCCATCCCTCGAGAGTTCTTTTGTTGAATTTGATTTCTGCACAGTGGTCACGCAGACATCTCTAATAAACATTTTACTCTTTATTCGTCCATCAGTGAACCTCCTGATTGCTCATTAGGGACGATGATGATGGCAAAGAAGTGAGTCTCTTTGGGGGACCATTTTGCCACCACCATTTAGCATTACCACCTCCCAAAACCCTAGAGGAGAACATCCATCATCGGCTGTCAAAGCGGTAGAGTGGCCATCACCAATACTAATGAAAAGTTCATGAACAACATGTAACCAGTTTTCTCATCATTTGCTCTCACATTGAACAGAACATCAAAAGAAGTTAAAGACTAATTTTATGCAAGCCAGCAATTCTCAGCAGCGAGGAGAGTCAGACAGTCCCGGCAACATTATGAGGGGCTGTGACCTGATTGGTTGCTGCCGAATTCAAATCATCTACGTGCTCCACTGTAGATGAACATGATGATGAAGTTTACACAGCCATCAGAAACCAACACTAGAGATTAGATCAGCTCCATGGCAGGACTATCCACCGTCGCCCATGTTGTTTGCTTACAGATATTTGAAGCATGGACTGATTTATTCCAGATTAGCTGGCGAAGAAACTCCAGAAACTTGGGGAAAACAGCGTTGGCTGATGCAAATCAGTTGGAAATGTAACATTGGAGTTTCTTAATGTGACTGAAGAAGAAACTGCACGTTATTGCAACCGTTTCCTTACATGTGATGGATTTCACACTGTAAAAGTTGCCCATACAGAAGAGATCAGGCTGCTGCTGGAGTCGGTGTTTTAGTTATTTTGCATCGGAGGTACATGTTTAACTAGCCACGTTTGCATTAACAGTACCAAGCTGTGAGACCAAGCTTTCTGAACGCACCATCACAACCAATACACCTGCAATCACATCATCGCTGGGACGACCAGAGCAATTGCTGACCATTTTGCAGTTTTTGTTTAACATTTATAATTTGAGCCATTTTTGAATACTCAAGAGGGGGTCAAATGGGCATTTATTGGTCAAATCTTACAGGGCAGCGGTGGCCTAGTGGTTCGGGCTTTGGCCGCATGATTGGAGGATCGGGGGTTTGAACCCCTTCCCAGTAGGTTGCCCTGAGGTACCCTTGAGCAAGGTACCGTCCCTGCCTCGCTCCTCCCTGCGATGGGCTGGCGACCTGTCCAGGGTGTGTCACCCGTCCTTCGCCCTGTGTGAGCTGGAATGGACTCCAGCACTCCCTCGCGAGGGACAAAGCTGCAGAAAATGACTGGCTGACTGGTCAAATCTTCTATCTTATATTAAATAATATTCTAATAGTTTAAGGTCTATTAGTTGACCGTCAAAAGCTGAACATCGCGCTGCACAAACTTTCACTTTTTCAGCCCTAATCCAGCATGGAAACGACGGAGGCTCATGCCATTTCTCCATCTGTGGCACATGATGCTGGTGTGTTGCCAGCTCTCTGCCAGGCTGATCGATCACACTCTGCAGCAGCCACAGCAATGAGTGAGAGAGAGAGAAGAGAGTGTGAGATGGAGAGACCAAGAGAGAACGAGTGAGTGAAAAGAGGGAGTCGAGGTGGCGAGCGAGTAATGAGCGAGTCAGTGAGCAGGTAATGAAATGAGAACGAGCAAGTGGGGGAATGAGAATAAAGTGAAGGAGGGAGAGAACGAAGCGATGGAAGAAAGGTAATGGACAAAGAGGAGCGAGAGAGAGAGAGAGAGAAAGCTTGCAAAGAAATTGAAACGTGAGCAAGAACACAACCACCAGTGACGGACCCCACGCCAACATTTTCAGCTCCTCTGCTGTAGGACGAGGAGAACGAATACACTCGTCTTCCTTTGATTGAACTTCATCAGCTTCTTCTGATCTTCTGAAGGAACACATCACACGCTTGCCCTGGAGAACAAAAAAAGCTCATCCAGACGAGATGAATGAAAAGTGTGGATTCATTTTCTACCATGCTGTACCATTCACCTTCCCCTCTCCATGCCTCATCCTCTCTTAGTTCGGATGACTTTCTGTTGGGGCAGAAGAGAGGCTGGGGAGGGGGCTTACAGATCTAACAGAGATTGGAGTAAAAAAAAACACTCCACCTCAAACCAGCTGTGCAGTACAGCAACCGACACAAGCCGGGGTGAAGAGATGGTGAACACTGATAAACGTTCATAGTGCTACGAGTCTACGGGCCTAAATGCTCTCAAGCTGCAATGACCCAGGACGTGCACGGTGTTCTTTTTTGCGCCCATTCTACATGGCATTAGAGACACTGAGGTTCATTCAAATCAGACTAAAACCACATTTGGAGAACATGCCAAAAGCAGAAAGTTGCAATATACATTTTTTAACTTTTTTTTTTTTAATTGCTTTAACTTGCATCTGGGATTCCCAAAGCTGACATCGCTGGAAAACGAAATCTCTCCAACAGCACCATTACAGACTGGATGTTTACTCCCTACGACCATAAAGATGTCAAGATATACATCCAAACCCGTAGGCCTGAAGGGACGGGGCGAAGAGGAGAAAGAAAATGAGATAAGGATTCTGGGGGAGAGAGAAAACACCCCTCTACAGCCCCCCCCCCCTTCTGCCCACAGCTGCAGAAATGAGGTGGAGGGGAAGAAGGATGGATAGCACATGTTAGAGATGTGGTCAGTGGGGAAATGCGTCTTTATGAGCCAATCATTCCAGGGTTTGTGCGGGTAAAAAAATTAAATAAAATAAAGCTGCGTTCAAGCCTCATTCCTCGCATACGAGTGGCCTCAAGTGGCTCCTGTACACAATTAAACATCTCCATATGTTTGAGTGAGCGAGGAACGAAAGGGCGAGCGAGAGAGAGAGAGAGAGAGAGAGAGAGAGAGAGGAGAAGACACAGAGGAACCAGCTGCAAGGTTTCATCGCCTTAGTTTAATGATCCTTTAAGAGAGAGAGAGAGACATTTGCAGACAACAATGAGTTCAACAGACCACTTGTGTTAAACCCAATATGTAACATTTAGCAGACACTGGACTAGTTTGGAATACTTTCAAATCATCTACATGGAAGAGGAAAAAAAAAAAAAAGTCCCCAAAATACTAACAAAACATGATCCACATCCACTTTTGAAGATTTGTATACAAAGCAAATTCAAAATTCTATTGCATTTGGCTGCGGATGAACATTTATGGTGTTGTCCACTATGCTATCCCAAAAAACTCCATCCATTATCTTGAACTTTGTCTCCAGTTTTAAAAAAGGTCAGAGAAAAGAGACTGCATTGGTTTGGACATGTCCAGAGGAGAGATGAGGAGTACGTCAGGAGAAGGACTGTTCAGGATGGAGCTGCCAGGGAAGAGGAGATTTAAGGATGTGTTGAGACCACTAGGTGTGAGGGTGCGTTTCTGCCCTGCGACTGGTGACCTGTCCGGGGTGTTTCCTCGCCTTTCAGCCTGTGACCTGGGATTGACTCCAGCAACCCCAAGTAGGACAAGCGGCTATGAAAATGAGTGAGCGAGTTTCTCAACAGGTTTGACCAGCAGAGGGCGCTGCAGGAAATAGTTCAAAAGTATCACCTGTAGCTCTTTCCACAAACAGGGAACCGGTTCCAAACCTTGGTACCTAATAGTGAACTGGCGCACATTTCCACCAGTTTGGAGAGAAATCACTGAAATTAAGGAAGGCTACCATAAGAGTGAAAAAGGAGGAGAAGAAAAAGCCCAATGATTTCATTGTTCTGGCAGCTTTTTGATCGCAGCTAGGACTTTTCAGGTTCTGAGTCCATTTACTTTTGGTCAAAACTTCATAATTTGGTGCTCGAACCAGAACGGAGCTGGCTGGTGGAGAATTCATGGTACGTAAACCAAAACGATCTAGTTCACGCTTCCGAAAAGACCCATCAGCTTTTTCCAGCTTGTTCTACAAGCTCGTTGGCGGTCATGCTGCTGAAGGTGGTCACAGTGTTCCCTCGCTTGGGCTCCAAGAGCTGCAGCGGTGGTTTGAGAATAGTGTAGGCTTTCCTTAGTTGTGGCCGCTACAGATCCCTTGTGGAGCTGTAAGTGGCGACCTGGTGGATTGTGGGTATTGTAGTTGGGGTGAAACGAGAGAAGAATGAGACGCAAAGTCTCTGAAGACTTACAGCCAGATAATCTCTCAAACAGACTCCATTCTCCCCAAACCACAGGTATTTTAGACAGATGGTTTGGAAAATAAAGATCACCGTATTGGCAAAGTGTGACGGAGAATGAAGTATAGACACTATAGACAACAAAATCCTTCTGTCGACCCCCCCCCCCACCCCCTGGGTTTGTCTGCGGGGTGAAATTGGATCAGACGAGCAGCTGGGGAGAGGGAGAGCGAGCGAGAGACGAAAGGATGCCAAAAGCATCCTCGCATTTCATGTTTCTCTTCATCATCCATCATTTCTTTACAGGCCTGGCTTCAGACAGGCCATCCATGAAAGAGGAAGTGTTCCCCCGAGGAGAAAAAGGCACAGACTTCGTCATTGTGTTAAATGGATGTCTGGGATGTGTGTGTGTGTGTGTGTGGTTTATTCTGGAATGAGGCAGTGTGTTGGGGAATGTGCTGAATACAGTACAGGCTCCCTGTGAAAGCTGCTTTAGTGGAGGAGTAAGAACATTAACTCCACAGCAGAAGGACCCGTTAAATGCAAGATTTTCTTCCAAATCGTTTCTTCTGGTGCTTTTATTAAATAAACTACAACGACTCATCAAGAGAAACAAGCCCGTCCCGAACGGCATCATGGATTTCACATCATGCTAACTAGCCTATTAAAGAAATGAAGATATGAGGACCAGATTAGACAAGAAGAAGAAAATGGTTACAGGAGAAGTTAAAGAAAAAAAAGAATGAGAACTGCTAAAATTGGGGAGGGGGGCTTACAGCCAGCGTTTTAAACGTCAGTGTTGAACTGAAGGCTTTGATGGTGAACACACGGCTGTTTGGGTTAGTTTAGTGCGTCCGTTTGGTACCAGCAAGCTCAGTCATCCCTGCATACAACCGATGTAACTCTGATCGGAGTGTTGCCATGGCAGCAGTGTCTGGTCAATCGCTCAGGGCGAGAGAGATGGATATTTCATTAGCCTTCACCAAGCCTGGCGTACGCTTTAATGAACCAACTCTGAATAAATGCCTCCCCGCAACAAGGAGCTGATTAGGCATCAGGGATGGACCGCAGTTGTTCCTCTCGTCCCAGAACCTTGTTCAGCGGCAGAGGAGGACTAAGGTTATGGTCTACACCCCATGATGAAGGCTGTCGGTGCAAGTTCCAGGTATTCCGAAGTGCTCTTGAGCAAGGTACTGATCCCATCACTGCTCCCCAGGGTTAGGGATGGGGATGGTACCACGTTTTCATCTTTTTCGCAGCATTTTCTCAAAATTCCTTCATTTGCTCAGCGGTCGAGATGGAAAGGGAAGAATACAAAAACAGATTCTGAACCATTTTACACCAAACACACTTCACAACATCCAGACTCATTTCAGCCACGAACAGTCCCTCTGAGTGTCCACCGGTGCAGGACAGAGTGAAGGAGAGTGAGAGAGAGGACAGGGAGAGTGGACGGTGGAGTTCAGGGTGTGTGGAGTGTGTGTCCGTGATGGAGAACTAGTAGAGACGGTGATGAAAGTGAAGCGGTGAAGTTCATGTGGATTATTTTCAGTAGATTGTTTTTATTGGAGTTGAAGTTCGAGGCTTTAATAGTCTTTAATTCTATTAATATGGAGTGAGATTCAGTTCACTTTCAGCACAGACAGACGCTCCAGACGTCCTTCAGAGGAGACACGTCTCACTTTACACTCTCAGTACACTCCTGTACTTTTACTTTACACTCTCAGTACATTCCTGTACTTTTACTTTACACTCCAAGTATACTCGTTCATGTGCCAAGTAACTGAATCAGTACTTCCACTTTTGAGCAAGTTTTACACAAACATCTGCCCTTTTCCCGAATCCCTTTGCTTTATACTTTGTTAAATTAAATCGGAAATCTCCCTTTTATTGTGGCTTCTGGCTCAGTGGGACGTTCCTGAGACGGTTCAAACGGTCACAGCATCGGGAGTTGTTTGGCTAAAAAGGACACTTGCAGACCGTGAGATTTTCTTAATGATGCAAACAGATGCAGACAGTGTGCAACGGCTGCAGGGGGAGGGATTGTGCAACTGCTGCAGAAAACAGCAGCCGGCGAGAAACGGCAGAGAAATTAACTCTTTCCTGCACGACTGTTTAATAGGTCAACAATTAGTTTGTTATTACGCCGTCAGTTAAAGTCTTCTGGTTTCTAAGAAGGGCTTTTCTAGAAAAAAACCTTTGTGCTGGCACTCAACAACACAACAGCAGGCGGTGAATTTCTTCTGCATTTAATTCATCTAACCACTCCAACCGCTGTGCAGCCATATCCATCTCCCTGTGATGGGGACGGTACCTCACTCAGGGGTACCACAAGGCTACCTACAGGTCTTGGATTCAAACCCAAACACTTCTGATTCTATAGTCCCTGAACACTAGCCCACCGCTGCCGTATGTTTAAAGATCAGCTTGAGATTTGATTAAAACTTGTTGGATTTGATGAATTATTGGATTCTCTGAGCACCTTGCAAAAGTCGAGGGTGGACAGAACGCACGGTGAAGAATAAGGGGGTTGCTATTTAACTGCATCTGTAGGCTTATGCAATACCACCACTGCAATTACAATGAGGTACAGCAGGCAGCCAGCCCCCCACCCTAAAAAAAAAAAAAAAAAAAAAAAAAAACCCTCAGACTGGCAGGACTCTTGCAGAATTAGAGGACGCATCTCTATTCCCAGTTCGCCACGCTGAGGTCATGCTCTCCGTCTCCGAATCTCAGACCAGTAGGTTGCCCTGAGCTACCCTCAAATCAAGATACCATCCCCATCACTGCTCCCCGGGTGCTGTATTTATCTGCCCACTGCTGGACAGTGGGTGTTACACACTCCATGACAATTTCTATACAGTTTATGAGAATTTCATATAAAATCACCACCGTGTCTATGATCTAAACTTATTGGGTAAACATGCAGGCCTTGGTGCTCTCGCTCCATAACGGTGATTAAACTGGATTAGAAGTCATGTGATGTATTTTCAGGGTCAATTCTGCTTGTAACACAATGACACACAATATCGTTTAGGTACTGGAAGCTCAAAAATCCGTTCTTAATTTACAAAATCAGGAGCTGTGCTGTTGTTCCTGTAGTGCAGCTGCAGTAAAAATGTGCAAGAACCAGCACACACACACACACACACACACACACACCAAGCGCGGTGTCTACGACTTGGGGGCATTGGAGTAAGAAATAAAAGCTCTTTGTAAGCCACTGTTAGCTGCTAAGAGGACGCATTCCCCGCATTCTTCGGTTGGGTAGCGAGACCCCCACCGCCGCTGGTAATGCAATCATTCCCCACATCGTTCTGGGTGAGAAACACTAATAGCTGCGGAAAGAAAGACAGTCATCTGGCCTGCAGGGCCCACTGCAGGATAAACGAGAATAAAGGCTGCATTAAAAAGTACACCGTTACTGTCCGGACACTCCAGACCGAGAGGACGACAAATGCATGCACGGACACACGGAACGCTTCAGCCAAGGAGCTTAACTTGTGGATCGGGTCAAACTGCAGAAGTCCAGCAGCACGTACATGTCTGATAGCAGTAACAGCGGAGGTGGTTTGATCCAGTATGAATCTGCTGCCTGCAGGTTTCACAGTCTGATCCTAATAAATTACAGCAGGGTATGGGCTTTTAAGGTCCGACGGTAACCGTCAACTGTAATCCAGTATGAATCCGAAGTGTGCAGGATCTACAGTGGGAAGACTGAGGGAGATTGTAATCCAGTATGAAGTGGCAGTGTGTAGTTATACAGCCTCTCAAATGACCAATTCCACAAATTCTCCCCTTTAAATGTACAAAATTAGCTGATAACAAAAAAAAGTATATATATGGCTGACTGGGGAGGGGGAGGGGGTGGTTGACCTTTTGTACTGGATCTGAAAATGACGACAAGGAGAAAATGAGATCCAGTGCTCCTCAGCTACAGCTCACCGAATGGAAAACAAGAAGTAGTTTAAAAGCTGCTTGTGGGCCAAGGAAAAGAAAAAAGTTCAAGCAACATTCCTCCACGATGCCGCACGACAATCTGGAGGCCAGAGGCACACTATAAACCAGGTCAGGGGTCTGATCGCAGCTACTGGTTACTGTCACTCTGGTGCCCTAAACAGTGACACTTAACCCTGAGCAGCTCCAGACAGGGCTGCGACTGGGAAGCGTCATTCGAGGTGAAAAGATAGACTAAATGACATCGTTAATCATCAGCGTCCGAAAGGGTCCGAAATGCTCGGGGGGGGGGGGGGGGGGGGTTAACTCAATTCAGCCTCTCACAGAAGATACAGTCACGAAGCAGCTTCATAAAGCTGCCACACTGAGGACGCCAGAGACGCCTGGGGCGAAGAAAAGCTCAGAGACAGGGAAAAAAATAAAAATAAAAAAAATAATAGAGCTCTAGAGAGGAACCGAGATTCAAAAGTGGATCGCATCCTCAAACAGGACGCCTACATTGCTGATCATTAGGCTGGATCACGTTCACTTAAATTACAATTAACTGGCAAAGAGCTCCACGCCGATTTAAGCTCATTAAAGGACATATCTGATCATTAGTGTGTGACCATAATCTCACATTGTAGCAGCAAAGCAGATTAAAAGTTCTCCATGTGAGGAAAGGAGCCTATAAAGACCAAGAGCCGCCGCTTTCCATTTCACTAAAACAGATACACACTGAGATTTTCTTCACTTACAGGCCTGCCAGCCATGCAGGATACGAGACTCTCTTAACACTTAATGTGTGCACATAACTAAACCCTTCTATAGTTATTTAAATATCACCTTTTACTGTCACTGCAACATGAGATTACGACACAGCTCAACATACACTTGTGTAAACCAGGACGTTTAGGATCATCATGTTACACCCCCCCCAAAAAAGAAACAAAATAAGTTTGTGTTGGATGCCACACGAACCCACTCCATCCCTGAAAGTGACTAAATCACTCAAATTTCAAGAAAACAACTGCTAATTACATGAAAAGAGCACTTTTAGGCCATTTCTAAGGGTCCATTCATCACGAAATGTTCACACGATGTAAAGGGCAACTTGAATTTCAAGTGGATGGAAAGGAGATCAGATTACAACCATTGTTTACAACAGGCATGCTTAGATTCCTAAAAGTGGTGTGTATGGGTAGAGACCAGCGTTCCCCAGGTTTTCTACATCCTGATCAAGTTGACACACGACCCCATCAGACTGACTAGCCGGTCGTCCCACTAAAACCAGAGAATAAACGGCACAAGAACATCGGCTCAGCAGTTTTCAGTGTCCAGCTGTAGACCACTTTTATTCTTAAAGGACGTCAAGAGAAGCCAGCCTAGAACATGCCAAAAATCTTTATCTCTTCTTTTGGATAACCTTTCAAGAACCAAATATAGCTCCATGATCTTTGTGTTCGGACACCCTTAACAAACAGGGTTCTTCTTCCCAATTGTTGCTATCGGGGTTTTGATTTGGAATAAGGCCCGCCAAGCTTGAAACTAGGAGGAGGACAAATCCTACCCTAATGTTAACAGAGCACACGGCGTGATGTTAATGCCCATCTGCTGTCACCCGAGTGGTTGACCCAGGTCGTTTTTCTTTCGTGCTTTAGGCGTGACACCCAGCAGAGTGTGTACTTCTCTTTTCCCCATGCAGCACTGCTCCGTCCTCATGATCGAGCTTTTACAAGCAGTGCATACAAATGACAACCTGCAGACCAACCTCTGCTGCTCATCAGCTTCCGTTTCTACTCCCACGACGTGTCTGACCCCACGTAACGGGCCGCCTCTATTAGCAGAGTTGGGTGATGAACATGTTTTTATTTTTTTCTGGCACAAGTTCGGCCACCATTTCCCTGCAAAAGATTCTGGCACAAAAACTGAAAATATTAGGGCTGTTCGTTTCTACCCAGGGAACATGAACGATGCAAAACAGGCTAAAAAAGGAGAGAAAGACCCCCTCCTGTTTCTATGGTTACCAGACTTCCCACTTTCCCATGGTCTTCTGAAGAGTGTGAAGGCAGCCCGTCTCCAGAGCCTCTTTGGTCTTTATTTTGTGTGTGTGTGTGTGTGTGTGTGTGTGTGTGAGAGAGACACAAAGCCATGTCTTTCCACAGAGGATTCAGTACAGCTGTAACACTGGGGAACGGCTGGGTCAATAGACAGTCATGAAAAGACATTTTCCAACGTTTAAATTGCAATCTAATATTCTGTTTGCCTGGACAGTTCACAGTTGCACCCCAGGGGGCAATCAGATCTCCGTAACAACGAGCAAACCAAAACCAGTCTTCCTTTTCTTTTTGGTTTCATCTCAAGTCATTCTCGTCTTGTTCTGTCTTTCCCGCACCGATGGACACACCATGGGACAGTGTTGCGTGTGTGCTTTTGTCCATTTAGGCTGAAATGGGTGTTGGGAAGGTGATGGAAAACAAAAATAATTATTCACCTTGAATGTGTTCAGACTAAAGGAGTAAAAAGCAGATCTTTTGCTAAAAACGTAGCAAGTAAAAGGAAATGTCATTTTCAAATGCCAAAGTGACGAACTTTCTCCTGTAATTAACTTGATCTTTGGATCCACGTTTGTTAAAACAGGACACATACAGGCAACTTCTAACAGCTTATGGAGAGCCAAGAAGCTTCGTGCCCCAGTAACACTTAGAAACTAACAAAACACTGCATTCCCCTTGATGTGCCATCAGAAACATGAAACTTTGCTTTGTTCGTTAGCCCAAACCCCATATCTCCCCTTTTCTGGATTATTATGGACCACAGAGGAGCTTTGGAGTTCGCAAAGCAGGCTGACGTGTCATGCAGCACAGTGCACTCCACCACCCCTTATTTCTTCATGTTTGCTTCCAAAGATCCAGACATTCTTCTATTTTTTATGTATTGTGAGGAACAGTTCTCCGGCTATCCTGAAGGAGGTCTGGGGTGGTGGTGGTATAGCAGTAGGAAACTTTCCTACAGACCTCCGGGTCAAGAGGTCGCAGGTTTGAATCCCACCTCCAGCACCACCACTGGGTGCCTGACCCTTAACCCTGAATTGCTTGAGGTGGACCGTCCTTGTAAGTAGGACATTGAAGTCGCTCTGGATAAAAGCTTTTGATAATTGCCGTAAATGCAATGTTTTTGTCGCTCATTTTCAGTACAGTCCATGAACAGTTTGAGACCGAAACACTTTGGGGTCGTCTCCATAGAGACCAGAACGAAAGGCAACCGACCTTCAGAGAAGAGCTTTGGGACGTCCTTGAAGGTGGCTGGAGAAGTGTTCCTGAAGGTTGACTTACAGAAACCCTGCCTAAGAGAATTCAGACAGCGCTGAATAATAATGGCGGTCGTACCAAACGCAGACTTTAAGGCTGGTAAGGATTAATCTCCGTTACAGACTATATTTACATGCGTGTTTGTGCATAATCATCTGAACTCTCATTTTCCTACAAAAGTCGGAAGGGCTGAAGACTTCGGCACAGCACTGTGTGATGACTGAAGATGGGTGAATGCTGCTTTATAAAAATCATCATTTATGGCACAACATTCAATCATGAAAACCCTTCACCTTGGATGCCCTCAGGTGAGAGCTCGCCCGTGATGCTGGCTTCAAGTAACAAGTTCATATCTGGTTCAAGTCCATGCCATTCTGAGTGGGGAGCACCAACCGTGCCAAGCTCATCTGATTCCCACCGCAGGAATTCCATTCTCGATGCTGCCAAACCAAAGATCTAAGCGATGCCAGCTTGACAGCAATCCTAGCCTTTAAAACCGAGCCTTGGCCCACAACTCGATTCAGTGCTGCCAGCCCTACGAAACCGCTAGTTGCTGCCGCCAAGCGCTAATATTACTGTATTAACAAACACCACAGTTGCAAACCCAAAATGTCAATTATTAGGTCACCCTCCCAACAGCTCCATTCTGCCACCCTTTCCCAGGCTTTAAAGGGCATCCAGTAAAGTCCACCATGGTGGTACCAAAGAGCTCCATTCTGTCTGTTCATGTTGGTAAGAAATACACCCTTAGCCTTTTAATCCAAGTCTTAAAACCAGTATGTGTGTGCGCACTTGTGTTTGTGTGTTGTTTTTGGAGCTGAGCTGGGTTTGGCGCAAAGCCCAGCGTCTGGTTTTCTCGCTGAATTATACCAGCAGATGCTGTGCAGAATCGCTTATCTGCAACAGCTTAGTGAGCTTTGGATACCTTCAGGGTCCTAAATGTGTGGTGGAAAAGAACAGCCAATGTTCAATGAAGGTTCTTGACTTGGATCCTGGAGCGATTTTTACAATAGTGTGGACGTTGTCTTGAGCCCCTCGTTTCTTTAAATTGTGCTGATTGGAGACAAAATACTATTACATTCCTGCCAAACTGTCTTATCTTGGCACTGATTGGATTAAACAAACAAATTTCAGGGTGCAAAGTGCCTAAAGATGCAAGGTTCTAGATTAAAGGGTTCCACCCACTCAGCGATCAGCAGCAAATTAATCACCTGGAATCATCGGCACCTGTTTCTTCGCTGCTTCATGTCTTAAGTGAGACGCTTTGTTCTGCTTGAAGGTTCAGACGTAGATCACTGTGTGGATTAACCAACACAGAACTATCAAACTGCTCAGGTACAGAGACTGGACTGAACATGAGAGACAACAACACTGTCCTTCAGGAAGATCTGGAGAACTGTCCCAACCGTACACTGCAAATACAAGAAAGTCTGGATCTTTGGAAGCAAAATATGAAGAAATGAGGGGCTCAGGCCTTCACGAAACAATTGCTGCAGATAATTTCAGCGTCAGAACTCACCTATAATATAAGAAGAACTGGATACCATTTATTCTGATGCAAACCTTTTTTTCTGGATAATTTTCCATAATTCTTCAGCTAAAAGCATTTGTAGAAAATCTGCATAATTCATTCCTTTTATTGCCCTTTTCCAGCAACAGGTTCTTGAACTTGAGCATCAAGTGAACCAGTACCATCCAAGAGTTCTAGAACCTTGTTCTAAACTGGTGAACCAGCTCACATTTCCAACAGCGTGGAGCTAAACTGGAAGTGTCCTTGATCAAGGAGAGGCTCCAAAGCCAGAGTAGAAAGACACACCCCTGAATGTGTTTATGTTTCTGTTGGAATAGAGAAAAAACCTGGGAACCACCTTTTCAGGTGAATCGCAGCATTTTTAAATCAAAAAGGTGTCCAAACCCAAAATTCCCTGTTGGTGGTAAAAGACAGAGTGGGGACAATGTTTGAGCAGAGGACAGCCTCTTGACAGGACACATTGAAAAGCAAAACCCACAATGGTCACCGAGTGATGCAACTGTTGACCCCAGTTTCAGGAGAACCCTCAGGAGTCCAAGAAAGGTCAGTGGTCTCACTCAGTTCCCAGCACTGGCAGCTTGCTCTCCAAGCGTGTCGAGTCCAGTGACGTTTCATTAGAGACAAAAAGACAAAGTGGAGCATCACGTCACATCAAGGAACACACCGTTCTCAGCCACAGGACTAATCTCAGGGGACAAAGACAATCCACAAAGTCAGGGGTTCCCCTTAAGTTTGCTGTAACAGGAGAAAGAAGGGCTCTTGCAGTGGAGGAGTGAAGAGGAAGGGCAGGTATGAATGGGGCACTGAATACTGAGGGGCTGTCTGGAAGAATTTGCTTATTTTTAATTGGCCTTGGCTGACAATCAGTTGACACACCCCTTCCTGTTTCTTTCGATTCCTTTCTTCTCTTACATGCTTGCTTTCTCTCATTCACACACACACACCTGTTTTCCCATGAGTTGCTGATAGTCTCCAAGCTGAGACTTGCTGTGTATTACAATGAGCATGAACATTAGAAAAGCCAGCAAACGTCTCCGAGCATCCATGCAATTTCATGGTCAGTCATTTGGAGAGCATTTAGTGGCAAATACAAGAAAAAGTTGAGATTTTGCAACGTTTCTGCACTCAAGACATGTATGAAATTGCTCATTGGAACCAACACTAGAGCGAACAGCACAGCACACACACTGACCCGCAATGAAACGCATCCTCTGCATTAAACACACACCGTTTAGCAGTGGGCAGTCATATCCAGCGCCTGGGGAGCAGTGATGGGGACGGAGCTCGCTAAAGGGTACCTCAGGGCAAACTACTGGCCTGGGATTTGAACCTCACCACCCTGGGACCTAGTCCCAAACCACTAGGCCACCCTTACCCAACATACTAGGCGGTTTTTCCACGTTGATGGTGGCAGAAGTGTTAAATCTAAAAATCTAGAGACCTATAACTACTCAGAAGGCTGGAATCATTCATCGTGACGCCATCGAAACCATTTAATGGCGAGAAAGTGGTGGAACAGAAGCTCTGATTCAGTGGTAAAGGTGGCTTTGGTAGTGTTTAGGAAATAAGGATTGGAAGTAAGATTAATAAAGGACTGTTTAGCACACTAAAATGGAAATTTTAAGCTACAAGACTTTTACAACTTCCATGGCGGAGATACAAGCCAAATAAAGCTTAATTTTAGATTATAATTTGATATTTAAAAAAGCAGCGCAAAATGAGCCAATGCGCCTACAAAACCCCACAAGTCCTCCAGTGTGTGTTGTACATGAGGGCGTGTGTGTGAAGAGGACCAATCCTGTCGACGAGGTGTGAATGCCAGATGCCATGGAGAGGAGATGAAGATCGAATTTGCATGGAATTTACATGAGCAAGCGCCAACCAACCTTCAGGCTAATAACAGAGGGTGTGTGTGTGTGTGTAAGAAATATTATCTGTAGTTTGTAGAAGAGCTGATGAGCAAAAGCAGCACTGCAGGTGTTCCACCATGACCTACATCAACCACATACACCCACAAAGCCTTCAGATACAAGATACGTCACAGCTGCCTTTATATTCTACTAAGAACTTGCATTTGTCCACCAGGTTGTCCATAAATCCAATAAAACTCAGGCTGGAAGACTTGACTCAGGATGCACGGCTGATAAATCAGCTCCCATCCGTAGCAGACATGATGGAATCATGATAAAGGGATTTTCCCTTCGGTCCACAGGTAGGAAACCAGTGTGTGACAACACTGCCACCAAGTGATCAGAGCTGTTGTGGGGAAAACTCAATGAAAACAAACCGGTTGCAATTAAAATTCCTGCATAATTCAATGGTTGAGATGAGAAGATCTTGAGAATATCACAGCTCTACCTTTCTTCTAAGGTCAGTCCTGCATTCATGGACAGATCAAGGGACCGGTTCAAAAACAAGGGGATGGTTTCCCCAAAAGGATTAAGTCTAGTCCTGAACTAGGTCGTGTCTAAATGAATCTACATTAACCGGGAAGCACAGTCCAGGACGTCCCAGTCTTCACAACCAAACTCTACGTTACCCTGGTTCAAAACCACAACCTGAGAAATCAATGGCATTTATAGCAGCAGCAGCAGCAGCAGCATTACACACTGGATGTTGGAACATAGCTGTGAGGATTTGATTGCATTCATGATCACAAACTCCACTTTGACTCAAAGCTATTAGATGGAGGTCCACTGAGAGCGTGGAGGGAGTTTTACCAACAAGTGCAGCGTTAAGTACCAATCTTCCACAAATTACTCAAGGTCCAGATCTCTCAATCCTGGAAATGAAACGTGTCCTCATGTGGATAAAAAGGAAGCAGCAGAACAGACTAAGAAGAGAGAAATGGAACGAAAGACAGAATAGACAAACAGATGTTTACTGCCTGCATGAACAGCAAATTGGTCTTAGTTTCCAGATTCATGGTACTTGGATGCTGCAAAACGATCTGATTTTAGAAAGTCGTTTTCTTTTTTAACTGGATACGGACACTTCCTGATCATTTTGAGGGTTTTATTTTTCTCCCTTTGATTTATATATGATTCCCCCCAGAATGCTTCCCACCCGTCTTAAGAGCAAAGCACGGTAAACCTCTCAGAATGGAAATGAAAAAGTTTGTTTCTCAAAAGAGCATCTTTACAGCAACAGCGCAGGATAAACACATATTCTTACCAAGATTTTCATGCAGGTTCCTGTGGATTTAAACGAGCACCTCCATCAGAAAGTGGTCATTTTTGAAGCATGTCTCTGAAAGCCTTGAACAAACCTCCAATCAGAATAAATGAATAAAGTAACAGGAACCTACTTCGAGTAAACGCAGGGGCTACAGGAGAAGTTCAAACTCAGTCCTCCCAGTGATCTGCACCTGAAGCTCATCATTACCTAATGAACAGACCAACCCCTCTTCCTGGACTTTGGCAGAGCTGGTGCTCAAGTCTGCAGGACAGCAGATCTCCAGAACCAGGATTGAGGCCTCCATTCTTAAACCTGAATCAGGCTCCCAATCCAGTTTCTGGATGATCCCATTTCCATCTTTCCAGAACTCCAACTAATACAACCTAAACCCAACCCCAATCCAAGCCTTGCATCCAGTGGTAGGACCATCAGACCAAAAGGCTACAGGTTCAAAGTCTACTTCTGAGCAAGTCCCTCAACTCTAAAGCTGCTCCAGGGAGGTGCTCCCTATAATTAGGAAACGGAAGGCGCTCTGGCTAAGAGTCTCTGCTAAAGGCCGTAAACGACAACGAAATCAACGACACAAAAATGAGTGAACCTGCTCTGCTTCTGTAGCTCTGAACCACGTCCCCAACCCTCCACCTTAATAAATGAAATGTGAGATTTAACCTGTTCTTTCATAAACTCTGTGGGCTGTTAGGGTCACCAAGTTGGCCTGCAGTTGTGAACAAACACTTGGACGTGTCGCGGGCTGCACTCGGGATAAGTGGAAAAAAGTAGCTTTGGTTTAAAACGATAAAGCCCAGAAGAAAAAGAGAAAAACCTACTGTGTGTTTGGCTGAATTCATTAAATAAGCATGATGCAGAAGTTGGAAAAGGACAAATAAAGGACATGTCATTTGCACAGTGCCTGTTACAGAAATCAGCATTCTCTACAGCTACGAGAACCCCGGACCCCTTCTGTATTTACAGCTTTTCAGTTTTAGCCCAGGAAATGTAAAACACCACTTCGGGATCATCCGAAGAGTGGATGGTGAAAAGAATAAAGAATAAAAAAAAAAAATTAAATTAAATTAAATTAAATAAAAAAAACCCAGACAAAGCAGAACAGATCAGAATGCACATAAAGGACTGGTTGTGTTTAGTCAAATATTAACTTTGTGACAAAATACATTTCCCCCACACAAACGGACATGTGACGCAGGGAGCCACGTTCTGATCTGAAACCAAAGTGCGAGAGTCCTCTCAGAAGATGAAAAAAAAATAAAAAGGCCAAACGTGTTCTCCATTCCGAACGCTAATATCACTTGCATAAGATTAGAGATGTTAGTATTTTGAAGACAAGGAAGAAAAAGCAAGCTTGCCAACACAAAACGAGAAACATATACATTTCCATGTGAAGGATTATTTCCTAATCCTACGAAAGTGACAAGCAGCATGATAAGAGCGTGGCAAAAAAAAAAAAAAGTTATCGTTCTTTTTTTTCCCCACTCCTACAATAAAAGTACAACGATTTACAAACTGTGAGCTTAGATGGCATCACTTGATCGCTCTTTCGCCTGATACCATGTCTGTTACCAATTCTGGACATCTCTGTCCCCTCCTCGTCTTGTCCTCGTCGGCATCGAGCGTTCGTAGCTAAAGTAGGCGCTACTGCGATTTCCCTCCACCAAGTCAGCTTAACTATTACCTCGGAAATATCTATTACACAACATAGCTGCTGGGTGGGTGTTTTTTTTTTGTTTTGTTTTGTTTTTTTAAATGCGCACAGCTTTGAACTAAATCAGCCGGAAGCCACCCGAACGGCGGAGCCGGAGTCCATCTGTCTCTTCCGATTGCCTGAATGAAAAGGTGTGGGCGTGGACTAAGATTTGAGACGTTAAAGCATGGTTCTTTCGGGAACGGTGAAGTCTCACGTCGGCATCTGGCCTGAAACCACTGCTTCAGCACTTCAATCCCAGTTCTCCCAGTCCTCGTCGTCGAACTGCAAGCAGAAAGGATGTAACCGCGGTTATGATGATAAACGATGCTTGAATTTTTTTTTACACTCAACTGAGTGACAGCAGCAAATTTACAAGCGGTTTAAAAAATCTTAAAAGTAAAGGCTGGATTTAAATTCTAATTAAAAACTATAATTGCCTAAAATTTTCCTCCAAATATTTATATAATAGTCCAAATATTTCTCCTCCAATTAAAAAAAAAAAACCAAAAAAAAAAAACTGTCCTCTAAAAGTAGACGCAAAAGGGTCGATATGACAGGATTGAAATGTCTGGACGCTGAAACGCTTCAAGTGGTTAAAACGGTGTTGTTACCTCCCCGGTGCCGTCGGATTTTGAAAGAGCCAACTGAACCTCCTCTTCTGTCATATCCAATTCAAAATCCTTCTCCCAGTCCTCACTCACGTCGGTACTGGAACCTGCCATGACACAGACATAAGAAATTATTATTATTATTATTATCCTACCCATTATTTACTCATTTATGTATTTTTAATTTACCATCATTGCTCTCTGTGTATATGGATATCTTTCCTTGTTCTTATATAGTTTCTTTCTTTGCTAAAGAGCCCTGTAACACCCACATTTCTCATTCGTGGGGTAATAAATGGTTATTCTAGTAGAACAGAACACCACACATCTAGATTTGCTTCATGTTCTTAAAGTTGTCCTAAAGTACAGAATAAAATTTACAACCCTCTTCCATTAACTCACCGTTTTATCTGTTTAACAGCCACAAAGTGAAACTCAAACCTCCAATGAAGATCACTTTGCAGTGGACAGTTTAACATCCTATTCAACTTGATCATTGGTGAAGCTTCCACCACAACTCGGAAAGTGAGCGCCTGAAACATCTGGGTGGACTGACATGGATTTCCATGGCTTGATTTGACTGATTTTGCACTTTTCACACACTCTCTCACCTTTCTTGCCGTTGTTGGAAGGTGTAGACTTGCCACTGTCAGAGTTGAGTTCGAACACTCGAAGGTCTTGTGGTCCCTCCTCTCTGGTTTGTTCTGCTCTGGCGGGGCCGGTCTCGGCGGCGGCCGTCTCTCTCTCCGTCCCCGGGGAGGAGACGGGGTCTGGGGTGCCCCGTTTCTCCTCCGCTTTCTCCAGCCTTGCTTCGGACAACTTCAGAGTGACCTCCTGGGCAGACGCGGACCTCGCAGCACTCGCGGGGCATTCCGGATTGTTTTCCAGCTGAGTGGGGAGACTGACGCTGTCGCTGCTGACCGACGGAGTCACGTCAGATGCCGCATCGACGGGAGATGCCGTCGGCTCGCTGGGGGTCTCTATGGTGAAGGTAGGGAGCTGAGACCCTTCAAGGGGAGGGGTGAAGTCCAAGCGAGATGAAGACGTGGCCCCAAGAAACTCATCTGGAGAGATCGGAGGTTGGGATAGTTTGTAAACAAAAAAAAAAGAAAGTGCAGGATCAAGTATTGCAATATATTCCTGAAATCCCTGCAGACCAGCCTCACATCGAACGATAGCAATGAAACCAAACCTCCAGGTCATGTGCTTCTGTTTTTTCATTTAAAGCTTAGCCTCATCAATGCTGGTGTCCAGTGAATGTGAAACGGACTCATTTTAAATAGTCATAGTGCCGCAGAATAAACTGTACATGTGTATGTTGTCTTATTTAAATATTTAACCCGTGGGGAATTTACCGCCAGGACTAATATTTCTACAGCTGAGGGCAGGCGTGGATGCCGGTGTTGCAGCGGTGGTGAAGCAGTGCAATGAGACGCATTATGAAGCAAAAATGAGGAAACTCAGCGCTAATTGTTACCTTTAAAGCTAACTACCGTGCTCATGTTCTCAGTTTTCCCTGCTTCTATCTCCTGCTCACTAATTATGTGCGAACGGAGCTTTAAGATGCATCAATCAGGAGGACAACGCATCTGAACAGTGAGACGTGAACTGTGACGAGGGCCGTACCTTCCTCCTCTTCCTCCCAACCCAAAGTTTCCGAATGGTGATTGGCCTCCTCTGCTCTCCGCTTCAGCGCCACTCTCCTGGCCTCCTCCTGTTTTAATGCACAAACACAAATCCGGCGTCTACCTCATTTCACACACACAAAGCAGACCTCTGTCACTGGCAGACACGATGATCCGTGCAAACGTTTGGTTCGCTTCCAGTTTCCCTTCTAAAGCTACTGGGGGAAAATCTGCTGAGTGCACAGGGGAATCCAGGCCAAGGCTTTATTAATGGATTCTGTTCTGCAGTCGAAGCCAACTCCGGATTTCAGCCACAAAGGCCTGCTGGGACTGGATCACCTTAACGCTCTTCTGTACACTGTGTTTTCTATTGTCATTCACGTTGCTTATTGAGGGATTTGTGAGTAAAAGCTCGCGTTGGAGACTGTACCTGGTCCAACTGGAACACTTTGTAAAAGTAGCGCTGCCAAAACTCGGAGTGAGCCACAGCTGCTGGCACCTGAAGTAAAAGACACAAATCAAAAAATAAACAACGCAAACGGCTCGGCATTACTTAGAAATTCGAGGCCGTCCCGTGTAGTCTATAGCACTGCATTCTACCAAAAAAGAAAGATCTCTCTTTTGGGCCTGCAGATGGACTAATTTTATAATTTCAAAATAAAAAACTGAGTAAAACAATGATACTGAATCATCAGCGAAGTGAAAACGAAAGAATATCACCAAAAAAAAAAAAATCTAATTCCTCGTGTTTTCGTCTCGCCGATGCGCCTGGGATAATGTCGACTGACTCAGAGACATTACAAGGCAAGTTGAACCAATGTGGGGTTAAAAAAGAAGGCAAAGAAATAAAATCATACCATTTTAGTGTAGAGAGCTCTAATAGAGGGACTGTTGACCAGCAGCTCGGAGATTTCTGCTTTTTTCTCCTCCAGGCTGAAGCCGGAGAGCCAAACGTCAAACTGCTCTGGAGGTCCTGATGAAATAAACACAACCCCACACAGTGACTCACTGTAAATATACAGCCACCGAGAACCTTCTGCATCTCTCGGATGAAAAAAATCTATAACTTCTCTCGGAACAGATGCAAAAAGAATCAATGTGGATCTCGTCAATAACTATTTGAATCATTTTTAAAGGCAGGAAACGCTCAAGACGAGGACAAAATAACTGATTATTCGTTTCTGCTTGCAATGCAGTGACGATTAAAATATAATTCAACGTAAAGTCGCGATAAATGTTCTCACATTCAGTCATTAAAATCACTTTAAATGAGCAAAAACAGAAGGCAAACACACGGTTAGTTGCCTAAACACTGTCGGGTCTCATCCTTCGCCTCAGACGGGCAAAAATAAGTGCTGATGTTATGCAATCGATAATAACAGAGTTAAGAATAGTAGGCTCAAGGGTTAGCTGTCGCCTCACGCTGAGAAGGTTCTGGATTAGATTCCCAAAGTCCGGGTAAACTGCACAGTCGTTATGGACCGACATTTACAACCCCGTTCGTTAGAGGAGAACGAGTGTGAGCTCGTGCAAAACTATGAAAGTGAAAGTGACAACCCTTGTCATATGGCGATCCACGACCATGTGGGCCAAACAGGATCTCTAACAGTGAGGCGCTGAAATCTCTCGGCTGATGTGACTGAGGTTTTCAGACTAGCTGAGAAAGATCTAGTTAGAAATGAGAGAATATATCCTGCCTTTAGTGAAAGTCAAGCTCTGTCCTTGTTCGTGAGATTTTTCATTCACGTGGCTGTTCATCAAGGTGACTTATCTGCGAAGCTTTGTGTGACAAACAAACAAACAAACAAAAAAAAAAACTAGAAAGAACTTTATTAGTATCTTCCTCATGTTATGAGCCTAGACAATCAAGATCAGCGCAAAGAAGTGTGCTTAGAAAATAAAAGAGCAAGCGAGGGAGAAGGAACGTAGGATAAAGAAAGCAAACAGAAAAGGCTGGGAGGAGACAGAGAGAGAAACATACCATCGGGTTCATTGCAGTACGTTGCAGGATCTGCCTGTAGACTGTAGAGACGAGCCTGGAGAAAAGACAACGTGATGCATTTAATCAACAAACACATTCAGTGATGTTTCGTGATGAATTCCTAATAAAAATATGCTAAATTAATGACAACCGTTTTGATCTTTATATTCTATATAAAATCAGCATCCAACTTAAACCTATTTTGCACACCATGCATCACTAGCGAGTGACGACCTATTTTTTTTTTTTTATTCTGCTATTTTAAATTTTTCAGATGCTCTGCTCCAGAAAGGCACCCAAACAGAAAGTCTTTTTAACATTTGATTTAGTAAATTGCAAACTTTTAGTTTCTCTAAAGAACACAGGCCAAACCCACACATTACCTCTGATAATCTGAGCAAAATTGGTGGTAAAAGTGTCATTTATTTAAATTGCATTTGTGTTTTTGTGGGAGTAAAGAGTTACATAATAAATAAATAAAAACTAATCAATTCAGTTGATTCTAAAATGTATTTATATACATTTATACACACACACACACACACTACACACACACACACACTACACATTTTAATATATCAAAAATAAAAACAATTTAACTGCAGAAAAAATGTAAATTATTAGAAACCTAACAAAATTGGAAAATAAATAAATATATTTATTAAAATTTTTTTTTTTTTAAATGCAGGGACTGGGACTATATTTACCAAGATTAGAAAAGTATCATTTGACATCATCTAAATAAAATTCATACAAACTCAAAGGTATGAAGATAGGTGCCAGAGAAAGTATGATGACAAAATAAAAGTCCCTCCATCTGTTCACATTCTCTTCTTCTAAAGTGTGCTCACCTTGCTGCTGTCATAAACCTCTGTAGTGCCAGCTGGGGTGGCCACCAGCGTTATCACGTCACAGTCGATGGTCTTGTCGGGTGGAGGGGCGAGCGTGTCCGTGATCACCCCTAGAATATTAGAGATGCCTTTCTTCACCTTCTCCGTGGTCTCCGACGATCCTTCCACCTTCAAACACAGTACAGATTCAGAATCTCTGAAGAGCAACTCAAGAAAAACCTCTGTGGTGCACATCGCTCTTTATGAGTGAATATATAGATTTAAATTTTGTCACAAATTCATGGTTTATCAGGATCCATACCGCCAGCTTTTCTCGGACAGCGCTCGCTGTGGCGACGATGGAACATGCTGTGTCGTGCTGCACCACGTTGGAAAATTCGGTCAAATCCCGTTTGAGGAACTCATACGCTTCAGATGACTGCAGAGAAAGAAACCAGAAAGTGTTGTTGAATAAGCTGAATAACTAGCTGTTATTCAGTGAGCTGACGTAGAAACACTTTTCTGATAAACTCTAATGTACATCAGTGTGCAAAAGTCTTGAGATTTCGGCAGTTTCCCTCCAAAGATCCAGCCGTTCTTGTATTTTTAATGTGCTGTTGAGGAGCACTTCTCCAGGCTTCCTGAAGGACAAAAAGGAGTTTGTGTCTCTCATTTTCAGTACAGTCCTTGTACCTGAGCAGTTTCAGAAGCAGTGGCGATCATCTCCAAAGAGTATGGAAAACCAAAAGCAACCAATGTCCAAACAAGAGATTTGGGACGTCCTTCAAGACGCCTGGAGAGGTGCTCCTGAAGACGACTTAAAGAAAGAAGCTTGTCTAAGAGTCAAGGCTGTGCTGAAGAATAACGGTGGCGGATATTGACTTTAAAGCTGGTTAGAATGAAACGCTCTTTGTGTTTGGAATGGATTTACATGTGGGTTTGAACAGAAATCACCTGAACTGAATGAACCTACTGTCCAACTTTCAAACTAAATATGAAGAAATGAGGGGCTCTAGACTTTTGCACAGCGCTGAATATAAAACTATATTTACTCGTCAGAATTTGCTCAAAACAAGACACAAAAGAAATGACAGCCAAAGCTCAGATTCAACCGATAGAGTGCAATCAGAACTGGAAACTGTAATTTACCAAAGTGGCCCTCGAGCACGACCACAGTTGGGCTTCTTTCATCCACACTAGATACTCACTCTATCTTTGATGACCTGGTAGCTCCGCTGTAGCCAGCCACCCCACCATCCTTCTTCCCTGCAACGAACAAACATGGTCCTATTAGTGCCAACATCACACATTAACACCGTGACACAGCAATCTTTCATAGTCAATACAAGTCAGACTATGAAAGCTTTAACAGCAGCCTAGCACCTTCTAATGGCACATTATGCTAACTGTACATTTATTTGTCAAATAAGACATTAATGGCTCTTCCAGATGCTTGACGGAAGACACTACGTCCCATTTGTGAAGTCGGAATTATGGGTTTGTCACATTCAAGCTTTGGTGTCAAAGCGAACGGTATAATAAACATCATTCAAAAACACTAGAAACAAAATAACGCAGATATTCTGCCTTTATATGCATCTCGATACACCCCTCGTATCTCCTCTGCATATGTCCAACCTTGTTTCTTCAACTTTGTCTCCGAACTGTCCAACCTGGTCTGTCCCTCGAATATACTCGTTTCTAATCCCGTCCATCCTGGTCACACAAACCTCAGCATCTTTAACTCGGACACCTCCGGCACCTGCACTCTCTTCATCTCTGTTCCTTCACTCTTCCGTTAAACTCCTCCACCTTCACCACCTCTACTCCCTGCAACCTAACCACTCTGCTGTCCTCACTTTCCTTTAACCTCACGTGATCCATCTTTCATTGCTCTCCTCTCTGGCGCTCCCTACTCGAGCTACACTCAGAAAAGTATGTTTCTTGAAGGCTGGTTATTTTTCAAAGCAACATATTATAGCTTGGTGTTTCAAATCATGAAGAAAAAGGTTTTATTATGACTTCTCATTATAACGAAAAACGAGAAAGCTCATGATTAAGACTTAATATATTAACAGCTCATAATGACGAGATGTTTCCTAAAAACTATTACTTAACTTTCTCATTATTAAGGCTTATTACAGGTTAACAAAGTGAAACTATCATTACTTTGGAGCTGCAGTGGTCTTGAAAGTTGGAGCTTTTACTGCGTTACAATGAGATACTAAAACATAACGAGAACATTTCTTGTCTTGTTTGTAAGGAGAAAGCTTCTTGTTATAATGAGATGTTGGGTTGTAAAAATAATAAAGTATCTGTGTTGTAAAATAAGAAAATAACAAGATATTATGAAAAGTTAAGTTGTGACTATGAGATACCGGGTTGCAATACAGGAAAATATCTCGCTGTTATGACATGTTAAGCTACAATAATGAGATTGCTTCTTGTTGTTAGGATACCGGCTTGTAAATATAATAAAATATCCTGTTATTTTGAAATGTTAAGTCGTACTAAAGAGGAAGTATCTGATTATAATGAGACTGTTGTAAAATAATTCCATTATTTCGAGATGTTAGGTCGTAAAGATTACTTTGAGACACTAAATCTTTAGAATCATCCATTCTCATTATTAAGAGGAACTTAATCACAATATCGAGAAAATCTCTCATTATTATGAAATGTTAAGTTTTAACTCCCAGTTTTAAGGAGGATTTCTTGCTATAATTATAATGTTTCTGTAACAAGATAATCTTCCTATGGACACGTAGCATCAGTAGAAAGAAATGTTCAGTTATTATAAGGAGAAGGTTTCTCGTTATTATGGTTTACTTTTCTCTTTGTGGCAGAAACACTCCAGAAAGGGAATTAGGAGGGGTGCGAATTAGCCTCAAGCAAACAACAGCTAAATTATTCTGGTTACTATTCAAAAATAGCAAATATAAGACTCCAGGTTGTTCACTTTGAAGTGACATTTTAATCCAGTACATCGTTTCCAGGAAAGTGTTGTTTAAACGCTACTCTGGGACGTTAGCTTATCTTAGCCTAGCCTAGCCTAGCACGGCGCTATTTTTGTAAACAAACCCGCCGCGCGTCGCTTATTCCGGCAGAAAGCGGCCGAACGGAGGCTCGCCGCTCCCCGCACGCCGCCCGGCTCGGCTGCACACACCCCGCGAAGGTGTTCGGCGGCGGGTCGAGCCGCGGACACGGAGCCGAGAAGAGTTTTAACGCGAAAATAGAAAACCTGATCCGCTGAGAAAACACTCACCCCTCCGCCATCTTCAGCGCACGACGTCATCGGCGCGTCACCGAGGACCCGGATGGAGGAGAGTGACGTAAGGAGGAGCGCGCGCACACTGCAGTTTCCTTTCTTTTTTCATGCTTTTTTACATGTTGAGATTTCATGAAATTTCTGTTTAGAGCATTTAACACACGTTGCGAGTGTAGGGCTACTAGTGCATTGGAGCAAAAACATGTATCTCTTCCTTTTTTACAAAGGTAAAGTCATGGACCGGCAGCGATGATGACGATTATAATAAGACTGGAACATGACTTCAGTGTGAACAAAATAAAATGAACCTATGAACTCAGCCACAGCGGATCAACCATCTCCATTTCTTAATTTCTGGAGACTCTGAATCTTCCTCCTTCAAACTAACCACCTGCATGTCCTCTCTCACCACGTCCATAAACCTCCTCTTTGGTCTTCCTCTCCTCTTTCCTGGCAGCTCCATCTTCAACATCCTCCTTCCAATATAATCCTCGTCTCTCCTCTGGACATGTCCAAACCAACGCAACCTTGCTTCTCTAACTTTGTCTCCAAAACGTCTAACCTGAGCTGTCCCTCTAATATACTCATTTCTAATCCTGTCCATCCTCGTCACACCCAACGAACATCTCAGCATCTTTAACTTCTCCAGCTCCGCCTCCTGCCTTTTATCACCCGTACAACATCGCTGGTCTCACTTACTTAGTCACAGCATTTATCAGAACCCCTCTGAGCAGTGATGGTCTAGTGTCTAGTCCTAGTGACCCAGGATCAGAAGGCCGTAGGTTTGAATCATACCAGCAAGTTGCCCTGAGGTACCCTTGAGTAAGGTACTGTCCCCATCACTGCTCCCCAGGTGGTTTAAACAGCTGCCTGCTGCTGAATCTTACTGCGGCTCACTGTGTGCTGTTTCACAATGACAGTCACTTTCACTTTTTTCCAGAACAGCATCACCTAATGACGGGGAGAGTCTCCCTGGAGCTTTTTGGGGACTGAAAGTTTTGCTCAGGGGAGGACAGAGGCAGACCGGAAGCCACTCCCTCTTGGTCCACGGCCTGTCTGTCACTGGGTAGCGCTGTCACCCCACAGTGACAAGGTCCTGGGTTCTATTCCCAAGTGGGACGGTCCAGGTTCTTTCTGTGTGGAGTTTGTTCTCCCCGTGTCTGTGTGTGTTTCCTCCGGGAGCTCTGGTCTCCTCCCACCATCCAACGACTGGAGATGTGTGTGAGTGTGAGTTTGGTGACCTGTCCGCCTCTCTGTGAGAGCTGGGATAGCCTCCAGCACCGCCTGTGACCCTAATCGGGACAAGCGGCTCAGAAAATGAGTGAGTGAGTATTTCTGTCACATCAAGTTTGGTAAATTAGCTTTTTACTGCTGCTATGAACAAAAGGTGCCCTTAATCACTGCACCATTCAATCACAGAAGGAAGTTTTCCCTTGAACTAGTTTGTAAAACCTTTAATGAAACCTTAATTTAAAGGAAATGTTTTATATTTGGAGAACTCCAGCTGTACCACCTTACAGACACTTCCTGGACGTCCGGATGGCTGTGCCATCAGCAGGAATCGAACTCGCGATCCTTTTTTTAAACGAAAGGTGGAAGTGTTACTGGCTGTAATGCACTGTAGCTTCAGCTTCACCGTTATTTGCTCAATACCTTGGCGAATTGCCAGTTTGAAGAAGATTAGGCAGTTAGGACTTATTTTATTTACTCGTTGTTGTCACACCAACAATTCTCAATTTAGCACCAGCAGCTCTCATCACCCTGTTACACACAATCAGGTAATGAATTTGCCCATAATGGAACTGACAAGAGGAGTTTATCACGTCATTAGAATTCACCCTGGTCCATATGGACGAAGGGCCCGACGGGGGCCGCCTTTCACACCCACCTGAGCCCCCTGCCCTCTGCGCTTTTCATATGGGCCCCCAGTGGGTGTGTGCGCATGTGTGAGTGCGTGTGCGCGTTGCAGACGTATGCTGCGTCTTTCTGTATGGGGGTGTGTGTGTGTGTGTGCGTGTGTGTGTGTGCGCGCGGCGTGCCCGTCCCAGCTGTGTTGTGCTCATCAGTATGCAAAGTGTGCGAGTGTGTGTGTGAAAGAGGAAGCGTGGTTTAACAGTATGTCAAAAAGGTCAGCCTGCCGTTTTCATGAGGTCCCCTGTCCTTTAATTGAAGTCCCCCTGTATCCAGACGCTGCGCAATATGTGCATTTGTTACACAATATGTCCTCCCCCTCCTCGCCCGGCACTTCCACTAATTGGCTCCTTCAGTTACCTAATTAACTCAGTCAGTTCGGCCCCGGGGCCGCAGAAGGCGACACTCATTTCTTCATTGATCGGAGGGCCCTTTAATTCAACGTGCCTATTCACTCCCATTAGAGGTTGTTCTCGTATTGTTAACGGCCTAAAACAGGCTTCGGACAAAGCAAAGGGGTCCAGTTTTCATGCGCGAGTTTGTTCACACGAGCAAATGTTGGTGAAAAAATATATATGCTGAGCCTGGAGGACAAAATCCTATAGATTTCAGATCTTTTTTCTATTAAAAGTCTATTAGAAGCATCAGAATTACAATCAGCTTCACTGGTATGGTACAGCTCCATATGGGATTCGCCTGTTCGGATCTGAACTTACCCAAATCAGTCCAAAAATGTGTGAATAAATGGAAAACTGTCCCGTCGACACTAAAAGTACTGTGTGTTTGTGTTAGTAAAGATCAGAGAAGCATTTTAAAAAGCAGGATTCTTCTGTTTGCCAAACATCTCCAGCCCAAAACCATCGCTTCCAAATAAGGTGAGTGCTTAGGGATCATTCCCGAAGGACAGACCAGACGTTTTGCTTCAGATATTCAGATTATTGGGAAATTCTGCCACACCAGTAAAAATGACTGACTGGTTTTATATTGACAAATCACGAGAGCTGGAATTTCAGTTATTTCCCACTTTATCCAGTCACGTCTTCTGGAGCTGTTGGTCTGGCATGTTTGCGTAAAGTCCGAAAAACTGATGCAAGTATTAACGTAGTTTGGGTTTCCAAGTGTTACAGCACTGTGCAAAAGGGGCAGTTCTCCAGATCTTCCTGAAGGACAGTGTTGTTGTCTCTCATGTTCAGTCCAGTCTCTGTACCTGAGCAGTTTGATAGTTTTGTGTTGGTTAATCCACACAGTGATCTACATGAAGCAGTGAAGAAACAGGTGTAGATGATTCCAGACGATCAGGTGATTCATTTACTGCTTATGCTGAACGCTGAGTGGGTGGAACCCTTTTATCTCGAAGTGTCTTTAGACACTTTCCAGCTTGTCCCAGTAAAGCATTTGTTCCCAGAAATAAAAGCAAGCAAATCAAGCAATTCAAAAAGCTTTTTTTTTTGACATGGTACTGTAACTAACTAAAAGCTTGACAACTAGCCTACTATTGCTTTTAGAACTGGTGCAACCAGTTGCTTCCTGTATTTACATATGTTGTAACTATGTGTGCTTGATTTCTCAAACACCCTGCATCCTCCCGTACCCCTGCTGCCGCCTCTGAGTCGCAGTCCCTTACCATCTGCCTCCAATCAGGAAACACCAGCTTTTGCACAAGTCAATGTGTCTAATTATCCCCCTTCAGCAGGCCAGGCCACGGTATCCCGCTAATCCCGGGGCAATGTGCTTAGCTTCCCATTCCCACCTGTGCTTGGGGTGGGATGGGGGACTTGGGGGTCCCAGAAACAGAATCGGGGGGGGGGGGGAACGCATCAGGGGGAGAATTGTGGGTCCCACTGCGGGATCTCCATCTCCAGGCTAGGCTGACAGCTGCCTCCCCCCGCTGGGACGTCCTGCAGCTGACGGGAGCCCTCAGCAGTGTCAATGGAGGCCCATAAATGAGAAGCTAACCGCTTTTGTGTGTGCTTTAAGTGTCAAGGCCCTCTGCAGGCTGACCTGCCTTGTTACCATGATGAAATGCAGAGGAGAGAAGAGCAGGGTGGAAAATAGAGAGAGAGAGGGAGAGGGAGAAAGAGAGAGAGATGGTGGTGGGGACAGCCACTTCTCACCCCCTCACCCTTTGTCTCGAGAGTGAACAGCATTGTCCAAGGCCATTGAGAGCAGGGGAACACAGGGCGGGGAAGTGGAGGAGGAGAGAAGAAACATCTCTTCATTTCTCCTCTGATCTTTTCCTTCGTCCGGGCCCAGAGTCCCGCAAGGAGGAGCATGTATTTTTCACGGCCGATTTAGCTCCTGAGAAACTCGAGGACGTGTGTGTGTGTGTGTGTGTGTGTGTGTGTGTGTGTGTGTGTGTGTGAAAGGGCCAGGCTGAGTAAATGAAGATCTCCCTCACATTGTGTTAACAGTGCTCACAGAATCAATAAAGATAAAGAATCTGACTCTGCTCTGCAGAATAAAAAAATTAATTGCAAAGTATCTAAAGATACAAGGTTCTCAATAAAAGGGTTCCACCCACCAGCAATCAGCATCAGCATTAAACAAATCACCTGAACATCTGGAATCATCTGCACCTGTTTCTTCACTGCTTCATGTCTTAAGTGAGATGTTTTCTTCTGCTGGAAGGTTCAGACATAGATCACTGTGTGGATTAACCAACACAAATCTATCAAACTGCTCAGGTACAGAGACTGGACTGAAAATGAGAGACAACAACACTGTCCTTCAGGAAGATCTGGAGAACTGCTCAGGTACAGAGACTGGACTGAACATGAGAGACAACAACACTGTCCTTCAGGAAGATCTGGAGAACTGCTCAGGTACAGAGACTGGACTGAGCATGAGAGACAACAACACTGTCCTTCAGGAAGATCTGGAGAACTGTTTCTCAACAACACATTAAAAAGTTTGAATCTTGGGAAGCAAAATGTGCTGAAAAGAGGGACGTGGCTAACAAGTAAAGCTGATTATACCTCCATTATTTACATTTTGCCCTAATCCACACAATTTTGCCCAATTTAGTTGTGTCTAGTTGAACCTACTCAAAAGGGGACTCCTCTAATAACACGCTGCAAACAAGCTCAGAGGGTCAAAGCAAGTGTCACCAGGTTTTCTTAAACTGCTATCACGTTTCCAGAGTGTTGAGGTGTTGGTACAGCTCACGCCACACACCCTGCTGTAAACAGGTATCTTGAAGTGGGTCTACTTTACCCTGATCAGCAACACGGGGTCCCAGGTCAGATCATTCAGGAGGAATCTCCCACCAGTCTCTGTGACGCAGGGAATGATATGAATAAATGAGGTGATTTTGCACAGGATCTTAGCTCAACAACTGCATGAGGATTAAAGTGAAAGCTGAAGAATTTTTAATTCAAATTCCCAATTTTTTTTTTTCGGTTAAATGAGAACGGGTTGATTTTGCCTGTCGCCGCTCTCCGTTTCACAAATGCGCAGATGCCAGGCCCGCTCATAATTAATGAGAGTTGCTGAGGGCTGAATATGACCACAGCTTTATTGGACATTGACAAATCTTCCTGAGTGCACATGAAAAGAAACTGTCCCTGTCCCCCCGTGGACGCTGCACAATAGCGACGCGCCGACCTGGCGGCAGCCCACTCCTTTCTGCCCTCGCGCTGTCCGCTGGGTGTCTGTGGGCCCCGGGCTCTGAGCTGTCACATATACATATATATTTATATATATATATATACACACTGCATGGACTTGGATTTGTCCTGCTGGTGAAGAACATTAGATAAGCAGTGGACAACATTACTGTAATAATGTTGGAAAGGTTTTATATTTTTATATAAATTACATATATTCTGATGAGATCCAAAGGATGCATGCGCACACACACACCCACACACACACACACACACACACACACACTCGCAGGTCTAGTTAGCAGCTGCCACGCTTGACAGTTCTTTTGTGTTGCATTTCTTTGAAGCTGCTATTATATACATACAGAATTATATATATTATTTATTTATTTTTTCTCAGTATCCTGAGCATAAATGTACAATATCAAGGTTTATTTGTAGTCTATTTGTGTGTGACAACGGCGAAGCAGCATCTTTGCACACAATTTCAGTGTAGATTTGAATCTGGGTGCTAACAAAAAGTTCAAGAAGAAAGAGGAAACGGATTATTTTAACAATAATAAACCTTTAATTTAAGAAATCATCAACTGTACAAAAAATATCTGTACAAAAAAAGTATATTCACATTTGATTTTTGCTCCAAAAAGCAAAACACTTCTTTCACAAGGCGATATGTACAGTACATTCAGATGTGTTTGGAGACAATTCGACTGGGACAGGTTGGTTCATTTCTCTACTCAATCACACCTTTTTCAATAGAGCTTCCGAAGTATGTGAGAAAATGGAAATCACAAAACTGCATTGGACCTAATGGACGCCCCTGATGCACACCAAACCTTGGTGCAGAATTTGATCTTGGATTTTTCTCCACTAAAATGTCCATTGGCCTGTCTTAGCTCACTTGCCCATAGACAGGCTGTGTAGGCTGGAGGCTGTGGATGCTGTCAGAGGCTGGCACAGTGAACATGGGCAAGGCATGCCAGGAAAGTGGTGGTAAGAACTTGTCAAATGTAGTGGGTCCTTCATCAGGGTGGGCAGTGGCGGGGGAGCCCTGAAACTGAGATATCCTGCTGAAGGAGGGGAATGGGGGGCTTGATTTGCTGTGGACCCGGCAGCCGTCCCACTGCCCACCAGAGAGTGCAGGGACTGGGCCAGCGGATGCAAGGGGATCTGAGGGAGCTGGGGTACCACAGGCCTCGGTGGGTGGCTCTGGGACGCCCCGTACACATCGCCTACCAGCTTCTTCATCTCCTCCAGCGAGCTGGACAGCATGAGGATGTAGTTGCGGGCCAGCAGGAGGGTGGAGATCTTGGACAGCTTGCGCACTGAAGGGCCCTGGGCATAGGGCATCACCTCTCTGAGGCCGTCCATGGCTTGATTCAAGTCATGCATGCGCTTGCGTTCACGGCTGTTCACCTTGAGTCTCAGCTCCTGCAGGTCGTCCTTGGACAGCTCGGCACGGTTACGGGTCTTGCTTTCGGCAGCCTGGTGTCCTTCAGCTTTGGGATGTCCCGTTCGGATGCTCCCGGCTTCTCCCCCGCAGTAGGCCTGGAACATCTTTTCGGAGAAGAAGCCACCAGCGGAGTCCACAACGAGGTCTGGGGATGATGAACGACTGCAGGTGGAACCGGTGTCTGAATCCATCTTAGAAGATCAGAGATCACCTTCCCTAAAGTGACTTTAGGAGATCCTGACTACAAAAAAAAGGCCTCAAAATTAGGAAGGTGAGATCAGATCAGTGCATAGCAGGCCTCAAACTCAATTAGCACTCTCTGCTTTTAAGGATCGCTCTGGTGTAGCAGCGCTGAAACACAAAGACCCTCCTGTCCACACGTGTCTCAGTGTCCCGACTGGTGTCTGAGGAGTCCAGACTGGACCCCGGCTTTTATAGCTCTCTCCCCCACAAAAGACACAATGAGACGCATAATGTGACAGTAGACCTAGAGCCAATAACAGAAGGGACACACTTTCACCCAGCCCACACACACCCCCCCTCCTCACCCTCACTCCCCTCCAACACAAAACACACACTCATACACATTAACCACACCAGTCACCATTCACACACATGTGTAAAGTCTCGGGGCCTGCGTGCTCACACACGGCCCTCGCTAATGAATCTTACAGGCCAATTTCGCAAACGTGTGTAAGGATATAAAAAGGGAAACGGCCAGCTTCATTACAGATGAGGTTAAATAGATCACGTTCTAATGAACTTTTAATGGAGGAACAGTTGTAAGGTAACAGGGATGTCACGTTGCCATTAGCAGCTTCAAGCCTAAGGCGTAAACAGGCTTCACAGGGATGTGAGGCCGCTTCTTCCGAGCTGTGATTATGGCTCAGTATAGATGCAGCCATGCATTGCCTCCATCTGCGATGTGAGATTTTTATCCGAAATGGTTGGTTTGCTGGCTTAAGAAAATGCTTTTTTAGAAGTCATAAGAAATGCATATTTATATGCATGTGTGCATTTATAAGCAGATTTATGAATAAACCAATAGAATGCATGCATGAAAAAAATACCCGGTTTAATGTTGCATGTAATCTGATTCACGTGAGAAAGCAAAGGAGTAAATCAAATAAATCAACTTTGCAGTTTGCATGCTTAATGTTTTAGATGCACTATGTAATATATAAGGCACTTCAAAAATAAATAAATAAATAAATAAATAAATAAACGGTACTATCACATAGCGTCCGAAATGCTTCTCTGGGTCACGTGTCCCATTACATGTGAGATATGGAGGTTTCCTATGATGTTATAAATACACTCACTGACTAATTCACACTACTTTGCCATGTTATCTTCTAACCACCCGTCGGTATCCAGGTAGCTGCAGCTGCAACAGTAACCCAAAAAGGCTTCGTGTGGGTGTTTGACACTGTGGGTCCATTTCTTTATGATCCCTCCTATGATTCCTTCACGGTTTTCTTCCCTTCTTTCCACGTTCTTGACTGCAAGTCGCTATAAGCAACTTGGGTCACCAGAATGTGTCAACCCGCATGAATGGAAAACCAGGCACAATTCAAGGATGAAGACATTCGTGGGCTCCATTCTGAGGGTAAAGAGAGTGCGAAATCGTCCTGCAGAGAGAGGGAAGAAGGAGGAGAGGGGAGGAGGTAGTTAAAGAGACACTAAAGAGTGGGACCTGTATTGTTCAGCCCTTCACTGGGTCATAAAGGCTCCGTACTGGGCCAGAAGTCTGTGGGATGGTGCTAAACCACCCCCTCCACACCCCCCGACCCCCCCAGTGGTCTATCTGCTTAGTTTACAGAGTGTTCATTAGCATCACTATCATGCACTGCGTAACACACTCCCATCACACAGCAGTAAAGCCAGTGTGTGACCGCCACTGAGGGATGTAATGATTTTGTTTTTCACACTAAAGATTCTCATAATTTACATGAATGGCATTGCTTTTTCTTTGGATCCTTGTTGTTTGATTGCTGCACAGTCAACAGAAACAAAGATGGACTGGGCAAAATGTGCACCTTTAACTGAAACGCCTCCAAACGTCCCTGGGACATCGGAGAAAATGATGCTGAGAGCCATTCATGAGGGCAGGAAGCATTTATTCATTCAATAGCCAATAAATATAAAACAAATGAACCCCATTTTTTTATTTTGGGTCATTTCCGAAGCCCTCCTGGAGGAAGGCCTGTATTTACAGTCACCACCAATTTAATAACTGGATCTAATCCTTTAATGGATTACTATATTACGAATGCATTCACACGATGGCTGGAGAGCGACCCAACTCCAGCTGTATTCCAAGTTATCTTTCTGTCATTTCAATATTAAATAGTGCTTATACTGGAAAAGAGATGCAAGTACTGCCAAGATAAACCATTTAAAACCATTTTTAGCAGGTTTTTCACGACACGTTCTCCCAGTGTTTTAGGCAACCCACAAGAAATGAAGAAGGAGACCAAAGAAGGATCATATCTGTTTGAATTCTAGTCTTCAAAAGTGCATTTACTGTCAAAAATGGGCAAAATACCATAAAAACTGCATGTACTGCCAAGAAAATGCATTTAACACCAAACTTTTGTGCTAAATTCAATATTTAAGAGCAAACCCAAACCTCTTAACCAGGAAAAATACATTTCAGGTCCTTTTAAACCCCTTTTATTGGTTCAGTTGCCGTGAAAAGTAAGTTTAGACTATTGAGAAAGTCAGGGACCAACATAAACACTGTAATAACTTCACGACACCAAGCCATTTTAAAACCTTTTGACTGTATTACATTATAAAATGTTGTTAAAGAACAGGCCAAGTTTGTTTTGATACTTTTTATAACCCCATACCATGAAGAGAGATCATTCACGGTGTGAGGGAGCAGAAAGCATAAGCCGGAAATGAGTAATACGATTAAAAAAAGGAATCAAAGTAAGATTTAAGTTCTATGAGCTGAAGAAATGAACGAAACGAACCTTTGTGGCCACAAAAAACTAAAGGATTCAGAGCAGAACAGAGAGGAGAAAGTGGAAATGGGGAAAGTCGTAAAGAGGGAGAAAAAAAAAAGAAAAGAAAAGAAAAAAAAATCCACCTCAGGCCATATTCTCACTGGGTGACCTCCGCTAGGTGCTTGGACCCCTTGACGCTCTCAGCAGGCCCGTTGTGTGTATTGTTGTCAGAATGAAGTGTATTGCGGCGTATTGTTGCTGCTGGAGGGCCGTGTGTGTGTGTGTGTGTGTGTGTGTGTGTGTGTGTTGTTAGGAGCATATGGATGTTCTCATGGACTGGGCTCTGGGCCAGCAGTGAAGCAGGCCTCAGCCAGGCCTAATTAGACTGGAAACTGGCAGGACCGCAGCGCTGGCCTTTAGTTACGGCCGTTCACGAACGTCACACTCACATTAGGAGAGGAACAGGGGGAAGGGTCAGGCGTACACACTTTCACCGGTAATTGCGGACAATTATATGTCCATTTTGTTTCAGATAAAGGAATACACTGTTAATTAGGGCACCGTGGGTCCCCGAGAAGTACAAACAGTGTAAATCTCCCCCCAAAACTCCACGCAAACAGTCTCCTATGATTATTACAATCAAATATTTCATTAAACCTCATATTCAGTTTCAATCTTTGGTGAATTTTCATGAAATTTGGAAACTAAACTGACTGAGATGCTGTTTTAGGACCACTGCGGAACGATGAGGAACTTCATTTCAATGTTCTTACGTGATCGCTTCCGTTCTTTTTTTGGTTCAAAACTAAATCTCTCTGAAATGTAGTGCTATTTGCTCAGGCTGTATTTATTTTGTTGAACACATTTTGATGGAAATGAAAATACAGAATTTCGCCTTCGTTTTCGTAAACAACAGGTTCCTACCTCCGATTCGTAGACCGTTTATGGATGTTTTTTTCGTTGAGAGGATAAAGCATCTACAAAACTGTTTAAAAAATGAATATTTATGCAGTAAATCCGTCGAGGTCAGCATACTATAACAATGTTAAGATAATATCAAGGCTGTGATTCAGTCGCAGGTATGAGATGAAGGGCAGTAGACCCTCCAGACCGTGATGTTCATCTTGTTTTCATCTAGTTTAACACAACAGTTACACAATAAAAATAAATTAAAGACAAAAAGCCTTGAATTTTGTATCAAACCGCTGCCTTCTGCTAAAAAAGTCGGTCCTTGCTTTGCTCGGTTTGCTCAATTTCCCTGAACGTGGTTTTTCCTGAATGTAATCTTCATTTCTTCATGTTTTGCTTCCAAACATCCAGAATTATTTTTTAATGTGTTGTTGTGGAGCAGTTCTCCAGATCTTCCTGAAGGACAGTGTTGTTGTCTCTCATATGTTCCAGTCAGTCTCTGTACTGAAGCAGTTCCTCCAGATCTTCCTGAAGGACAGTGTTGTTTGTCTCTCATTTTCAGTCCAGTCTCTGTACCTGAGCAGTTCTCCAGATCTTCCTGAAGGACAGTGTTGTTTGTCTCACATTTCAGTCCAGTCTCTGCACCTGAGCAGTTTCAGAAGCAGTGCGGGATCATCTCCACAGAAAACCAAAAGGCAACCTGACATCCAAAGAAGAGCTTTGAGACATCCTTCACGAAGCCTTGAGAGGTGTTCTGGAAGTTCCTGAAGACGACTTGAGAAAGGCTGGTCTAGAGGGGTTTCAGGCCTGTGTAAAAATAACAGAGGTGAATACCGACCTTAGAGCTGGTTAGGATGAGACTCTCTTGGTGTTTAAACCAGAGTTACATCAGTGTAACTGGCATTTTCCTACAAAATATAAGGAGCACTTAGAGAAAACTTTTGCACTGCTTTAAATATAATTCATATTTTTACAGTTTTTTCAGTTACATTTATAACATATAAGATGTCATTTTAAAACATTGGATGCTGGGAAAGTCATTCGTCGGAGAAATGTGTGTGTGTGTGTGTGTGTGTGTGTGTGTGTGTGTGTGTGTATGTTCCCTCAATGAATGCATGAGGATGAGTGGTGATCCTCATTCTTATTCATGTGTGTACTTTAGCTACAGGCCACACAGTGAGAGAGAGGAGAGAGAGAGAAGAGAGATTAAGAGTTCATGCAGAGAAAGAGTCTCGGTTCCTCCATCATGGCAGGAGCTAATCCCCGTCTTTAACCTGGCATTAGAGTGTTTAACTTTCCTCTCCTGCTGTGCGTAAAGATCTCACATTCAACTCTGCATGTGTGTGTGTGTGTGTGTGTGTGTGTGTGTTCTCCAGGGGTTAGGTGAGTCAAAGTGTTCAGTGAGCAGAAAATGAAGTCGTCTGTGCCAGCCTCTAAAGATCAGCAAGGATTAGAACTGATCAAACACACCCATCCCAGTCCAGCCCACCCACACACACACACACACACACACACAGATATTAGAAAAGAGTATGAATTAAAGTGTGAATGTAAAGTGGCTTGTTCACAAAGATCACTCTCTCACTAATCTTCTTGGCGTCTTGTCCTGATATGGTCCCAGGTCTCACAGGGCGAAAGGCAGGGACACATCTAGCCATCTCTCAGGACTGGGGGTTCTTTAAAAATCTAATGGATGTATTAGAAAGAATTGTCTTTTTAAAGAAAAAAATGCATTTTTGAGTGGTATGGACTCCAAAGCAACTCCCGTTCACATCTTTTTAGACAGAAAAGCAAAACACACAGAGCTCCTGATAAAGTTCATTATCTGAGAAGGATCGTGAAGGATCCTCTTCAGCCTTAAGCTCAATAATCCCAGTTTAGAGAACAAGAACAAACAGAGCTTTGAGTTAGGAGCCTTTTGCAGAAAGATAATCTCCTTCTAGTGCTTCTCGCTACACTTTCAATGTGCTGCACCTTCATGTTCCTCCAACTGTTCCACAATAAACAGACCATCTAAAGGCTTCTTTCCAAGCAGGCTAGCAGATGAGTGGAGAAAGTGATAAACATCCCAAATGAAAGTTTTATATACATATATGTCACTGAATTGACTGGTTTTTAACTTATTGGAAGTCTTTTAAGATGCGTTAAAATCAAAAATTTTAATTAAAAGTTAAAAGATACTTTTTTTTCTCACTAAAAGTTTGTAATCATGACCCAGTCCCAGATCAGAGAGCTTGAAAAAATGAACAAATGAGCAACACATTGAAAACAACACAATTACTTTCCCTTTAAGAGTTAAAATGGGATGGACATATTTCTCCTCGTGTATGTGTGTGTGTGTGTGTGTGTGTGTGTGTATGTCACTCCAAAATCGGTTTCCTCCCATCATCCAAGACCTGCGTCAGGTGGACTGGAGATGCTAAATTGTCCCCCTAGGTGTGAATGTTTGTGTGTGTTGTCTGCGAATGACTGGATGACCTGTCAAGGGTGTGTCCGCTGCTCACCGTGTGAGGCTGGGATGACTCCAACAACCTGGACCCTGGTCAGAACAAGTGTCAGAAAATGAGTGGTGTGCAGAAACTGCTACCGTTACATTAACTCTTGCTGAGAGTCTGGAAATGTTAGAATTGCTGGATTTGGTGCGGTGGATGGAGGTCAGCTACTGATGTTGAATGAGAGTAGTTTCAGGATTAAAGAAGCATCTCATAGATTCATCCCAAAAGTACTGGATCAGCCTGAGATCATTATCACAGTCAGTGCAGGACCCTTGTGCCCTCTCTTTGAGCAAAGTGACCTCAGATATGTGTGGCTGTCGATTCAGTTGGCAGGCTTTTCTATGGAGATTGTACCAAATGTGTCAACACCAGTTGCCACTGTAATTAGAGGGCTGTGGACACTTCTGGACAGCGGTGGGCATGTGTTGTGTGTGTGAGCACCATAAAAGCCCTCTGTGATTTATTAGCTAAAACAGTGGCATTATTTGAAGTACATCAGGACAAGCACACCCAGAATTGCCCCAAGTGCTTTACAACCATCACTAACGAGCTCAATCACTTTCCCTAACAGACAGAGTGAGACAGAGAGAGGTGAGAGAGAGGAGAGAGAGAGAAAGGCCAGTGAAAAGTGTGCCAGCAGACTGTCTGTTATAAAACCTTTATTCAAGCGTCTGCAACATCATAAATCACAGAACAAACTAGGATGGAGGGGCAAGAGGAGGGGGTGTGGGTTGAGGGTGCAGGGCTTTCACCCATTCGCATAATAAGGGCTGCTTCACAGAATTTATGATTTTAGTGCGAAATGATTCTGTCCGCATCCCTTTGAGTTGCGTTCTACTGTATCGGCAGAGTCCTGGTCAAAGCTTGGTCTCATTCGATGTCAGAAAAGTGATGATAATGGTAAGAATGGCAAAGGTTGTGTGGAAGAAAACATCTGAATGTGTCAAGACTGAAATGATAAAAGCCAACCAATCAATGACTGACCATGTGGCTGACCGACTGTCCAACAAATCTACCAGACAAGCAAGTGACAAACCAACCGACCCAGCGGAATCCACCCGACCAGCAGAATGACAGCGACCAAGCATTGCTCATCACATTTGATCGGTCCAGCCAATCAGCTATTCGAACCGCAGCTAAACTGCTGTCAACCCGACAACAAGTGACTTACTGACCAACTAATTACCAACCAACAGTGGCAATGCGACCCATCTGACAAGCGATCGACCAAATGACCAGCCAACAAAGCGACCGACTGACCTACTAATCACCAACAAGTGACAAACCAACCAACCGGCCGGCCGACTAAGAAATCCACCCCACCCCATTTTAGTGACTATGTTGCTGACCAACTGTCAAACCAACCAACCATCCAACCAGCCAAACGACCTTCATCAACTAACCGCCAACCAAACAAACGACCGACGTAACTAACCATCCCTTCAAACAACGACTGACCATCAACTAACCATCCAATAGCAGCCAGCAACGACGACCATCAACCAATCAGTCAACCAATCAAACAACCAAACGACTGACCATCAACCAATCAGTCAACAATCAAACAACCAAATGACGACCATCAACCAATCAGTCAACCAATCAAACAATAACGACCTGACCATCAACCAATCAGTCAACCAGCCAAAACAACCAAACGACTGACCATCCAGCAATCAGTCAACCAGCAAACAACCAAACGACTGACCATCAACCAATCAGTCAACCAACCAAACAACCAAACAACTGACCATCCAACCAATCAGTCAACCAACCAATCAACCAAGCGACCCCGGCCATCCAGCAATCAACCAATCAAACAACCAAACGATGACCATCAACCAACCAAACAGCAAATGACCATCCGCAATCAGTCAACCAACCAACCAGTAGGCGTTCGGTTCCGGTAGGTTAAAAGTTCTGTAAAGGCACTTTACTTTTCAATGAACAACTGATCATCATCCAACTAATAATCCGTCAGACCAACAAAGTGACCGAATGACAAACCATCTGTCACCAACCAACCAACAACCATTCAACTACCAAATGAACTCTCATGCGTTAAGTTTAAATACTGTAAACTTGCTAGCTGTAATTTAAAATAGATATTGTTTTGAATTCATGTAAAGCCGCAAGAAACGGTTCTTGAATAGATAATGCAGGAACATTTTTGCAGGAAGAAAAGATGGAGAGATTTTCTCTCTCCTGTTCTGCTAGTTAAACAACAGAGGAAGAGAATAAGGAGAAGGGGAGTAGGTCGCACCCCCTCTAGTGTCAAAGCCTTCAAACAGGACGGCCTCTCTCTATTTTTTTTCTTCTGTACAACTTTCACAAAGTGTGCCCCTCTTTGTAACCATGACCATCTGTGTGTTTGTGTTTCACTCACTGTCACTCTGTGTCATTGCTGTGTGTGTGTGTGTGTGTGTGTGTGTGTGTGTGTGTGTGTGTGTGTGTGTGTGTGTGTGTGTGTGTGTGTGTGTGTGTGTGCACATCGACACAAAGGCCTCGAGAGTTGATCTCTTCATTAGAATTCAAAGTGGCTGACATGTGGGAATCACATGCGGGCAGATTTCTGAGAAGTTAAAAAAAAAATCAAATTTCTGCAACTTTCAGATCATCAGACCACGTTTTCTGAAAATAAAAATAATAGTGATCAGTCACTGTGTCCGAGTCTGATTGCTGTGTGTTTGATTCACAAGCTTATAGACAGAGAACTAAAGATTCACGTTCACATTTTGATGCACAAACCAATCGGATCAGAGTCCTCCAGTGACCTTCTAGATATTTCTCAGGCCAATTTTTGTGTCATTTGACTAAATTTCTTTATTCATATTTTTAAATGATCAAACCAAGCCCATATTATGACTGTTTTAATGTTTGGCGATATAGGACATAATTCTGTGATTTAAGATCTTATATGTCACAATATTTCATATTTTGAATAATATAATAATAAAGGATATAATAAAAATTTGAAAAATAGCTTTCTAGATTGCAATTTAGAAAAAAAGCCTTATTTGTTCTCCTGTTATTCAGTTAAACTCATTAAATTATAATAAATAATATATGCTCTTTCAAAAAGTGGATAAAAACTTTAAAACTGCATTTTCAGCTCCTCTCCTCCACTTGTTGCCATTAGCAACGAGTGAGAAAAAACTATGGAGGGAGTCCTGGTAGGATGAAGGAAGTTGACTTCATTAAAGTTTGAATGAGAAATGAACAAGGCTCAAAATTACATTCCCAAACAATCACCTTTTTCGCCACACACACACACACACACACACCCTTCTGTCCAGTCGTTAATCATTACAGAACGAGACAGCGGTACAGTGACCACCACCGAGGGCTGCTTTCTGTGCCGTGACCTCCGGGGTCAACAACAAGTGAGTGACAGGACACTTCGGTTCAGTGCAGAAAAGACAGGGTTGGGCTTTATGAACCACAAAGAACCACAACACATATCCAAAATCTGATGCTTTTAGAAAGAATTTTAACATTAATGTTTGTTCTTTTATTCAATAATATGCCCTTCAAACAGATTTTTATTACATTTCTAAATGGTATTTTTTTTCTTTCCAATTTGCTTTTTAAAGTGGTCATAAATCATTAATAACATGTAGCAAAATCAATATAATGTATGATATAAATCAAACTGCACAGATTTTTCCTCTCAATCAAATGTATCAAAATTATCTGCCTTTCTATTTTCATTGTCCAATCAGATTTGTGTGTTGGTGAAGTTTCTGTTAGTTAGTATTCTGGTTTAAACGCAGTTGCAGAAGGCGGCTCAGTTTTAAAATGTCTGTTGAACGCTCTGCAGAACGGATTCTCTTCACACAGATGATTTAAAATCAACTTTACCCAGAATCATTTCACAGTTTCTGAGCATATCAACACGTTTACTGAATCAAACTCTTCACACCAGTGGACATTTGCACGGCCTGAGAGCCAGTCACAGATGGGACCTGGACTGTGTGTGTGTGTGTGTGTGTGTGTGTGTGTGTGAGTTGTCATGGTGAAGGAACACAAGCAGAGCTAAGAGGTTGAGACAAAAGGCCCTGGATGGCGCTCGTGTCCAAAGACAGAAGGCAGATTTCACTCCAAAATAAATGGGCCTTATTCAGAGAGAGAGAGAGAGAGAGAGAGAAAGAAATGCAGTCTCGGTCAATGAACGGCCGCAACTGTCAACTGTTCAGAAGTGACCTTAACAAGAAAAAAAAAGAGAGAGAGAGAGAGAGGGAGAGGGAGAGAGAGAGAGAGAGAGAGAGAGAGAGAGATATTGTGAGAAGAGAAAGAGAGAGAGATAGAGAGAGAGAGAATGAAGAGAAGAAAAAGAGGAGAGAGAGAGAGAGAGAGAGATAGAGAGAGAAATGTGTGAAGAAAGAAAAGAGAGAGAGAGGAGTGTGTGAAGAGAAAAGAAAGAGAGAGAGGGCAGAGAGTTAAGAAAGTGAAAGTTTGTGTGTGTGTGAAGGGCGAAGAGAGAGACAGGGGAGGAAATCACATCATAAGAGAGAAAATAGCAGATCAGCATTTTTAGATCAAAGCATCAGTTCTGAGTGAAAGGTGTTTTGGTGAAATTAAAACGGGTAAGTAAGCAGTAGTTCCACTTTGTATTTTTAGGAAAGCGGTGTGGCTCGGTTTCTGGTGAAAAAAAAGAAAGAAAAAAGGCTCCCCAAATCAGTGGCGTAGTTTTTTGAAGTTACAGTGAGTCCGTCTGTGGGGCGCTAATGATTAGCCGCATGTAAGGTCTGGGGTCACAGCCAGCAGATCAGGGCAGCGCGACAAAAGCGAAGAGGAGTGGAGAGAGGGCTGCAATCTTTCCGCTCCTATAAAGCAAAGCACAAAAAACAGAAAGCGTGGTGTTTGCTGCTGAATAAAGGTCGTCCGCTCGGACAACAGCGGCGCAGGAAATCCACTGCATTTACAAATGCTAATTTTATAGAGCAGCAATTAAGCGGCCGTGTTTTATGGCGCTCTTGAAGAAGACAAGCGTGGCCGGCTGCCCTCCTGTGTCTCCTCACACTCATTTTTGGTGGAAATGGTGATGTCTGTTTATGGAGTCCCTTTCACACTCACGCATCCCTCACCTTGCTGGTGGACCTGCTGTCAAAACAGGATTTTTATCTGTTTGGACCTTTCTATTGATCAGCTCAGGCCATTTTCAGTCCATCTATCTATCAGTCCATCTATATGTACACACTCGTCTGTTCGTCTGTCTATCCATCCATCCATCTAGCTTCCTGTCTGTCCTACTGTCCCTCCAGCTAACCATACATCCATATCTCCATCTGTCTATCTATCTATCTATAAATCTATCCATCCATCCATCTAACTTCCTGTCTGTCCTACTGTCCATCCAGTTAACCATACATCTATCTATCTATCTATCTATCTATCTATCTATCCATGTATCTATCTATCTATCTATCTATCTATCTATCTTCCTGTCTGTCCCTACTGTTCATCAGTTAACCATACATCTATCATCTATCCTATCATCTATCTATCTATCTATCTATCTATCTATCTATCCTCTATCCTATCTATCTATCTATCCATGTATGTATCTATCTATCCATGTATGTATCTATCTATCTATCTATCTTCCTGTCTGTCCTACTGTCCGTCCAGTTAACCATACATCTATCTATCTATCCATGTATGTATCTATCTATCTATCTATCTTCTGTCTATATACTGTCCGTCAGTTAACCATACATCAGTCTATCCATCCATCCATCAACTCTATCTAGCTATCTTCCTGTCTGTCCTACTGTCTGTCCAGTTAACCATACATCAGTCTATCCATCCATCCATCCATCTAACTTCCTGTCTGTCCTACTGTCCATCCAGTTAACCATACATCCATCTATCTATCTATCCATGTATCTATCTATCTATCTATCTATCTATCTAATATTTATATATATTATATGTGTTGGATTATTATCATCAGTCTATCCATCCGCGTCCATCTATCTGTCTATCTATAACATGTACATTCTGTGTGTCAGTTATTGCATCAAAATATAAATCATCCATTAAATCCCATGTCATCATTGCTCTGTCCTATGCTGTGATTGTTCTTGCATCAAATCTCACTCATATATCATATCTATGTATCTATCTATCTATCTTCCTGTCTGTCTTCTGTCCGTCCAGTTAACCATGCATCAGTCTATCCATCCATCCATCCATCTATCTGTGTGTCCATCCATATCTATCTGTCATCCATCCATCTATCCATTTGCCCGTCCATCCGTCCAAGTATCCATCCACCCACCCCTCCATCCATCCATCCATCCATCCGCTGTCAAAAAAGTAATGTTTTATTCGTTTTAACTCTGTATTTATCAGTTCAGGCCAATTTTTTGTTGCTATCTACAGTATATATCTATCTGTCCATCCATCCACCTTTCTATCTAATTTTCTGCCTATATGTTTGTCTGTCCATCCGTCCATTCATCCATCCATCCATGTTTGTCCATGCATCTGTCCACTCCCATCCCTCCTATCTATCTGTCCATCTGTTCATCCGTCCATGTGGCTGTTTTCTCATGCTTAATAAAAAATAATAACAAATAAAAAAAAAAACAAGTACTTCTGTCTTAATAACAAGATCAAATTAAATGACACTATTATTATTATTATTTCCAGAGGAAGTTTAATATACCTTGTGATATGTGCAAGTGTCCCTTGAAAAGTTTTGGCACACTTCCATTGTGATTTTGTTTTCTGTTTCAGTGTTGATCTAAACCTCCCTTTAATGTGCAGGAAATGGCAACTCTACGTTCTCAGAGCAAACATTAACAAAACATCCCGGGGGTGCCAAAACTTTTGCATACACTTGGATATTGTGTGGGGAGAGTTAACCAACAGTCTTGCCAGCAGCCAGGTCAGTGGTGGGACGCTGAGATAACGCCACACCTCCACTAAAATAAACATCCTGCGGTTTACACCTTTCTTTACATTATATTAGTTAATTATATTATTTAAATGCAATAGCTACACGGCCATGAAAGGTCACCACTCACAGACGGAATGATCTAATAGTGATCAGAAATGAGGTCTGACTGGACATGATAGTATAAAATAAATATAAATATTTTGTTTACCACACAATAATTCTAAGGCATTTCAAAGCAATTCCACAATTGGCCCCTGAAGCACCTGCACCCCCTCCCCCATTTTCCCCCAAACCTCAAATAGTTGAAGGGTCATTCATATGTGGGACAGTGTGGAGTCCAGGCAGGAAGGTGTTGTCTTTGTAATGCACAGTGCTAGGACGCCCCCCGGATAATCAGCCCTTTGATGTCCAGGCGGGATGTCCCTCTCAGGGGTCACAGAGCAGAGAGCCCCAAAAACCCACTGCTGGGGCGTTCCATGGGCTTGGGGTGAGCTTTTGTCCCTAAAAAAAATGAACATGGCTTTGGGCGGGACGAGGTGAGAGGAAGGGTGGAGACGATGGAAGGAAGAGCCCTTTAAAACAAATAGAACAGGAAAGAGCACAGAGTTAGAGAGTTGAATATGTTCGAGGACAGGGGGAGATGTGTAATGGAAAGCAGAAGAACAGAAAATCTGTGAGGAATACTGAGGAAAGAATTCGTTTGTTAGATTTGTTATTTACTTATTTGAGTTCCCTCATTTCTTCATATTTGTTTGCATCAGTCAGACTTGCCCCATTTTAATGATTTGTTGAGGACAGTTCTCAGATCTTCTGAAAGACAGTGTTGTCTCTCATGTTCAGTCCAGTCTCTGTACCTGAGCAGTTCTCCAGATCTTCCTGAAGAGACAAGTATTTATTTGTCTCTCATATTCAGTCAGTCTCTGTACCTGAGCAGTTCACCAGTATTTAATCCACACAGTGATCTACGTCTGAACCTTCAAGCAGAACAAAGCGTCTAACTGAAGACACGAAGCAGTGAAGAACCAGGTGCAGGAAGGTTGTGGGTTTGAATCCCTGTGGTAGCCTTGGTACCCATAACTGCTCACCGGGTGCTGGATATGGCATTTCGTTGTTCAGTGTACTCATGATGACAGTCACTTTCACTTTCCACTTTAATCTGTTTTTTATTTCTTAATAAAGAGAAAAAAAAACATGCTGGAGTGTGTCCGGTTTGCTCCCACCGTCCAAAGATCTGCACGTCGGATAGACTGGAGATGCAAATTGTCCCATGTGTTTGTCTGTGTGTCTGCCTTGTGATGGACTGACCACATGTCCTCCCATTTCACCCTGTGACCCCCAGTGACCCTACTCAGGACAAGTGTCTCAGAAAAACGAGTGAGAGAGTGAGTTGCTGAGGAGTGAGCGCTGCAATGTAAGGGATTAACCAGTAGGGGGCGACCAATGAGAAGAAGTGGAGGCTCAGTAAAGGGTGAAAAAAAATAAAGAAAAGAAAAAGAAATAAAAATTCTCAAGAAGAGCAGCCAAATGTGCCGACAGCCACAGTCATCATGCTTTCCACATCCTGGAGAGGTTCGGTCCCCATAAGTGCTGAAATACATGCTCTCACACAGAAAGAGGGAGTAAAAGTGAAGGAAGAGGAAGTGCTTTCAAAAAGAGAGTGAACGAGGAAAGAAACATGGACACAATCTCCCTCTGCCCAACTCTTCAAAGCCCGAACAGAAATAAGGAAGAAAAGAGGAATTACAGCGCTGATTACTGGCCGCTTTTCTAAACCCTCCATAAAACCAACGGTTGAACTAACAGAACAGTAGGTTGGCCTGAGGTACCCCTGAGCAAGGAACCGTCCCCATCACCGCTCCCCGGGTGCTGGATATGTCTGCTCACCGCTGCGCGGTGTGTGTGGGTGAAAAGCAGCGGTTGCATTTTGTTGTGCTGCTTGACAAACAGTCTGTCTCTCTTTTCTTAAAAGTCAAAACAGCTATATGTTGGTGGTTCATCCAATAAATTTCCATTCGCAGCTCGTATTTTGCATAATTTTAGCAACTTAATGAAGGCTTAGCCCCGCCCACATGCTGCACAATCAACTTCCTGTCGAAACAAATCAACTCAGCATTTGAAAACTGAATATGATAGTTTTTTTTCCCATCAACCCTACGTTAGAAAGTTGGCGATTAAATAAAAATGATCCAAATTTGATACTTTTCTGTGCACAGTTTATTAAAAAGCAAAAAGCTGTGCTATGGCAACACCGGCATCCAGACACTTTGAAGAGGTCATTTATTCAGAGTGCAAAAAGTGTGTCAAGAGAGCCAAAACTGGACATTTTTGGAATCCTTTTGCAAGAGTGTGCAAAGGAGAATACAGCATTGGATGTTGACAGTGTTGGAGTCCGGGGGATGTCCGTTTCCCATTTTTCCTCCTTTCTGGGAGGACACTTCTTAGCATGGGTGGACATATTCAAGAGAGAGAGAGAGAGAGAGAGAGAGAGGCTGAGTGTATGAGTGTATGAGTGTGTGTGTGCATATTCACCCTCCTCGAATGGCTCCTGTGCCCTTCACAATGTGCTGAATTTTTAATCAAAGCCAAAGCAATTAAAAAGAGGCAATAGTCATATTTCACAGCAGTGATGTACCTCTTCACCTCAGGGGCTTTCTGGGATTGTTGGAATGAGCTCATAAAGCCTGGCCGAGATAAGAAGTGCCCTTTTTACCACCCTTTACCTTCAACGACAGCTCGGAGAACTCTTTTAAAAAGGACGTGCATTAGGACCACTCACAGGTCTCATGAAAACTGGGACGAGGATTTACATTTTTAATTCATTGATAAAAAAAAACAAAAAACACAGCCAATTTTGTTCCTGAAATATGGTTGTTCCAACCCAGCCAATAGGGATGCACAAGCCAGTGTATTTCTTCGTGCCGGTCCCATTACCGGATAAATGGCGAGGGTTACATCAGGAAGGGCATATTGCCAAATCAATATGTGGACAACCAAACAGAAAGAAGAAATATGGTTTTCCCAGAAGAAGAAGAAGAGCCTTTTTATGATTTAACACTTTATTTATTTAAAGTAGAAGAGTCAGATAAAAGCCTGCCGTCGGGACGGGGTGCACAGAGCCAGTCCACCTTAAAAAGTTAACCCTGCAGTGGAAAATGTTGCATGTATTATGGTGCAGCAGTGGTGGTCTAGTGTTTAGGGACTAGTCCCCAGGATTGAAAGGTAGTAGATTTGAATCCCAGAGCAGTAGGTTGCCCTGAGGTTTCCTTGAGCAAGGTACCGTCCCAATCACTGCTCCCCGATCATGTGTTTGCTGTGCTGTGTGTTCACAATGACAAATCACTTATGTTCCCTCACCAAAGGTGCTGAAGACACCTCTGAGGACATCTTCTAGTGGACAAAGGTACTGGCTGATTAGTTTCTTTTCTGGTGATTGATACTCAAAACTCATGACAGAAACAGACTGATGTCGACTACACGGACGTTTCTGAACGCTGTCTTCTAAAGCTGTGATAGCACTTGTCAGGCATTATGACTTATCGCTTTGTATTTGATCTCTACACACATTTGACTCAGCACAGCAGTCAAAACGCTGTCAAGTTCTACTTTTTGTGTTATAAATTTCAAAGCTGGCAGCTGAAAAAGCTGCTTGATCACTTGACACTAACGACAGGCTTGGGTTTCCTTACTGATAAGCAGCTTTAGTCTTGGAGACACAAAACAAAACCTTCACCAGGTACGTGGAGCATCATGGGAGACCCTTCTTTTCAACCCCACTATTTCTTTACACGTCAACACTGTTGCTTATGGTTCGAATGAAGGCGCTCTGAGATTCGAGCCGTAAAGATGAGTGAACCTCAGCACTGACTTTTCACAGACCCATGTTTGATTAGTGGATTTAAAAGGAGACTTTCAATAAAGGTTCCTTTCAAGAGCACTAATGAAAGTATGACTATAAATTTAGTTTCGGTCGCATCATCCACCTCTGAGAGGCTTTCAGCTCGGTGTGTTCGAGTATCGATCTGTGGAAAACTTCCAAACGTTCAATAAGTGCCATGTTGAAAAAGAAAATCCATCTAGAAACATCTGTCTGTGAAGTTCAGGGGAAAGTGTGTTTTCAAATCGTGGCGCTTTTGACTAGAAATCAATAGATTTCATGTTAATTTTGAGTCACATCAATGAAAAAAATTTTTTTTTGAAGCTTTTGGTTTCAAAACAGCCACAAAAGTCTGAATTTCTGAACTCAATCTGTGTACAAATGGTGGATATTACATGCGTATAAATAGTTATGTAATAACTAAGTAATAACTAAGTAATAACTAAGTAATAACTATGTAATAACTATGTAACTATGTTCTAAGGGTTAAACGATTTGATCTAGAAGTCCTGACCACAATGTTACCCTCCCGGGCCACACACTGTTCATGCTCCTCTTACTGGATTGCATAACAGTTTCTACAAGCCGGTGTTATGAATTATTTAAAAGCTGTGGTCACAAGCCGTCCTGAAAGTAGTGAAAATGTCAAATTCTTTAACATGTCTCACTTTCAGCCCTGTAAAGCAAAGGGGCTTTAAAGATTCCTACAGTCTGAACTCTGTGGTTCCTGGTACACAAACACTAGAACTTCATTGGACGTTGATTCTGCTCCGTTTATTTTGGGGTTTGTGAAAGAATCAAAACGTATCTGTTAAGAATAGCATTGTCATCAGCACTCCTAGGAGACAAGAAGTTTAAAGCAGAGGAACTGGTGTGGATGCACACACACACACACACACACACACGAAGCAGGACGCTTTGATGTTTTCGCTGAGCAGCTGTTTCTAATGCAAATGAAAAAGAAGAGGGGAAAGGGGGGTTAGAAGAAGAAGAAAAAAGAGAAAGAAGAGAAAGAAGAAGGAGAAAGAGACAGGAGGCAGAGCTGGAGGTGTCAGAGTTAAAGATGCTGAGATGTTCGCTGGGTGTGACGAGGATGGACAGGATTAGAAATGAGTATTTTAGTGGGACAGCTCAGGTTGGACGTTTTGGAGAGAAAGTTAGAGAAGCGAGACTGCGTAGGTTTGGACATGTCCAGAGGAGAGACGAGGATTATATCGGGAAGAGGATGTTGAAGATGGAGCTCCAGGAAAGAGGAGAAGAGGAAGACCAAAGAGGAGGTTGATCGGTTTGAAGGAGGAAGATGCAGAGGACAGGAAGAAATGGAGGCAGTTGGTGACCCCTAAATGGAGAAGCTGAAAAAAGAAGAAGAAGAAGAAGGGGGAGAAGGCGCCAGGAAGAAAACACACACGATGCAAACACCAGATGCTATAAATATTACGCTCAGTATGGATTTCCTTACAGGTTTAATGGGCAAAGCGTGAAACTTCATCATTAAACTGCACATTGATCCGCTGCAGACTAACCACACTATTATTTTCACATTATCATTTGTCAAGGAAGCTGAAAAACCTCCAAGTACAAGCAAAAAACAGATGGAATAATGAATTTATTGACTGCAGACGGCAATTTGCCCCTTTAAATGGTCACGAGCTCCGTTCCTCAGCGGTACAATGAACAGAGTCCAATGGTTTCTACAAAATTACCGACACTAACGTTTTAAAGCTCCAGACTTTTATGGAAATCATGGCAACAAATGAGATTACGAATCCCAAATTATATCAAAACTAAAATTTCAAATCCTAAATGCTTTTGGGGTGCACATAAAAGGCTGGCAGAATTTCAGAAGTTCAGCCACTGACCACATAAACAAGACAAAACTGTCCGAAGAATTTGTCATTTTTACACCATTACAGGCCCAATTCCCACTTTAAAGATAAGAACACACAAGCTGTTCACTTTATAGAAGCCCTAACCTTGTATTTCCATTCACTGGCCACTTTACGAGTTCCACCCACCCCACAGGTCTGTTATAAATGTGTCCAATTACAGAGTGTAGTCCTGTGCAATTTATCAGCCACTTTCTATTACTGGACCTTTCTCTACACTGGTGTGTGGCTTGTACGTGAGCGTATCAGGTGGGGGCGGCATGGTGGCGCAGAGGGCGGTCCGGTTGCCTCACGGCAAAAAGGTCCGGGGTTCAATTCTCAGGTGGGACGGTCTGGGTCTGTGTGGACATGTCCCCATGTCTGTGTGTGTTTCCTCCTGGAGCTCCGGTTGCCTCCCACCATACAAAGACATGTGAGGTGGATCAGAGATGCTAAATTGTGTGTGTGTGTGTGTGTGTGTGTGTGTGTAAGTCTACCCTGTGATGGACTGGCGAGCCATCAAGGGTGTGTCCCCGCCTTTCACCCTGTGAGACCTGGGATAGGCTCCTGCACTGCCTGTGAGCCTAATCAGGACAGGCCACTCAGAAAATGAGTGAGAGCAAGAGAGAGAGGGAGTTTTTCAGGTTTCTTTTTTTGGTCCTCTACCCTCAAACATTCAGCCCAGAGAAGATCTGTGGTCAGGTGACCACCAGCAGGAGCTTCAAGAGCTTCTTAAAGTTAAGTCAAGAGTGTGTGTAAAGTTACTTAAATTAAACTGCGTCCAGAGTTTTTACATCTTAAGCAGGTTCCGCTCCAAAAGTCTTGGAACAGCAAGGGCAGCTCATCTGTTTTGATGATGAAGATGTTTGGGATTAAGATCAAAAGCTGAATATAAGATGGGTGATCAGGTTTTAAGGTATTAGCCTAAAAATGTGCTAAATTACACAGAACATCTACTTCTTCTTTCAGTTGCTCCCATTTAGGAGTCGCCACAGTTTTCTTCCTGTCCTCTGCATCTTGCTCCATCAAATCAACCACCTCCATGTCCTCTCTCACCACGTCCATAAACCTCCTCTTTGGTCTTCCTCTTCTCCTCTTTCATGGCAGCTCCATCCTCAACATCCTCTTCCTGATATAATCCTCGTCTCTCCTCTGGACGTGTCCAGACCAACGCAACCTTGTTTCTCTAACTTTGTCTCAAAAACGTCTAACCTGATCTGTTCCTCTAATATACTCATTTCTAATCTTGTCCATCCTCATCACACTCAACGAACATCTCAGCATCTTTAACTCTGACACCTCCAGCACTCACATAGACCATGATAAGATGGTAAGACACTACAAGTCAAGACAAGACAAGAGGAAAGTGAAAGTCGACTACTTGTCATTGTGAAACACGACACAGATCACAGTAAATGGGGACAATGAGGGGGTGTTGGTGGTCTAGTGGTAGGGTACTTGTCTATGGACCTATGGCTCAAGGGGTCCCAGGTTCGAATCCCACCTCCAGCACTGGGTCCCTGAGCAAGACCCTTAACCCTGAGTGTCTCCAGGGGGACTGTCCCTGTAATCAGGACATGGAAGTCGCTCTGGACAAGAGCGTCTGCTAAATGCCGTAAATGTAAAATGTAAATGGGACGGTACCTTGCTCAAGGGCTCCTTGGGGCAACCTACTGGTCTGGGATTAGAACCCATGACCTTCCAATCCTGTGGCCTGGTCCCTAAACTCTAGGCCCTATAAGATCCCGTTTTTATACGTATACAATAAGCAAACTTTTAGGATCCATCAAATAAAAGTTACAAACAAATATTCAACTATAAATGCAAATTACTATATAAAGTTAAAGATACAGCAGTGCTTTCGACCACCCAGTATCTGAAAAGGTAAATATCAGAAATGTCTCATGTTCCTCTTTATATCTCCATTCCAAAAAGCGCTCAATGCCGATACAAAAGAATTTGCCTTGCCATCCCAATACTTTTGGAATCATCTGGGTAAGAGATCAGCGCTGGTGCAGGTGCTCGGACTCAGGGCTGTGATTGGGCCACATTGAAGCAGCTGAAAACTGCTTACGTGCATGTCTGGTCAGTCCTCTACAGATTGCCCTGGTGTTTCATTGATCAGAATCAGTGTTCAGGGCCTGAGGGTCAGATGCCGTGAAATTCAAGAGTCAGCAGGAAACAGGCTGAGAACTTCTAACGAAAAATGCAGGGGACAGAGAAGGTCCTCACACTGGACGCCAGGATGCAGGATACAGACAGCAAGTCTAATTCTATTGATGCTACACATTATAACATTTGAAACATTGACGTTTACTTGATTGAACACAGTGTTGAGATGTTTCTAGTGTGACTAATTCATCATCACGCCATTAAGCTTTCGCTGCTGTTGCAGTTCAGACAAGCTTTTCATTTGAAGGCCACATCAATTGCATAATGAAAATCTCATTGCAGCGTCTCATTTGTATTAAGAGATAAAGTTGGGGGAGGGTAAATAGAATGACTGTCGATGCCGATGGTGCATCAAGAACCTCTAAAAGCAAAAAAATGAAATGATTTCATTCCCAGAGTGAAAATATGAATTTCAAGAATGATTGTCAGTGTATGTCTTGATCAGACTAGATTTATAGACGGTTCCATAACAATTTATTTACTTTGTTGGATAATATAGTTGTCGAATGAGTAAAAAGTAAAACCGATATACCTGGATAGCAACTAGGCCAGGAACGGAAGGTAATGAATCCCAGACCAGTAGGTCACCCAACTGGGGTTCCCTTGAGGAAGGTACCGTCCCCATCACTGCTCCCCGGGTGCAAGATATGTCTGCCCCCTACTGGACGGTGTATGTGGTTTAAATGCAGAGGATGTATTTCGTTGCAGCTCACTGCGTGCTGTGTTTCATGTTGACAAGTAGTCACTTTCACTTTAACGTTCCTTCACGCAGATCCTCCAACCCTGATCCTGTCTTTTTTGTTTTGAAGGCCAGTATTGACCCTTGATGGCAACCATCACCATTTCTAAAGGCTTTTTCCAAAAGACATCAGAAGCTGTGAAAAAAAAATCGTCAACATGTTTGACCTCAGGAAGTGGGTAACTTTTGAAACCTTTTTAAATGTTTCACTCTCAAACAGGCACTAGGGTGAAACTGGGGTACATCTTTAGTACCTTTGGCCACAAAGCACAACTCCATATTCTGCTGTAGTTTTATTTTTTAAGGTGGCCTGACTACTCCCAGTCCAGACTCCCGAATTTATTTTGCTGTTCTACTTAAAAATGTAGGCTATAAAAAGGCACAAATCTGCCCACTTTCCCTGAGACGAACTTATTTCAGGTACAAAACTGGACCATGTTGTACCTTCGAGGGCTCGTTTCCACTGTCTGCACCTTGACGAACCCAAAAATGTACCTCTTTTCAGACAAAGTAGGAAATGTTGCATAGTCCAGATCATGTAACAGTATGAATTAAAGATTAAAGAGGGTTACCCAGGCGATCCAGAGAGAAAGCGAGGTCTCTTAAGCAGTTTCCTTCAGAATCAATAAAGTTGTTCTGACTCTAAAGCCTGGGTGCATTTACCATTTAAATAGAAAATCTAAAGAAAGGAAGTTTCATCATGCACTGAAGTTTTCATCGCTCAAACAATGAAGCGATTACCGCTCAGGTGAGCGCCGTCTCGGCTTCGGTGGTCTGTAACTGGCACTGTGGGTTAGTGTGCTCAGAGTAATGCGCTGACTAAAGCAGCGCAGGGAAGGCAAGAATAATCCCGGTTAATGGCTGGAGGTGATCTCCGAGTCCGGCCAGCGGTTTACTCGGACCGTCCAGGAACCGAACCTGCCGGTGACGGATTATAATTCACCAGTCGTCGTGACTGCCGCCGTCTTAGAGCCGAAAAAGGGGGTGCAGCCTAATTCTCTCTGCACTTGGTGCACGTTGTGCAGCACAGTCTCCAGTTTTTAAGAGTAAATTGCATAAAAAATTGAATTTTAAATTATAAAACAGCAAAAGGAATGAATAAAGAAATAATATATAATAAATCCTAACTATAAGAGAAGCCCCCCGTGCACTGATACAGCTTTGCACCATAAAGTAGATCCTGTTTCCAAGAGAACTGAAGGAAATGAATAAAAATGCACATTATAATTGCAAAAAAAAAAATATATACATTTACACTACAATTACATCCTACACTAAACTATTTCATTTTTAACTTTTAAAAGAAACTGTGCATTATTCCATGCTAAGGCCTTTTAAACATTGCAGACGTCTGTGAAGAATTGCATTTTGGAGAATACAGGTCTAATTTCATGTCTACAAATATTGGATTTAATAGTAAAAAACCTAATTAAAAAACCTAATTCTCATTACGATTATATTATATTGTGTTGTATTTTAGGCAGATACCATCTCCAGGTCACGACTGTGCTCCAGCCGTGTATTTTTAACAGCAGAAATTTGGGTTCCACCTGCTCAGGTGGCTGCTCAGCTTCTGCAGGTGGTCAGTGGGCTTCGGTTTAGCGGAATCGTTTATTTTATGATGGATCAAATGATGGAGGGATGATTTCGATGTAGGCTGCACCTGCCTCAGCCTAGACTGGCCTGAATTGGAGGACGGACCTGATTGTGTCTGTATGCTCCACAGCCAGTAGCAGAAGGAAAGATATTTAATGTTTCCTCCAGCAGGACCTTTGGAGAGATTTATTTCTGGGACAAATTGAATTTGATTAATCTTGAGTCATATGGGACTTTTTTTTTGGTTTCAAAGCTGCTTGTCCAGGACCTTAATGAGCATTAAGAGGCAGACAAACCCTCTGAGGACACGAGGAATGGAATTAAGACTCAAACGAGAGATTCATCCTGAGAGGTGCAGCAAATGAAGACCCTTTATGCAGTCAGGACTACTTTACAGTAGAGATTACACAGTAGGAGGGAAGAGATGAGCAAGTGAGCGATGTTGAAGATCTGGATGATTGGCGAACGACAGACATTAGGGATGTTGGACACGTACCGAACGGGAGATAAAATACGGCTGGATCCATATTTTATCTGATCGGTTCCATTTTCCGTGGTTCACCGTAATGAAATACAAGCCAGAACCACAGAACAATTAGGCCGAGTTCAATTCGAGGTTGAAATCAATGCACTTCCCGACGCTTAATGTTCTGTGACCTCTCAGCAGCATTAAAGCTAATAGCCGTCATTTGTGAATTAGAAGTGACTCTTTTTAATGTGGAATCAAATAACTGTGAATCATTAGCGTTACTTCCTCAAAAGTGAACATTGCAGTAGTTAAAACTCTTAATTGCCACTGCAATCCCACTCATTGGCCACTTTATCGGAAACTCCTACCTTGTTTCTCCCATTTCTGGCCACTTTATTAGAAACACCTGCGTTGTGCTTCATTTGGCCACTTTATGCGAAACCCCTCCTGCTTCCGCTCGGAGAATGACTTAGTTTCTCCATTTACCATCCATTTCTTTAGAAACACCCACCTTGTTGGCCACTTTATTGGAAACACCGTGTTTCCAATCACTGGCCACATTATCAGCCTCCCTCCACTTCATTCATCACTGGACACTTTTTGGGAAACACCCAACTTGCCTTTCTGTTCTATGTCCACTTTATTGGAAACACCCACCTCACGATTCCACTCACTGGCCACTTGAGCCACTTTATTAGAAACACCCAACTTGCTCTTCCACTCAGTGGCCACATCATCAGCCTCCCTCCACCTCATCCATCACTGGTCAGTTTCTGACCACAGGTTAACTGTTGACAGGATATTATGGGTGATGGACGATTCTTAGAACAGCAGTGGCACCATGTAATACATCTTTATCTCACTGTGTGGAAACAGGACAAAATAAAAGGACCGTCTCTCTCACTCTCTCTCTCTCTCACTCTCTCTCCCTCACTCTCTTTCAGCGGTTAGCCACAAAAGCAGAAGGTACAACTGCTGAAATGAAGGTTTATCGATTGAGCCATCCGGCTACTACAAATGAGGAAACGACAGAAATCAGAGAAAGAAGGAATTAATTATTCCTCCCTGCAGCACTTTATTGATCAACAACTCTGAAGCCTTCCCTCAAAGTAATAACCTCTCAGGCAAAGAACTGTAGCCAAGAGTGCATGGACAGAGCGAGAGAGAGAGCGAGAGAGAGAGAGCGAGAGAGACTCGGTAAAGAGTATGAATGGTGACCATAAATTGTGTGTATGTTTCACTTTGCCGCTCCTTCCGTTCTCTTATTAACGTTCGGCTGACTCTGCCGTCGAAGGACGAGATGGGCTTTTAGAGCGAAGAAAACCATTTTAGTGGCGTTACCGTTAATTAATGACCACAGACAGGCCGTGAATAACAATGGGACACATACTGAAATGCTTGACCCCTGCGGATTATTCACAGCCAGCATTCACAGATCAACAAATCATCTGATCGAACATGAGGTGGATCTAAAGAATGAAACAAAGAACGCTTTCAGAAATATAAATAATGATTGTTTATTTTGATCAATTTACAAAATGCAAAGTGAGCGAACAAAAGAGAAATCTAAATCAGATCAATATCTGGCGTTTCTACCTTTTACCTTCAAACCAGCATCAGTTCTTGTGGCCCCACAGAGCCCTGATCTCCACATCATCCAGTGTGTCTGGATCACATGAAGAGACAGAAGGATGTGAGGAAGCTACATCCACAGAAGATCTGTGCTCGGTTCTCCAAGATGTTTGGAACAACCTACCGGCCGAGTTCCTTCAAAAACCGTGTGCAAGATGTTTGATGGGATCAAACCAAAAAACAGCAGTTCCAGACAGTAATGAAATCATGCCCAATAATCCTAATAAATAATGCTCAATAAACCCCAGATCTATATAGCTTTCCAGAAATGTGAGTAAAAACTGTGAAAGTGACTAATTGTCATTGCGAAATCTGCACGCTGTGTTTCGACCACGTCCAGCAAGTGACAGCTGTTTAAAGCTGCCTGGGAACAGTACCGTGCTCAAGGGTACCTCAGGACAACCTTCTGGTCTGGGATTCGAACCCATAACCTTCCGGTCCAGGGGCCAACTCCCTAACCACTAGGCCACCACTGCTTGAGCCACTGTGGCGGCCATTAACAGGAGCATTCACTGCATGCTGTGTACTCAACATGACACAGTCACTTTCACTTCAATCCTGTAACCATAAAAATTGTTGGTGTCTGATGACAGGAACGAGCATTCTCATAGCACACACACACACACACACACACACACAGAGAGAGAATTAGAGCTTACACATAGGCAGCTTTTTGTTTATGTTAACTGTGCTGGCGAGATGGAGCGATCCATTTTCCAAACCTGCCGTCCACGCAGAACAAATAGGGCGCGCCAAGCTGCTCCCATCTCATCTATTTAATTAACGGCAGGCTCAGAGCCGCTCACCATTGTCCATTCATTCATCAGCCGTCAAAACCCACCAGCGCAGCCTTTTAATCTCGTCCTAAATACTTTCATCCGTCCGAAATCTAACACCGTCAGCAACATTCTTCCGGCTGCAAAACAACAAACAGCTCAAAAGCGCAATAAAACTAAGCAGACACCCAACTCCTGCTGTTCTCCTTTATGTTTCACTCGTTTTTTTTGTGTTTTTGTGAAGTGAAAGTGACTACTTTTTACAGCACCTCACACAGTAAACCACATTGAAATGACCTTTCTCAAGGGTGCCTCAAGGTAACCTACTGGGTTGGGATTCGACCCAAAATCATTCCAAAGCTGGGCCTGTTCCCTTAAACACCTGGTGTGGTGGAGGTCTAGTGGTTGGATACTCGCCTATGGACCAAAAGATTGCAGGTTCAAATCCCACCTCCAGCACTACCACCACTGGGTTCCTGAACAAGATCCCTAATCCCGAGTTGCTCCTCGGGGACTGTCCCTGAAGTTAGGAAATGGAAGTCACTCTGGTTAAGAGCATCTGCTAAACGCCGTAAATGTCAGCACTGAGCTCTCTCTTTGAAGATGATGTCAGAAGTTTGCTTTTTTAGGTAGAATCTGGAGCTACATGGGTTATGTTCCTAAGATTGCTCAAAAGAGCGATTTCCAGGCAATAAAATCTGACCAAGAGCTGCTCCTAAAACTGAGATTGTGTTCCTCTTCAGAGAAACATATGGAAACAAAATGTTACTCAAACACACCTCAGCTGCCTTACACTTTTCTTTCTGATCTGCATCTAAAAGAGATTTCAGGGAAGATAAGATAGAGGATCATCCACTCTGAAAGGTAAATGGCAACTGAGAAAAAACAGGAAATGCCTACACAGATGAAAAAAGCAAAAATAACAAGATAAGGTGGGACCCCTAACAACCATGCAAGACATGACAGACTTCCTACAGAGTCAGAAACCACACAAGCAAATCTGTTAGAGATTACTGATTGATTTGTTAGGGTTTGAGGCTGTGGTGAACTGCATGAAGATAGATGGCGAGATGTTGTCCTCCCAGCTGTGGCGCAAAACCTTCTAAATCAAACACGTCTTGGCTGATCGCTTTCTGTCTGGGGTGATGGTGGAACTAAGTCAATTTGGCAGAATTATTTCTTGCACTGTGATCTCATTAAAACTTCTCTAAACTTCACTGGAAAGTTCTTCCTCGCTGACGCCAGGAACTTTCCCCCTCACTTTTCCCAAACTCCAGTGGAGCAGCTGACCATGTCCGTCCTGCTGTAAGTGCCAATTACTGCAGGTCACACCCTCAGACTGCTCATTCCATCATATCTCTTCCAGTCTGATGTGAACATGCCACATATGGTGTAGCTTTATCGGCACATGCTATAATATAATATCTATCTATCTAACTAAATAAACGAGGAACCGAAGCACCATCCTTTTATGTCTAAAATCAGACTCTTAGTCTTTTATCTGAGAGGAAAGAGAGGTTTTAGACTGAGATTTAGAAGTCATGGTGGAAGCAGGAGAGAATGTTACTTCCTGTATAAACTGTGTGTGTGTGTGTGTGTATCCAAAAAGTAGATTTTAGAAGCTAGTTCTTATAGGGATTTTATTTATCCCTTCACAATAGTTGAGAAAAATAGAAGCTATACAGTACAAAAAAAAGCCATTTTAAATATCAAAATATACAAATATATCCATTGTTCATTAATAATATTGCACAGTAATAAATAGGAATGATTAGACCCCAGCTGTGGTCAGCAAGACTCAGAAGACAACCAGTGTGAACAAGTGAATGAAAGGAAAAGAGAAGGGTGCTGAAAAGATCTTCACACCCGTCCCGAGCTTGAATCTCATGGGTGAAGCACCGTTCCTCCTTTTATTACTTTCTCTCTCTTTTTCTCCTCCCCTCCTTCTTCCTCTCACGCTGGTTCTTTTCACTCCTGCCAGCGATACGCCCCTTATTTCCATATCTGCCATCCCCATTTCGCAAATCTTTCCATTCTTTTATCCACCGGGGAACGAGGGGCAGGAAGAGAAGGATGGCTACTCCTCCTCCTCACTGTAATCCTGTTCTTTCCAATGAAAGATCTGCCCTGTGACTCCTTCAGCCTCGGCAGCAGGATTTACTTCGCTGAAAGAAAGAATCGCTGACCCACTTTTAAACAGCCTTAATAAAGTTCCACCGATCGGGGATGTTAAGCCGCTTTCTAAGGGGAATTAATTATTTGCTTTTACACGTTTATTATGCTGGAGTCTTTGCAATTACACTGAATGTCAGAAGATTTCTGCCTCCGTTTCATTTTCAAAAAGCCCTTTTCTAGGCCTTAACGAATGTCCAAGATATCGTGAATATTTCTGGAAATACAACCATAAAAAAGTCTTCTAATAATATCTTTAAAATATTGCTACAAAAGCATCATTCTTCTTTTTTTTTTAACAGAAGCAGAGCCTGGAACCACCCAGAACCGTCACAGCGACAATATGATTCAATGATGTTTTAATACTGATCAAGTAAATCAAGTCAATTCAGCTCTCTGGCAGCTCTCCCCAACCACCTCACACCCTCCCTCTCTCAAAAACAAAGCACACAATCACATGTGGTCAATTTTTCCAGCTTCCTTACTCTCCCACCCTTGAGGAATACGATTCACCAATGACCAGAGTCACAAAATATAATTTTTAGAAGCATTAGACCTGAATACCAGTAGGACAAAGGATGTGTGTGTCTTTAGGTGTAAACGCCTCCATATTTTCATGCTTTGACAAATAATATTGATTTGGATCAGAGACTTCAGCCTCTCTAGAAAAAGCCACAGATGTGCAACATATGGTGAGCAGATAGCGAGATAGTATATCAGCATAAAGAGGGATTTTCCTAACCAGGCTCCTCAGTATCACTACATTTAAACCATTATAGTCTGAGAAGTTTTGCTGAGAGGTAATGATGTGTGTATCGTATCTGCAAGTCAAAACTATTGTTGTTGTCATCGTCATGGTGTAAAAACACTAAGTAAGAGACCAGCTATGCTATACGGGTTGGAGACAGTGATGAGAAAACAGCTGGAGCTGGAGATGTAATAGTTAAAGATGCCTAAGATTTGCATCAGGAGGGATGAGGATGGAAAGAATTAGGAACGAGAACATTAGAGGGACAGGAAAGTGAAGTGAAGATGTATTGGTTTGGACATCTGGCGAGACGAGGAGTAGATCAGGAGAAGGATGTTGAGAAGAGGAAGGACAAATGGATGTGGTGAGAAAGGACATGCAGGGTCTCGGTGTGAAAGAGGAAGATGCAGAGGACAAGAAGAAATGGAGACAGATGATTCGCTGTGGTGACCCCAAACGAGAGCAGCCGAAAGAAGACGACTTGTGAAAACACTGGATTTTCTTCATAGCAGAGACTTCCCAGTGCATGGAGCTCTCCACGGTGCTGAATCCAGGACAATTTAAGCATCATTGTTATGAAAAGCCAGGGTGGTCCTACTAAAGCTCTTTCGTAAATGTAACACAACCAACCAGCGCCTGCAATCCTTAGGCAGACGCCAGCTCCCGAAGCTCAGTAAGTGGTCTAAAATAATGCTTTCCAAGTGAAGTTCATTGTGTAACAGCGCATCCAAAAGTGATCCGCAATGAAACGCATCCTCTGCATTTCACCCATCACAATGTGCAGCAGTGGGCAACCATATGTAGCATCCAGGGAGCAGTGATGAGGTACCCTCAAGCAAGGTACCGTCCCCAAGTCAACCTACTGGTCTGGTATGCAAACGGATGACCTTCCGATCCTGGAGCCCGGTCTCAACACTAGGCCACGGCTGCAATGCTAAACAACATTTCTGCAACTAAGCCTTTGCATGCAATGATGTCAGTTGTGTCCCATTAAAAAGAACGCATGGTAGGCAAGTGTGTGTGTGTGTGTGTGACACTGTGGTTTCCAGACCATAAATCACACGTTATTATTCAGGCTGCCTGCCATCAGAAAAGCTGCTCTAAATGTAAATGTGCCCACCGTGAGTTGCAGTTTTAAAACCCCTATGGGCACAAGCATATAGGAAAGGCCCATATAGAGTAAGTCTGTTCACATCATTCTTACTATGAAAAGGGCAAGGTGAGAGAGAGAGAGAGAGAGAGAGAGAGAGAGAGAGAGAGAGAATTTGACCTGAAAAAGATGGATGGAGACATAAAAGGTGGCAATGGAAATTAAATGAAGTAGTGAATGGGGAAAAGCAATGCATACAAACCAATAAACACGGAGTAAAAATGAACCCTACTTGTTAAAACTCTTCCTAAATATTTAAAAACATGACCAAACAGGTTTCCTCAACACCAGCTGTACACGATCCTTCATGTTTAACGCACTTAATACATTTTTAAACATTCAATTCTTGTTTGAAAGATGTTTTCAGGACACATTTGGAGACTTCGGAGACATCTAAACGTGCATGTCTCGTTAAACATGTCTCATTAAGCATGTCTCGTTAAGCAGAGTCAAATTTCCAAACGTGCACACACCAGTGTTTTCCAACTTTCTTCGATATCTTTAAAATCAATATTCACAAAATTCTTAAGATCCTAGTACTTGAAATACCAATAGTAGTTATCACCAGAGCAGAAGGCTACCCTAATGTTCCCTTGAGCAAGGTACCGTCCCCATCACTGCACCCCGGATGCTGGATATTGCTGCCCACTGTTTTGTTGTGGTTCACTGTGGTGTCTTAACAACCCCAAAATAGTCACTTTCACTTTGTTTTGTAGTCTGTATATGTTACACGCGTTGTCTGTTTTTTCCACCACTGTGGCACTACATGTTGAGTGTGTGTCGAATGTTACAATCTGTGTGAAACCTCAAATGTGTACCTGCCAATCGTACACGCGGTGAATCCGGAATATTGTATAAATAAAGAAATAAAAAGTGTACATTTATGAGATGTAGGCATAGCCTTGATGCTTGTGCTTCATTAAGACTTGTGACACAGATGAGTCACGTCGGGGGAATTCAAGAGGAAATGTAACAGTGATGGTGGCGAACGCTGTTTTTTTTTTCTGATTTCTTTATATGAAATATATATTTTATTGATACAAACCTGAGGTGGAGATCAAGCGCATCAACCTCCCAGTCAACAAGAACCGTCCTCTCATGTGTCACACAAAGACGCAGGAGCAGCACTGGTTTAAACTGTGGCTTTATAGAGCTGCTGCTGATTGCTGTCAGCTGTGGCTCTGCACCTCCCCCTCCTGTCTGGAGGGGCACTGTACTGGCCTCTGCTGGCTGGCATTGGTACTTTTACCCCTGCTCTGGATGGCACTCTTACAAGGAAACATATTCATAAGCTGAATTATTTATTGCTCTGAAGAAAAGTTACCCTCTACACTTCTGCCATGAAACAAATGGATGTGCAGAGCCACACTGATGTGGATTTTCATCTAAATCACATGAAAATGTAGTCAGTGTCATTACATGTCATTAAAAATATGTCATTTGGAAAGTTGAGACTCCCGAGTGTTGCAGAAATGCTCTATTTTTGGGAGTTTGGCATCCATGATGCTTCATTTTCATTAGAATGTCTCAGGATGGGTCGGAGGTTCTCCTCCAAGTGTGTGGAGTCCAATGTTGAAAGTGAAAGTGACTATTCTTGTCATTGTGAAACAAAGCACAACACCATGAACCTCTGCATTTTACCCACACACACAAACACGTGCAGCATGGGGCAGCTATTGAAATCATCCATGGAGCATTGACGGGGATGGTACCTTGCTCGAGGGTACCTCAGGGCAACCTACTGCTCTGGATCTCAAACCCATGACCTTCTGATCCTGGGGACAACTGACTTATCACTAGGCCACCGCTGTTGTCAGATTTAATTTAATCATATGAGGTCAGAATTAATTTGGTATAATAATGTAAAAAATACATTTTAATAGTAATTTAAGGTTTAAAAAATATTATTAAATTGAATGAAAAATAAAAGTATTAACCATCCACTTTTAAAATACTCTCAGTATGTGATGAGAAATAGATGAGAAGTGGAGGGTAAAAAAAAAACAGCAAAGAAGAGGGAAGATTTGAGAGAGAAAGATAAGAAGTGGGAGAAACAAAAGACAGATTGTAAAAAAAATGACCTTAGAACCTAAATATAGGAGGAGAAATCGAGGGGTGTGTGAAAGCAGAATTAAATGATTAATAGTTTCTATTAAAACGTTGCTCCAGCATTGCAGGTACCGTCCCCTGAAAAGTTCTTCCTCACTTTCCGCCATGTGATTTCTCATCTCGAGTGATTTCTTCCTCCATGAATAAGTTCAAGCCGTTACATAACAGTGTGTGCGTGAGGGGACCAGAGAGAGCAGGACGGTTTGCATTTCATTTCTTTTTAACGCTCACCGGTCCCCCGTGGTGGATAAGCCTCCAAATGCCTCTTTTTTTACATTTCAGAGAATTGTTTCTCACTCTGAGCTGAGAAATTCTGTTGAATAGTTGAGAGTAAAGGTCATCGAGCCAAACCACCGAGTAGAAGAGGAGACGTATTATTAGGAATAGGATTTTTTTTTTTTTTTTTTTTTGTGGGCCCAAAATGAATGTAAATAGAATGTAAATGAATGCACTTTGGAAATAATCAAGTTATTGCATGCAAATGTATGCATAAGCAAGAGAACAGAGAAAGGAGTTTATGATCAAGAAAAACATCAAGGCTGTAGATCAATAGGTGCAGCTCTGTGCAAAAGTCTTTAGCCAAAATCTTCAGATTTTGCTTCCAAAGTCAGACTTTTTTGTATTTTTAATGTGTTGTTGAGGGACAGTTCTCCAGATCTTCCTGAAGGACAGTGTTGATGTCTCTCATTTTCAGTCCAGTCTCTGTACCTGAGCAGTTCTCCAGATCTTCCTGAAGGACAGTGTTGATGTCTCTCATGTTCAGTCCAGTCTCTGTACCTGAGCAGTTTGATAGTTCTGTGTTGGTTAATCCACAATTCTTTCATTTAATCTTCTTAATTAGCTAAAGATTAGACCGTTAAGATAAGACAGAGATAATGGCATCCTTCATCAACAAGATGATTCAGAAGCAAAATATTAAGAAATGAAGAACCCTTGAGCAAGGTACCTTCCCCATCACTATGGATATGGCTGCCACTGCTGTGTGTGGGTTAAACACAGGGGATGTTCTTTGTCGTGTTTCACTGTGTGCTGTTTCACTTTCACTTCACTTTCTATTCTGCCAAACTTCAGGGTGTGTAACATTAGGTTACCTGTTTTGGAGGCAACGTCAGGGTGGGCATCTGATGCAGATTTAGGACTATATTTTCTTCCATCTCAGGCGTTTAAAGGATTTTCTATTTTCTCTCTTTGGGATCAATAAAATGTTGTAAATCCAACAATCCGGGACAGAATCAAAATCAAATCAATTTCATATGGATGCATTTCTACACCCTTGATCTAATGCAATGTAAAGCAATGAATCTTTAAAACCTCCAAGGCTGGAGCCTGAACATGAGAACTGCAAGGGCGAGGGCGGGGCGTAGTCGCTGGAGTGTTTTCAGAGCAGAATCTCTTTGCTGAGATACAGAAGGAGAACATGACTCAGAGGAAGATGAATCTGACGCAGTCCTCCTACTGTTCAATGGGCATCTGGCACCATTCACTCAGAATAAACACCAAACGCGCTCTCCATAACGACGCTGCAGAGAGATCCACATTCAGCTTTCTGCTATTTAGGTCAAAAAGTTCTACGTCATCTAAACGACGCTGCTAAGAACACGTAAAACACTCTTTTAGGCCTACAGAAAGAGTCCAAAGCCACAGATCTTTCAGAAACATTCACGTTTTCACTGGAACTCATGATTCAGTTAGAAGAAAATGTGCGTCAGATTTGGACGATTGCACTGTAGGCTGCACGTTCGAGAAACATTTCCAAAAGTTGTTCCCTCAGACTTGTCTAGAAGAACAGCAAAAACTGCATGCATGAACTTTTGCACGAAACATTTACAGAGTGAATAAACTTCACTGAAGGGTCCCGAGGTTGACCTCGGCTCTGGGAGCCATCTCAGCAATGCTGTTGAACCCTGTGGATGTTCTGATGTAGATGAAGAAAGAGAATTCAGGAAATATTGGTGCTGAAATCATTTTTTTACATTTTTTAATTCAAATCTATTCCTTCAATGTGGGACCCAAAAGGTTATTTACCCTTTTTTTTATTAAACTCATTCATTTTCTGAGCCACTTGTCCTGATTAGGGTCCCAGGTCAAAAGGTGGGGACACCCTGGACAAACTGCTACCCATCACAGGGCTCTCACACACACACACACACACACTTAGGGGACAATTTAGCATCTCCAGTCCACGTGACGTGCAGGTCTTTAGTGAGAGCATGGTGAGATGAAGCCGGAGCTCCTGGAGGAAGCACACACAGACACGGGGAGAACATGTCCACTCCGCACAGAAAGAATCCAGACCGTCCCGCCTGGGAATCGAACCCAGGACCTTCTCACTGTGAGCTTCTCACCGTGCTGCCCTTTCCTTTCCTACCTTTCCATCATGTCAAAATTTTTATACTTGCTACAGCAAAACACAACCATATTCTATCACTAATACATGAAAAGGTCAAGAATTTAGATATACAGCTATTTATTATGGACATTTAACCACATTCACACTAATATTAGAAGAGAGTTCACTCTGGCCCCATGTTTAAAACTGTTTTCTTTTAATAGTCATCTTTATTTCTCGAGCAATACAGCAGGTATTAAAATGCGATACAATGAAACGGAATAAACTGAACTAATAAGGCATCAAATGAGACCCTAACAGGTTAAAAAAGCACAAAATGGGGACATTATTGACCAACAGCAGGACAGAACAAACCGAGACAGAACAGAACCCTGAATGCAGTCTTTAAGAGGACCTTTGGGAAACGTTTGGTGAAACAAGTGGGTTTTTTTACTTAAAATACTTATTGTGGGGGATGACTTTATAAAGAATGGAGGATTATTCCTTTAAATACCTGCTTTTGTCCCATTTCAGAACCCAAAGGTTTTTGCTTTTAAGATTTTTTTTGTACTAAAAATGAGCAGAAAACGAAGAGGGGTGTTTTAGCATCACTTGCCTGTAATATTAAGCTCAATCACGAGTGCAAATCTAGATTTTTAGGAAATTAGGCCATTCGTTGTCGCCGTTGCCAAGCCAACACCTCCTACGGCGAAACAAGTGTGTGAAGTATCTGGACGCTGTGCCGGGAAGACAGATGACCAGAGTGACACGAATACAGATTAATGATGATCAATTACAGATTAAGCGACGCAGTGATGGATGAAGGAGCCATGGCCCGTCAGAAGCTGCAAAATTAGCCCTCCAGAATTCCTCATGAGCTTCCAGAGGTAAAGAGAATTCACCCTACAGTAACTCGCATTTTCAACTCTTCTGGATATTCAGACCGAAGGGAGATGAAGATTGTTCATCAGAGAAAGAGGCTTTTAAGTGATGAATTCATTGTTTTGGGAGCTCTGGACTGATGACTGACATACAGTAAAGGTCCAAAACTCCATCCCTCAGTCGCTCTTTTTCATTACGCGCTATGGTTTTTAATGAAATGGACTCGGACTAAGACGAGATGGTTGAGTCTTTATGTTCAAAAGGTCCGGAACGCAGTGCAGGGCTACTTAGATTAGGGCTCTGAACCCACATATGAGTTGCTTCATTAGACAGAGTGGACCAGATGGCGGTATATTATAATGATGGGTTTATTATAATAGAGGCAAGAGAGACTTTGAAGGTGACTGAGACACACACACACACACAGTTGCATCACTGCTTCTAGGGGGGTTCCTATTGACTTTCATACAACCAGAACGAAATCTTGAGGCAGCAGCCCTTAAAGCTGCACCTCAGGAACCAAGACTTTACACCAGGCTCTTTAGAAACCCACTCCCTGAAATATTTAAATGCTAAAACTAATTTGGCCTCATGTTTACAGACAGCTCTGATGCAACGAGAACTCAAAGCTGGACCTCAAGAACCAAAACTTTAGCCCAGACCTGAAGTACACCTGCATCACCCATGGTTTCCCAAATACTGAAATGTTGATGTTTCAGACAAGAAAAGAAGCAGCTTATAAAATTCAGGTGCTGCAGATTTCTTAAAATGGATCTTTAAATAATATAAGCAAGCCAAAGTTTTGATTTGACACAGATTTCATCCAATAATTGGTGCACTGGTGAGATATGAGCTTCCATTACTCGTTCGCTACATTGAACTCTCAGTTCTGGAACAAAATTTTGGAAAATGAATGGCTGGTGCAGTGCCAGTGTAGAACCTGTTCTAGATTCTTGGAACAATGGTACAGAGCTTGCCCCTTTGGACCCCTGCACTCGCAGCCGTTGAAGATCAAATTTAGACCGTCTCAGCATTTTTGGGGCTCAGACTATGAGCCACTTTTTGAACCTGTCAATGGATGGTTCTTCAGAGAACCATCTTTATAAATGGTGTACGTTTTGAAGCTAAAATTTGAAGAACTTCCACATATTGAAGGCTAGTTTTTAAGAAGACTGGGAAAAATGCTTCTCTGCCGAATGCAGACTCAGATTTACTTCGATGGGTTCATTTATTTTTGAAAATGAAAACACCGCGTTGACTCTTAGTTGATGAAATGCCTTAATTTAATAAGCATCATTCATTTTTCCCTTAGATATGAAAGAATTACTCTTATTGCAGTGAACTAGAAGCATCCGCTTGCAGCGCCCACCCACAAACCAGTACCGGGACCAGATCAATTAGAAATATGGCGATAAAGTCCATCAAAAGCCATAAAGAAACCAAATGACTTTTACTTTGACACATTTATGGAGTCCATTTTCCCAAGAGACCGATATGCCCTCTCCATTTAAAAACAACCTGGTGATTCTATACCATTATAAAATGAAAAATTTTCAAGGCTCGTTAAGGAGATGTAATGCCTATATATAGAATACATCATCACCGTGGGAACACAGTGGTTTTTTATACTTTAAATCGTTCAAAAGAAGCAACTTTTTATAATATGTTTAACTTTTGATGACAAATAAACCATTAAAATCATCCAGCATGACCTAAGAGACCTTTAATCAACAATCATGTTATAGATCTGAGAATATAGAATATAGAAGTCTGAGAATATGTCAGATGCCAGAGGTTCTGTTTTTGCCAGAGAGTGCCCATGCAAGGCTGGTGTTTCTAATAAAGTGGTCAGAGAGTGGACATACAAGGTTGGTGTTTATCATGAAGTGAAAGTGACAACCCTTGTCATTGTGAGGTCACAGCACAGCACACAGTGAACCACACTGAAACTGGACCTCTGCATTTAACCCATGCACTCAAACACCGTGCAGCAGTGGGCAGCTATTGAAAGCGCCCGGGGAGCAGTGACGGGGATGGTACCTTGCTCAAGGGTACCTCAGGGCAACCTACTGGTCTTCCAATGCGGGGCAACTCCCTAACCACAAGGCCACCACTGCCCCACGTGCCCCAAAGTGGCCAGTGAGTGGAAGTACAAGGCTGGTGTTTCTACTAAATTGGCCAGAGAGTGCACATGGGTGTTTCTAATAAAGTGGCCAATGAGTGGACATACAAGGCTGGTGTTCCTAATAAAGAGGTTAGGGAGAGGACCTAAGGTCTGGTTTTTCTAATAATGCAGCCATAGAGTGGACATACAAGGCTGGTGTTTCTCATAGAGTGGCCAGTGAGTGGAAGTACAAGGCTGGTGTTTCTACTAAATTGGCCAGAGAGTGCACGTGGGTGTTTCTAATAAAGTGGCCAATGAGTGGACATACAAGGCTGGTGTTTCTACTAAAGTGGCCAGCGAGAGGTAGTAGAAGTTAGGACTCTAATAAACTGAATGATGAGGGTTTTTTCTACTTCCTGCAGAATGTCTGCGGCGGGAAAAGCACTTATACATTTTTCAGGGACGCTAATGTTGACCTCGTCCGTCAGGGGCTGAAATGTGACATGCTTGAAGCAGCTCTTAAACTGCTTCGCTGTGTAAGCAAAAAAAAGCCCCTTCCCACCTTGCTGAGCTGGCAAAAATCAGCCATCGTTCCCAAGCGACTTTTACTTTCGATTCCATTCAGGAAGAATTATTCGTTAATAGCGAGTTTAGATTGTTTATTCTGGATAAATGAGTTGCTCTCGTTTCGCAGGCGCGTTAAAGCGCATTAGTCTTTTATCACGAGCTAATTCTCCTCACTGCTGATGTGTTCTTCTTCACTTCATTCTTCCTAAGTGCTGATTCTTAATTACTCTACAATTTCAAGCCATCGTTTGGCAAAAGACGGGCAATTATGCAGCAGAAGTAGAGTTACACAGCAGCACGATGAATTGCAATGCGATTTCTGAATGTATGCAATGCGATTTCTGAATGTAGGCCATGAAATAAGTCTTCAAAAGTCTTCATCATTTAAATACATCACAGTTAATGTCAGAAATAAACCCTATGAGAGATACAACTGCTGGAATTATGGTCATTTTAGACCGTGAGCTTAATAAAGTATCAAGTAGCATCAGCCAATGTGGTTCAGCTAAGCACATTTAGTCCAAAAGTCATTATTATTTCCATCTTAACTCCCATACTCTCCTCGCTTCACTGGCTTCCTGTTAGGTACAGGGCTGACTTCAAGGTCCTCCTCTTAACCTACAAGGCACTTAAAGGTCTTGCCCCAATATACCTAACCGAACTGCTTAGTGCCTATACACCTAACCGCCCACTTAGATCCCAGAATAAAGATCTCCTAATTGTCCCTCCATAAATAAATGTATAGGAGCACGAGCCTTCAGTTACAGGGCCCCTAGATTGTGGAACAGCTTGCCTGCTTCTGTACGGGATGCCGATTCAGTCTCAGTCTTTAAATCACGGCTGAAGACTTACTTCTTTAGTTTATCTTACCCGCACCAATCACCATAGTGCACCATTACTAATGTCGCTGGTGCTGCTGTACATGCCATCGCACTGTTGTTTCAGTTCTGTGTCTGTCACTACTGGATCCTGCTCATTACTGACCATCCATTTCTCTCCCCACATGTCCGGGGGGGCCCGCTGTGGTCATCACCTGAGTCCAACACCGAACTACCAACTGGTCTGTGCTGTGCATCCCATGCGCCAAGGGATCCTGGCAGCTCACCGGTACCTGGCGCTGCGCCCGACTTGCTGAGCCTGGGAAGCAGCTTAAGACTCTGTGCGGATCCTGGGGTTAAACCCGACCTAACTCTTTGTACTGCTAGTATGCCCAAGGGGGTTCGGTAGCCAGTCGATTTTGGACCCTCAGAAGTTTTTTTTCTCCACATAGTGGAGTTTTTGGTTCCTCTCCTCCGTGGTCGTCTGGCTTTAGCTTCTAGCCTTCAGTTTAGTTAACCTATGTCTTCCAGCTATGTAAAGTGCCTTGGGGCAACTCTGTTGTGAAAGGCGCTTACAAGAATAAATTGAATTGAATTGAATCTTGTTTTTCTTTTTGACTATTTTCAGTTATTTCATGCAATTCCATCCATACAGTACTGTGCAAAAGTCTTGAGCTCTTCATTTCTTCATATTTTTCTTCCATAGATCCATACTTTCTTGTAATTTTAATGTGCTGTCTCTGTACCTGAGCAGTTCTCCAGATCTTCCTGAAGGACAGTGTTGTTGTCTCTCATGTTCAGTCCAGTCTCTGTACCTGAGCAGTTTGATAGTTCTGTGTTGGTTAATCCACACAGTGATCTACGTCTGAACCTTCAAGCAGAAAGCCTTGGTTCAAAATTTAACCATTTCCAAAACCATCCTTTTAAGAGCCAACAGTCATAGAAGTCCTAAAAGATGTTCACATTTCTTTGTTCATGGTTCTACATAAAGCCTTTAGTTTTAATAAAGAAACCAGTAAAGAACACTCTCTGAGGGTGTAGATGTTGATAAGATCTTAATTTTTGATGGCACGTTAATAAGATGGTTCTACAAGGTTTCTTCATGGACACTCAGAAGATCAGAAATAAAGGTAAAGCTTTTTGTTTCACTGAGGTACAAACTGTTTTAACTGTACCTCAGAATGTACAACATGGTCCTTGTGCTCAAGCTCTGTTAAATACCTTTTTATAGAACAATGTTCTGAATTTGGACAAGTTCAGCCTGGACTTGGGACAGGACTCATCGAGTCAGTTTATTTACCTGGATGCAAGAGGTACGAGCCCAATAGCTTTTGTGGAAAGCTTGTCTAGAGAAAGCACACGCTGCTGACTTCCCTGACTACACTACCGGTTGATCTTAATTTGAGACGAGACTAGACAAAAAGCCCCAGAGAAACTGCAGGTCTTTTCACAGCAGCTTTTGTCTGCTGCCTCTAATTTTCCTCTCCGCTGATCTAAAGGACAAAAGAGGTGATGCAATCGCAGATTAAGTGCAGGACTTCCTGTGGAAAAGCGAGCATTAACGAATGCTATTTTTCTCGAGTATCCCCCCCCCCCGAATGTGACATTTGGCACCGATTGCGAAGGTGTAAATATCACCATCTGCGTCACACGTCCACTTCAACACTGTAAACAATGCAGCTTAAAAAGGTGAACCAACACGGAATTATTCTTTAAAGCGAGTCGAGGCTGCCTCCCGGGTCAGGCATGATTACTTTAAATCAAGATCACATCAAAATGTACAAATTCCAATGTGATTCATTTTTGGGCAGCGGTGTGCTAGCGTTAAGGGACGAGGCCCCGGAATCAGAAGGTCGTGGGTTAGAATCCCAGACCAGTTGCCCTGAGATACTCTTGAGCAAGGAACCGTCCCAATCACTGCTCCCGGGTACTGGCTGCCCCCGTTGGCGTGTGCGTGGGTTTCATACAGAGGATGAATTTTGTTGCATTTCATCTTACATGTCTCACATCCCTCCCTGCAATGGGCTGGCGACCTGTCCAGGGTGCGTCCCCCGTCCTCGCCCTGTGTGCGCTGGGTTGGACACCAGCACTCCCCCGCGACCCCGTTTGGGACAAGCGGCAGATAATGGATAATAATGTCTCACATCCTTTTTTAACAAAGCGTTGGATGAATCATGAAACAATTTTCAGTTTAGCCAACTCTACAAAAAAATGGAAAACAGATAAATAAAAAATCCATTTAATTAATATCACGTTCACGTTTTCAAGACCTTGCCAATCTTAAATGTACATGCTTTAAACTCAGCATTAAAGCTGCCTCTTCAATTGAAACTGAAACCGAAACCTTGACCCCAGCTTCACTTTCCTGTTACTACCATATAAGGCATTGTTTTTGTTACCATGGAGATTTACAGGTTGCATTAGGGTCATGGATCCATGCTGGAGGTCTTCTAAGTGTTGAATGTTGTTCATGGATTCTCAAGTGTTGCTCTAGGAACATGTCATGGGTGGTGGTGGTCTAGTGGTGGGTACTTGCCTACAGGTCTATGACTCAAGAGGTCCCGGGTTCGAATCCCACCTCTGGCACTACCACCACTGGGTCCCTGAGCAAGACCCTGAACCCTGAGTGTCTCCAGAGAGACTGTCCCTGCAAATAACATGCGTGTGTTTGGATGTCTGTGCGAAGGTTCCCTTTGATTAAATGCCAACTTCATACTGAACATTTTGATGGAGCATCAGAGGCTTCATCACTGGATATGAAGTAAGAGAAGATACAAAACGAAGACATGCAGTAGAAAGAATATAATCTTAGAGCAACTTCTATCCCATTACACAAGCCCAAAGTCATTTTTCATGTTTAATGTACTGAACAAATGAGCTAAAGGGCACAAAGACCAAACCCTCTGAATACATTGTCGACAATAAGCTGAGGTTACGGTCGGGCTAAATATAATCTGATAGAACTTGCATAATAATGACGATTGCTGGGGCGAAATGGGTTTAATGTATGCCAGCGCATGTGTGACAGGGATGAGTTTTGGTGTGTGCTCAGTGCTCGGTGCTCTGGCTTGGATGATAAATGTGCAATAACATCTCCGCACACTGGCAGCCGCTTCAGAGATGTTCATCATGATGAATTTTTCATCCTGCAGGGAAGAGCGGCTACTGAGCTGAGAAACATGGATTTGAAGCAACGGAACAGCAGCAGCAAACGTACAGCATCTGGGTGAACATGACTAATGAGAAAAACCACGATTGGTTCACTTCAGATGAAGAGAACCTCCAGAAAAAAGCATCGGTTTGGCTTTAAATGTAAACCCGAGATCTGTCTGGCATCTGGATCGGCTAACTCTATCTACAGCTACCAATCTGTGCAGGGAGCCCACTCCAGCCTTTATAGGGCAAAAGGTGAAAGTGAAAGTGACTGTGTCACTGTAAAAACACAGCAGAGCACACAGTGAACCACAATGAAATACAACCCACACACACCGTGCAGCATTGGGCAGCCATATTCAGCTCTAAGGAGCAACGATGGGTACCGAACCTTGCTCAAGGGTACCTCAGGGTAGAAACAGAGCACATGGAGGAACCTAAAAGGTGTGTGAGGCTCTGTGCTGCCCATCTTTCACTGCAGTAAGTTTCCCAACTTTTCACAATTTCTGCAAAAAGCAGTCGTTAAGATGTGAACGAATGGTTAACTGCAGAGAAAATAAAATTCTTTACACTGCAGAAAGGTTCTTGGCAGTGGTGGTGAACGGAACTGAAAATAATATCCAATCGAATTTTATTGGTTTAATTTTCATCAAGGAACCTACACACGCCTTCTGCACAGCTGTTTATTTGAAATGTTGATGATGGTAAAATTTGGGGGGAAATTCGGGAATGACCGGGAAAGACAAAAGTAGCAGATGGAATGAAGATATTTTTGTAGAGAAGGAGAACGTTATGCTAGAATCATTACGTTATAGTACCAGTAGGTTGCCCTGAGGTACCCTTGAGCAAGGTACCGGCCCCGTCACTGCTCCCCGGGCGCTTTCAATAGCTGCCCATTGCTGCACGGTGTTTGAGTGCATGGGTTAAATGCAGAGGTCCAATTTCGTTGTGGTTCACGCTTGCTTTGCTGTGACCTCGCAATGACAAGGGTGCTCACTTTCACTTTCACTTATAGCTATCTGTCTGTCTGTCTGCCGGTCTGTCTGTTTGTCTTGCTTATTTGGTTGCTGTTCACCTGCACTTCTCTGACTCCTTTTTTTCCACACATCCTTTAGCTTTTTATTCAGTAATTCAGTGTGTTTTATCTGGACAAAGACCTCCATGTCCAGGCTCTTAAAGCTGTGTGTGGTCAGGCCTGGGTGGGCAGCAATAAGGAAAAGCTGTTACTCTGGACTGCATGAGTTTATGAGTGCTGGGAGGAAGCAATAGACCTTGACTGGAGTCTCTATCCCAGTGCGTGTATTCGGCTCTTCGTAGGGACCAGCAGTCATTCGGTGTGGTCTTTTTTCTGCTATTTGTCTAAAGCGTTGCTATGAAACCAATGCATGTTGCTATGGTGACATGTAACGAAATCTGCCCAATAATCTGCTCAAGGTCATCAAATTTTGCCCATTACGTTTTACGATACATTCACAGAAGATTCCTCAATAAAAATGTCCCAAAATGTTTTTTTTATCATGTCAATTTGTCAAAATATCAAACGTTTTATGATTTGTGATTTTTTTTTTTTTTGGCAATGATCAAATATTCGAGTCAAATATTCTCAACAGTTTTCTTCCACACAGCGTTTTTGAGTAACACAGCTATTCACCAATTTCTGAACTAATCTTGACTGTAAAATGCAATTAACATCATAACTAAAGAAGCAAACTTTTATTTTCTGAGATAATCATGTGGTGTTAAGGTTTAGGTGTTTATTTAATATTATCGTTCATATTTCCCAGCCTGATCTCAGACGGGGGGACACGACAGATCAGAACTGTGTTGAAAACTGCGTTAAAAAGGTTTCCATGCAAAATGAGAGGTGTGTGTTTGGTTATGTGTACTTGTAAGCACAAGCTACTCATTTCTCCATCCTTCATTGCCGCAAAATTAATATCTGCTATAGATTTATTTATTACAGTAAATTGCTCTGTGCAGATTGAAATATTATAACCCAGACTAGACTGTTTTTTATTTTTACATGTAGAATTTTCTTGTAGTGTTTGTGAACACACAGCACTCAAAATGAAACCACAACAAAATGAAAGTGAAAGAGTGAAAAAGTGAAAGTGACTATTCTTGCCATTGTGAGAACACACAGCACAGCACACAGCGAACCAACGAAATTGGACCTCTGCGTTTAACCCATGCACAAACACACACCGTGCAGCAGGGGGCAGCTATGAAAGCGCCCTGGCAGCAGTGACAGGACCGTACCTTCCTCAAGAGTACCTCAGGGCAACCTATTGGTCTGGGATTAGCACCAATGACCTTCCAATCCTATGGCCTGGTCCCTAAACCCTAGGCCACCACTGCCCTAAAATGCAGTTAAAACACCATGCAGCAGGGGGCAGCCACATCCAGCACCCGGGGAGCAATGATGGGGACAGTACCTTGCTCAAGGGAACCTCAGGGTAAACTACTGGTCCAGGACTTAAACCTGTGGCTTCCAGATTAGGGGGCCTAGTCCCTAACCACTAGACCACCACCGCTTTTAGTACCATGAAACACTTGGAATAATATTTTCATAGTGGTTTCTTTGAGTGGATAGCGTACTGGATAACACTTAAGTGACAGACTGGGGTTTGATTCCTCTTCCAGGCAAAAACACCAGACAAGGCTCCTTGGACTAGATTCCTAATACTACGGTCCTCAACACTGTTCTGCTGTGAACATCAGCAAGCTTCAGATGAGGCTTTCCTTAGCAGATCCTCTGTCTCCAGGTCTTCCTGTCCTCTGCATTTTCCTATTTCACATGTCCTATTTCTCTCCACCATAATCCTCCTCTTTGTCCTTCTTCTTCTTCTCTTGCCTGGCATCTCCATCCTCAACATTCTTCTCCTGATATGCTTCTCGTCTCTCCTCTGGACATGTCCAAACCAACTCTCGTTTTGTTTCAATGACTGTCTTCAAACCGTCCAACCTGAGAGTCAGCTTTCTTGTTTCATTCTCTCTTTCCTTTTCTCTGTTCTTCATTGTTCATGTTTTTATTTACACGCCCCTGAGCTGTCTGTTTATTGTTGAAGTGAAGGACATTATCAATGACTTTAGTTTGTTCTGCCTCCTCTAATCACTGATACAGATTGTCAAAGACCTCTCACTCTCTCTCACTTTCACTCCCACATAGACGCACTCCCACCCACACACACCTGCCATATCATCTGGAGATAAGGACACACTCACACACACACACACACACACACACACACACTCCCTGCATCTTACGTTCAACCAGATGTCCTGCCATGACAGCCAGCTGTGTCGTCTTATCAGTATTCATGAAACTATGAGGACAGTCTTCTTTATTGTAAGATCATCTATCCAGGACGATCTTTTTCAACTAAGGTTCTGTATATGAAACACACACACACACACACACACACACACACACACACACACACACACTTCTTTTGATGATGCACACAGGACCCTTTTTGACAAGGGACTTGACGTTCTGTCCCATTTGGACATACATGACTTCTGATAAATGATAAGCCTGTTTTAAACCTGACTCTAAACATAAGCTTCATTTTAAGTCTTTCATTTTATGTCATACGTCTCATAACAGAACGCACTTAATGCGGCTTAATGTACAAATTACGATCCGTTAGTACAGGAACGTGTTTCCACTTCGCTTTATTACTTAAAATCAAACAGTGTGTGCTGTAGTTGTTCCTTAAAGTGAAAGTGACTGTCATCATGAACACACAGCAAACAGTGAAACACAACAAAATACATCCTCTCTGTATAACCCACACACACCGCCCAGCATGGGGCAGACATATCCAGCACCCGGGGAGCAGTGATGGGGATGGTATCTTGTTCAAGGGCATCTCAGGCCAACCTACTTATCTGGGATTTCAACCCGCAAGCTTCTTGGGCCTCGTCCTTAAACCCTCGCTGGCACACCTAATGACGAAAATGATCTCTGTCCTGATTGGCTGCTCTGTATCCATCCTCATAACCCCTGCTGATACCATGTATAGGCTGAGAATGTGTGTGTGTGTGAGTGTGTATGTGTGTGTCTTTGCCCTATGCTTGTCAACCCCTCCAAAAAAAAAATGCTGGCCTTGCTGTCCTGACTCTCAGGCTTTTTAAAACCTGAAATTAAAGTCATGACTCTGCTGGACAGCAGCTTTCTGTGCTGCTGGGTTTCCACAGAGAGAGATAAAGAAATGTTCAACTGCAGCTCTGAAATTACGCTTTTGTTTTACACATCAGAAACTATAAACACAATTCCTACTTTTCACATGAGATCACACCCTTAAAGGACCTTCTTTCCTGGAGGGCAAAAACCAGGCTTTCTCTCCCGGACCAACACAGACTTTCAGCAGTTTTGTTTTGTAGAAATCCTGGAGAGTCGTTGCGTAATTGGACTCACTTACCCATGATGCTGATCGGCTGCAGAATCCCAACAGAGAGACAAACCGCAAGGGAGGTGATGGTGGATTCATGCTGTTAGATGTTTCCCAGTCTCTGGAGGGGGTTTGGAAGAAAAGTGTCCCAGATGAAGACCCTGTCTAATCCCATTCTAATGGGGTATGAGTGTTGTCAAGAGAGTTGTTCATCTCCACCAGTGGTGGATGGTTCATGGTCCAGCCACACTGTGGGCAGTGCTGTCGCCTCACAGTAAGAAGGTCCTGGATCCGTGTCTGTGTGTTTCCTCTGGGAGCTCAGGTTTCCTCCCACCGTCCAAAGACATGTAAGCAGATTGGAGATGCTAAATTGTCCTCTAGTTTGTGTGAGTGTGCTGTCCGGCCAGTCCAGGGTGTCCCCGTCTTTCACCCTGTGAGAACTGGGATGGACTCCAGCACAGCCCATGACCCTGATCAGGACAAGCAGCTCAAAAAATGAACGAGTGAGTCGTTCATTTCTGTCATAAGTGCAGAATAAATCAGATCCCGGTGGAGACTTTAGCAAGCACTTCAGTGCTTAGGAGCAGCGGTGGCCTAGTGGTTGGTCCCAGGATCAGAAGGTTGTGAGTAGAAACCCCAGACAGGCAGCTTGAGCAAGGAACCATCCCCATCACTGCTCCCCGGGCGCTTTCAATAGCTGCCCCCTGCTGCACGTGTGAGAGTGTGGGTGAAATGCAGAGATGAAATTTCGTTGTTGTTCACTGTGTGCTGTACCGTGCACACACAATGGCAAGAACAGTCACTTTCACTTTAATACCCAAGTATTAGATACTTAAGTACTTCAAGTTAATTAGAGCTGTTTATATGAACTAACGCTCACGCACACCTCAAGTAGCTAAAGTTGCACAGAAGTTTTTCCATGAACAAGGTCAGACAGACTTGCAGCCAAAGCGCAGCAGGAAACGAGGACGAATTTAGGAATAATCTGTGAGATTTTTGGGGAGCTGCTCTGTTGATTGATCTCTTTTCTGCGTTTGTGTGAAAACCCTGGGCCGAAGGGACCGGTCGACACGGAGGATGAATAAAGTGCACACTCGCTCCGTTTCTGCACCTGCAACATCTTTCACCGATGCAGAGAGGTGTGAGGTCAAATCAGCCAGATGTTCGCTCTGTTTATAGCTCCCTACACCCTTCTCTTTCACACACACACACACACACACACACACACACACACACACACACACACACACACACACACTAAACACAGGTTGTCCTGTGTCCAACCATATGTCAAAAGCAGTCACTCCTACAACATTGACATACAGGAGCAAAATAAAGTTATCTTGTTTGGGACAGCAAACTTTGATGACACAGCAAAGACTGCTGCCCTTGAATCCACTCACACACACACACACACACACACACACACATGCATAAATGCACACACACACACACACACACACACACACACACTACACATTTATGTAACTGGACAAAATGCCATAATGTTCCAGCACCGGGTCTGAGAGCACAGGAGAGTTCAGCTTTGCTTGCCGTTGAAAATGTCCGGCCACTTTTTTTTTGTTTTTTATTTTTGTCCTTGTAACTTTTCAAAGAAGTCTTTAAGAGCTAATGCTTTGGGTATATTAATACACAACACTCACCTAGTGGCCTTGTAGCTCCAGTTCAAAACTAAAGAAGCGTCACCAGACAAATTAGGAGAATTGAAACGGGTCAAAACCGGTCCTAAAATGTTCAGTTCTGAACCTAAAATCATGCCTTAAAATGTATAACTACACCCCAATCAGTTCATAATACTGTGTTTATTTTATATATATATATATATATATATATATATATATATATACATACACACACAGGACTGTGCAAAAGTTTTAGGCAGGTGTGAAAAAATAAAACAGAACGCTTTCAGAAATGGAAGTGTTGATCATTTATTTTCATCAATCAACAAAATGCAGTGAATGAACAAAAGAGAATCTAAATCAAATCAATATTTGGTGTGACCACCCTTTACCTTCAAAACAGCATCAGTTCTTCTAGGTACACTCGCACACGGTTTTTGAAGGAACTCGGCCGGTAGATCGTTCCAAACATCTTGGAGAACTGAGCACAGATCTTCTGTGGATGTAGCTTCCTCACATCCTTCTGTCTCTTCATGTGATCCAGACACACTGGATGATGTGGAGATCAGGGCTCTGTGGGGCCAGAAGAACTGATGCTGGTCTGAAGGCAAAAGGTAGTAACACCAGATATTGATCTGATTTAGATTTTTCTTTTGTTCGCTCACTTTGCATTTTGTAAATTGATCAAAATAAACAATCATTATTTATATTTCTGAAAGCGTTCTGTTTACAGCATTTTTTCACACCTGCCTAAAACTTTTGCACAGTACTGTGTATATATATATATATATGTATATGTATGTACTGGGGAGTCACCAACACCCTGAAACTATTCCCCTATGTGTGTGTAACACACTTGGCCAATAAAGATGATTCTGATTCGTTGAGATTTCAGGTTAGGTTTTCATCATTTTTAAGTCTTATTTATTAGATATTGCTTTCACACTCCCACATCCACTTTACCCCATAACTGCCCCCATGGCTCATTCTACCCCACTGCTCCCAATGCTGGTGTGTTATAGCTAATACTGTTAGCGCTGGCAGACTGGGTTTGCTGGAGCAGCACTTGCAGGCCTGCTATCACACTGTTTGAAGCCTCCCTTCACAGCGTGGTATCACGCCTGTAGATCGCTCAGAAGGCGATGGTTACCACTGAGCCACTGGAGCAGAGAGAGATGGGAATAAAGGAGGACGTTAACGATCGTTTTGGTGCCACAATCCTCCTCCTTTTGGACTTATTTTCTTCCATTTCTTGCTACAGAGAGGAATGATTTGCCCTTTGATTAGAGGTAATAACTGCAGTGCTGCATAAAAGATGGAGCTGCCGGACGGCCATCCGTTCCCTGCTTAATGTGCGTTCAATGTGCTGAGTTTCAGATTGTCACCCCGCGAAATTACACGCTGCGCTGAAATCGCATGTGTTTGCTAAAAGGACAATTAAAGAGGGCTTTATTTCCCTCTGGCCTTAAAGGGGCCGTCAGACAATCTGCACCCGGGCAGCCGGATATGTGATCACTCGTCTGGGTGGAGTCGGTGCTGCTGGACTCGTGGTTTGGGATTAGATATCAGGATCCGAGCATTGTGGGTTTGAATCCAAGAGCAGTAGGTTGCCCTGAGCTACCGTCTGCTAGAAAGCAGCCCACTAGAAAGCAGCCCACCCCTCCTGGGGTGTGTGTGTGTGTGTGTGTGTGTGTGTGTGTGTTTACTGCTGGTGTGTCTGAATGGGTTATGTGTGGAAAACAAATCCACTGCACAGAGTGTGTGTGTGTGTGTGTGTGTGTGTGTGTGTGTGTGTGTGTGTGCAAGGAACTTTAGATTTCATTGCAAATGCTTTTGATTCATGCGTCTGACTTCCTCAAAAAGTGAGAAGCGAAAAAAAAACCCAGGAGCTTTCAATCAAACCAAATCTGAAAACATCTCGTTTGTATCCGTGAGCTTTAAAACACAGGATACAAATTCTCAAATTCAATTTACAAAACAATCAGGTGGATTTACGACGATTCCTTCAAAGAAATCTTGACCACAAAATGACTAAAATGAAGTTATAAAGTTCTTTGTCTCTCACGGTGGGGTCCAGGACTACCGTCTAACCAAGCAAACCAAGTTAACAAACTACTGGTTCCACAAAAAAACATTTTAAGAGCCCGGCAACAGAGCGAGCGGCCGCGAAAGAGAGAAATAAGAGCTCCTGCACGTGCACAAAATTAACACAAACTCCTCTAAATGAGAAAAGTCTGCAACATTGTCACTTTCACTTTCACTTAACATGCACTTCGTCATTAGAGAACAAGCCTGTAAGCAGGGCTCGAGTGGAAGTTAAACACATGCCAACAGCATTTCAACAACATTATAACATTAATTAAATCATGATATAATAATAATATTATTAATTACTAAATGATAAAATGATTTAAACTAGACAGACAACCAAGTCAGACACTAGTTTTAGAGAGATTTCATCCGAGAAATGTCTCACTTTGCACTAAAAAAGACGGAAAACTACTCCGCAGGTACCGTTTCTGTCTTAAGTCTTAATGCACCTTCGAACGTGCAACAGGAAGTCCAATGGCTGAACCTTAAAAACATTTTTTCCCAGGAAAACAGGCCGAATCGGGACCTCTTCATGACCTGATGTTCTAAAGTAAGAGTCAAAAAGAAAGTCTGGAGTCGGGACTGGGTGTGCAGAGTCAGCCCACCTTAAAAATACACCTGCGCTGAAGTCATGTTCTCTAATTGAAGGTACTGAAGGCGTAGCCTTGAGGGAACCACCCCAGTCCCTTTTAAATGAAGGACACGACTGGACACTCACACTCACACACACACACACACACACACACACACACACACACAGCTGACGGTTAAGGTGACTCCCAGCAACGTGCACGTGCTTCTCTCTTTTCACCGAAGCACCGTCTTCCTAATCGGAGCCAGATGTGGAGGAAAGAAGGGCAGGTAAGCAATTTGAAAGTGGACGAGAACTGCTGCTGTTTTTTCTGATTAGATTTCCTCAAAATTAGGGCATACTGGGAGAGCTACTGGTTTAATGTGCATGATTAGCAAGCATGACGACCCTTACTGCCACATGGGACTCTGCACACTTTCCCCTGACTGGGTGTTTGGACGAGAAGAATAGGCGGCGCTCGGTTTGCTTCCCTTATTGACTCAAAACTGATTTAACAATAAATCCATGAGGACATTAGTGGCTTTCGTGCAGGTCAGGGTCCCATTCGTGGTGCCCTCAAGCTGCAAGGCAGGCGGGTTCTTTGGCGAAAGTCTTGATTGTGGCTTTTTGCGGAGAAATTTCGGGCTTGAATGTCTCAGAATGGGAGAAATCATCGGTGTGGTGCCAGTTCTTTGGAAAACGTGGACAGACCGATAGTAAAGCTTTTCCTTTTATCCCAGCATCAAGCAAACAGATGGTCATAAAAAGAGAAAAGAAAGAGATGCAGCTTGTATACTGAACATAAAAATGTGTTTACAGTGCTGGCGATGTGTGATTCCGTTCTTTTCGGTTCAGACGAGAGAAAGAGAGGGAGGGAGAGAGAGAGAGAGGAAGGCAGAGGGAGAGAGAGAGTGTGTGTAATTAGATGCACCCCCTCCTCAGTCCATCCAGCACGTTTCTCTGCCGCGGAGCTGAAAACAAAGCGAGGACTCGCCGAGACCGAGCACAGCCTTGCTGCCCTCATTTGAACGATTTTTTTTCATCTTTTTTTTGATCCATAAGACCAAGGTGTAGATAAGCTGCCCATTTTCAACAATCAGCATCACAGACAGCGACACAGGAACGCTGTCCAGGGTGCTGAAACCACCGGTCTCTGACTCTAACGCTGTCCGAGGTGCTGAAACCACCTGCGTTTCTCAGCACCCTCCAAGGAAGGCTGATGTGATTTCACGTCCTGCCATGGTTTAAAGGATGGGGACACTCCTGGTGCTGTTTCTGAGCTTCTCCAGCATTTCCCTGCTCGTGGCTGGTAAGTGTCAAGCATGTCTGCGTGTCAGGAATGACGACAGGCAACAGGCTGTAATGTTAATGGGAAGCTACTGAGCAGTTTGGGTTTCTGAGACCGAAGGGAAAAAAAAGAAGACTGCAGGGACGTTAGCAGGACAGTGGACAGTCATGTTTTGTGTGTTTCATTGCTATGTGTGGACCGTTTGGATGAATGTGGACATGATTCTGAAATGAGAGGGACGACAAATGTGCAGGCAACATTTTAACAAGTAGCCTTTGTACTTGCATGAAATTTGAGCACTTGTTGCAGTGAAACTGAAACACACACACACACACACACACACACACACACACACACACACAATTCCAATATTCACTGTTTAATGACCAGGAAAGCTTACAAACTCACCAGGGTTGCATTTCCTCAAGGAACAGATACCAAGCATACCAGCCAAGTCCTGTTGAAGAACCTGATTTTGTCTTTATGTGGTGCTTCTCTGTATTTCTGCCTTGCTTTGTTCCCCTTAACGCAACGAACTCGAAGCCTGAGCCACCCAAAAATACTCTTTACTAAAAAGCTACAGCTCTTTTTTCAATATGAAGCAGTTTTCTAAATAGCAAACTCATTTCCTGCCTTGTTTTCATCGCAATCCTGACTTCAACAGAAATTCATACAAAAACTTAATCATATGAATGTCCCATACGTTTCATTTTAAAGCCTTAATGCATAATCAGGACAGCGATGGCTGGTGGTTAGGGTGTTGGCCCTTGGATCAGAAAGTCATGGGGTCGAATCCCAAACCAGTAGGTTGCCCTGAAGTACCCTTGAGTAAGGTACCGTCCCCATCACTGCTTCCCAGGTGCTTTCAGCATCTGCACGGTGTGCATGGGTTCAAAGCAGAGGATGCGTTTCGTGTCTCACTCTGTGCTGTGCTGTGTCTCACAATGGCAAGAATAGTCGCGTTCACTTTTGCGGGACATTTACGCCGTAGCAGGACCGAGTGTTTGGAAAATTGATACGTGGGATTATAACATCACGAGTCCTGACAAGTGATAAAATGAACAACTAATAAAGCTCCTCCTAAAGCGCAGACTGAGAATCGTACTGATGGTCATTAGAATATGTTTATTATCTAATAATCAAGATAAACAAAAACATGAAAAGCGGAGAGATGATCAGAGTTGTAGTCCAAGCTCGGCCTTAAAACACTAAACGAAAAGTGCCGTCGGCGCCCGGATCATACAAAATGCATCCCACACACCAACACAAGTGGCTGTAAATTAAAGATGTAAATCTGCTCCAGTGGGTTTGAGAGAGGGGAGGCCCGTGAATCAGACGCTGCTCTCGGAGCACTTTTAGAGTCACTCTCATATTCCAGCAGTGGCAGCAGCCCAGAGCCGGTGCTTTTACAGTGTGACAGATAAGGACACGTGGGCATTAGCGGGCAGCGGGAAAGTGTTGGCACATCCACATCATGGCCAGAGAATTTTTTTCGGTGCATAAAGAATGCTAACAGTCATAAGACAAGCCATGTGCTGAGCCACAGCCAGGGGAATGTATACATCTACACCAAAGCAGAGGATTAAAAAAATATATATTCCTGAATAATAATAACACAAAATAATATATACACCATCAGTGCTATTACTCATTATTTATTTATTATTATTTATTAAAACAATAATGATTATATAATGTATTAATAATCATATAGTATTTGTGAATAATAAAGTATTAAAATATTTTTGTTATTAATATTGTTAATAATGATGATAATAATAATAATAATAATAATAATAATAATAATAATAATAATAATAATAATATTGCTATTAATATTGTAAATCATGATAATATTAATAATGATATTATTATTATTATTATTATTATTATTATTATTATTATTAAATACAAATAGTAAGTCATGCCCAAGTAAATAAAGAAATGTATGCACAGAATTTTTTTTTCAATTTTTTAAAAATAATTTCTATTATTTCATTCTAGAGGCTCTGCATATTAAGAGGCAATCACTGAGTTTTAGGAGTTCAACATTTCCACGAGGCCATCAGGATTGAAAGTATTAAGAGTATTTAAAGCAGCAGACGTTTTTCTTAACCTTTCCACACCAAAAACCTTTAAACCATCCAAGGAACTGACTCGAGTCCCATTCTGGGTCTCTCAGTGCAGTTCTTTGTTCAATGATTTCCAGTAAAAATGTGAACTTGGTCTGCTGTTGGAGAGACTGTAGATCGATGTCGGCTTTTTCTTTCTTTTCCTTTGTGTGGAAATTCAATTAGAATCAAGCCTGAATGAAGCACCGAAGCATCAGATAGTTGTAACATCTTCTAATCTATTGACTTGCGTGTGAATGCTGGGATTGATGGTGATGACATTGTATTAAGTCTGGCACTGATGGCATCGATGGTGCTGATGAGGTTCTGTAATTGAGGTGTTTACTGCTTTTATTATGAGGTTTCACTTTGCAGTGATTTTAACTCCGATGAGTTATTAACGCAGTGAGGCAGTGCTGGTCTAGTGATTAGTCACCAGGATCAGAAGGTCATGTGCTTTAATACCACTAGGTTACCCTGAGGTGCCCTTGAACAAGGTAGCATCCCCATCACTGCTCCCTGGGTGTTGGGCAGAAAATGTATTTGGTGGTGGTCCACTGAGTGCTGCGCCATGTCAACAATGGCAAGTATAGTCACTTTCACTTCACTTTCGTGGGTTGTTTTAACAGTGAATAAAAATCTTGAGTGCGCAGAATAAAAGGTCTGTCAGTAATAATTATGGGGGAATTGTAATCCAGTATGAATCTGCAATGTGTAGCTGTTGCAGTTTGTCAGTAATAACTATATAGGGATGTCAATCCAGTATGAATCTGCAGTGGATATTTATTACTGTCTGAAAGGGACAGGGAGGGGTTTTAATCCAGTATGAATCTGCAGTGGATATTTATTACTGTCTGAAAGGGACAGGGAGGGGTTTTAATCCAGTATGAATCTATAGTTTGTCGATTTTACAGTCTGAAAAGGACAGGGAGGGGTTTTAATCCAGTATGCAGTCTGATTGCAGTCTGACACTTAACATAGTGGAGGGATTTAAATTCAGTATGAATCATGAGTTTGCAGCTTTCACAGTCTGACAGGGACAGGGACAGATATGAATCCAGTATGAATTTATAGTATGCAGTTTTTACATTCTTAACAGGACAGGGAGGGATTTTCCTCTTACCACAAGAGCTTGGGATACATCCTTTAAGCAGCATATGATCTTGACACATTGGTTGTATTTAACGCTGGTTCAGGCTTCACACTGCTATGAATGAAAAGAAAATGAGTTTTCTATTAAAGAACTGGAGATACTTTTAAGTTTTAATTGGTTGCTGAAAGCCTGGCACTGTCCAGGACGTTGATTTCTCATCATATAGAGGGTTGAGCAGAAACCACAGATACATGATCTTCATTTATGAAGAAGAGTTTACAGGGTTTTGAAATATTCGGGTCAATTCGCCTGCATTAAGACACGCTGCCTGAACATTTCTGCTTTCATGTACATGTTTACGGGCATTAGCGCATCTCCTGCTGCTGAGTGTCCATCAGATAAACGCTGATGTTATTTTCACCGATCGCTCAGATTGTGCTCAGTCCAATGGCAAGTGAGCTTGAGGCCAGCGTTCAGTATTAACTGTGTAGGCTGGTGTTCTACTTTCTTCACAGTGTGTAATTATGTATAACGGGTCTCGTTATGTAATCTTTGTTTGTCCACTCTCTCTCTCTTCATTAATGCTGGGACTCTCTCCAGTGTGGCAGAATGAATGAAGGCCATTTAGGTCAACTCAAACAGTCCATTTTTACCAACTGTTACAATAAACTGTCCCACTATTACTACTATTATTACAGCCGGGGCAGCTTTCTTCATTCCAGTAATAATACTAAAAATACTAATACTACTACTAATAATAAAAATACATGTAAATCTATTGCAATTTTCACAAAAATACTGAGCTCTGTAAAAACCACATCCTTTTTTTTTTTCTTAACCTTTGTCATTGTGAAATGCAGCACCGCACAACACAACAAAATGATTGCTGCGATTGATGCGCCCGGGGAGCAGAGACAGGGACGGTACCTTGCTCAAGGGTACCTCAGGGCAACCTACTGGTGAAGGAATCCAACCCACAGTCTTCTGATTATGGGCAGATTCGAAGATTGTGGGTTCGATTCCCTCCTAGTAGGTTGCCCTGAGGTACCCTTGAGCAAAGTACCGTCCCCGTCACTGCTCCCCGGGCGCTTTCAATAGCTGCCCACTGCTGCATGGTGTTTGAGTGCATGGGTTAAATGCAGAGGTCCAGTTTCGTTGTGGTTCGCGTGTGCTGTGCTGTGACCTCCCAATGACAAGGGTTGTCACTTTCACTTTTTCCACTGATCCTGGGGACAACTCCCTCACCACAAGGCCATCCCCTGCCCCTCCCCCTCCCCCAGTCAGTGCAGCTCTATAGTGTTTGTTTGTTTGTGGTAACCATGTTGTGTGTTCGAGTACCGTGAGCCCCAAACGGCCTCGTAGCTGCTGAAGAACGGTGTTCAAATCTACACAGAGAGCAAAACACACCTGCCGCTGCGCACTCTTATTGAATTACTGCTTTCACCCAAGAGGAACAGGGCCCAGACACACATTCTCTCTCTCTCTCTCTTTCTCTCGCGCTCTCTCTCGCTCTCTCACATTCTTTTGAAATGCCATTCTCTTGTACCTGACAGCACGCCACACTCAGAAGATCAGAAACATACGTTGCCTTTGGTGCCAGAAATCACCCTCAATGATCAAAGTGTGGAGTCGGCTGACATCTGACAAGACACACACTCCGACGCAGAGAGAACAGAACATTTCAAAAAACACCCATCGTCATTATCCTCAGAATCATCCTACATAAACACACACACACACACACTGTCCGGACTCCTGACCTACATGTTTATGTATAGAAATAAAACATACAAGTGTTAATTATCTCCATCCTTAACTCTCTTTCTCTCCATCTGTCTATCTCAAGACAGTTTAGCTCCTCCAGCAAATGTGTCCATCAGGGATCTGAAGGCCAACTCTGCTGCAGTGACATGGGACATCCCAGATGCAGATCCAGTCATTGGATTTGCCATCACCCAGCAGGTATGCAGAGGAGGGGGTGGTGGCCGAGAGGCGACTTTTAAAAATACCCTGGGACATCTTAAAGGTCATCATTACTTTAGTCTTGTTCTTTTGGAGGCTAATATTCTGACACACTTAAAACTGCACTCAGTGCAGAAGGGAACATTCATTCCAAAGCCAAATGTTTTCATTTCTTTGGTTAAAAGCTGCATGAGCAAGGTTTGAAAAGCAGAGAATGAATTTTACAGTAATCTCTGTCATAGATAAGCCTCACTTTAAAAAAATAAATAAAATTGCCACTGCAGAAATGCATTAGGGTGCACAGAAAGTCCTCTGAAGGTGGACTCAGGACTGCACACACAGCTTACACTAGAAATCAAGGGAATCCTGGCAGTTCCTCAATCTGGCTGACTGTGTAAACTTTAAAGCTCCCCACAGAGTTTCCTTCAACTCAGTGACCAGTTAAATCGACTTTCAGGAAAAGTAGCAATTAATCCTCCTCAATCTGAAATACAGTAACATGAGGAAAAATTCAATCACATCATCAAAACGGCAAACTGAGGAACCTTTCAATCGGCACCAAGAAAAGGATTTCCTAGAACAGAAGATGGCCAAAGATCTTCAATCTTCAAAGAGCGAAAAAGGCCAATTCTGAGAAAATACAAACTGAAGAGAAGAAAATAATTTGAAAAAGATGAGTTACTATGTTTCGCCAGGTTGGATAGTAGCTATTTTGCATACATTTGCATAAACATGTTTTTAGCAACTTGGCCTCAGATTCAGTGCGATTGATGGCAAACTACACATTAAATTAAATATGACTTTAAATGTTTTCAATTTCTCCCTTTCATGCCATCATGGGATTTCATTCTTTTTTTTATTTCCATTTGGCCCAACATTTAGTCAACAAGGTTGGTGTTTCCGAAAGTGCCCATCCTGCCTCCACATCTGAGTTCATGTATGAAGCTAATGAAGCTTAAAGTCCATTATAACGCATAGCTTTTGTTATTAAACATCTCAGCACTGCATTAAAATGGAATTTTTCTATTTCTAATTCACTGAAGAGCCTTTCAGAGAAGGGTTCTTTGGAGACTGAAGAACCCGTTCAATGTTTATTGGAAGAACCCTCAAACTGGGAAAGAACCTTTATGTTATATGATGGTTTTAATACCTTTCAAAATGTGAACTAGAATGCTTCTGCTTTGGCTTTACTCAAAGAACCCAATTCTAAAAGTTGGAGAAATTTCTTTAGAAAAAAATGCAATTCAAAAAAATTTTTTTAAAAAGCCTGGTTTGTGCAGAGGGCATAACTGGGACCAGTACAGTACAGGAGACCTACTGGACAGATCAATAAAATAAAATACTGAAAATAGCTCTATCTGTCTGAATCCTGTAGTTATACAAAAGGGTGATAATGCTGATTTAACCTTCTTTACAGGTTGTGAATAATTTAAGTACTTTCAATGCTTATTAGTTAAATCTTTAATAATCAACATAAGTCAAAGTGGCAGATGTGAGGTTTTCCATCAGATGGATGTGAATCTGTGTTGAGAGAGGCATGGTGGTGACCTTTCCTCCTCCTTCTCCAAACAGAAGAAGGATGTGCGCATGTTACGCTTCATACAGGAGGTGAACACGACCACTCGCAGCTGTGCTTTATGGGATTTGGAGGCGGACACAGACTACATTGTGCATGTGCAGTCGATCAGTGTGCGCGGGACCAGCCCACCCAGCGAGGCGCTGCTTTTCAGGACGCCAAAGGAAGCAGAGAGACAGGCCTCCAAGAGTAAAGGTAAGCACACAGAAACCCATGCTAAGAAATTTCACGAAACATCAGCCTAAATCATAACCATTCCTGCACAATGAAGGGGATCTGGATGCTAATGACCCATTTCCCACCCTCATTTAAATTTACGGCAATTCCAATTCCTGATTACATGGACACTCCACCTGGAGCAACTTGGGGTTAAGGGTTTTGCTCAGGAACCCAATGGTGGTAGAGCTGGAGGTGGGATTCGAACCTGCGACATCTTGGCCCATTAGCGAGTATCCTACCACTAGACCACCAACACCCACTCCGCTACCGTTTACATGCTACCCGTAGAGCAAAACATCTGCCAAGATGGTCAGTTTTGACAGTTTTACTCTCAAACTTCACCTTCCTTCTCTACTTGCATTCAAGATCTTGAGCTTTGGATGAATGGCGACTTCCTGAAGCTTAATACAGATAAAACTAATCTCATATTTATTGGTTCTAAATCTTTGAAAAAAAAAAGTGAAAGTGACAACCCTTGTCATTGCGAGGTCACGGCACAGCACACATGAACCACAACGAAATTGGACCTCTGCATTTAACCCATACACACACACGTGCAGCAGTGGGCAGCTATTGAAAGCGCCCGGGGAGCAGTGATAGGGACGGTACCTTGCTCAACGGTACCTCAGGGCAACCCACTGGGGTGGGAATCGAACTCACAATCTTCCGATGCGGGGCCAACTCCCTAACCACTAGGCCACCGCTGCCCCAATTTGACCTCAATTTATAGAGACCTTGACCTGCTCATCGACGGCACAGTTATTAATCCATCACTCGCTGTATGTGACCTTGGTGTTATCTTTGATTCCACACTAACCTTTGGAGACCACGTCAACCCTATGTCTCAAGACACTTTTTCACCTCAAAGGATGTAGAAATGCTATTATTTCTTCATGGCTTCAGCTACATGTTAAACTCTCAGTTTGTCCAGAATTCAGCTGCTGGAGTTCACACCCACACTACATCACTCCTGTCCTCCATCACCCTTCACTAGCTCCCTGTTCAAAACCGCATTCAGTTTTGATCAGAGGACAAGGTGCTGTTTTTATTGTAAAGTGGGACAAAGTGGGACAAACTCCCACTTTAAAGACAGTTTATAGTTATTATACAATGTGCATCATAACCCTAAATATAAGCCAACACTCTAGCTGCTCCAGTTGACTCAGCTGGCACATTGGAAATGGCATTTTAATGAAACAGGACTGATTCAGCTGGTTTGCATGCATGGAACTCATCACTGCTCTGTCGGCAGCCTTCAGAATAAATATCTCTGATACTTGGTATTTATTGGACGCTCTCTGTTAGCACTGTGGAGGACTAATTGGAGTTTCTGTGGCTTTTCTCCCAAAGCTTTAGTCATATTCATCTGGATTTACTTGGAATCTGAAATCTTGCTTAAAGCAATTCCTAACAAATTTGGGCAGTAAACATGCATGTTAATCTCAATATCCACAAACATATGAACACACATATATACAGTAAATAGTAATTTTATATATTTCAGTTTCTTGTTTATGCTTGTTTAACCCCAGTATAATGGGTGGCGGTGGTCTAGTGGTGTAACGGTGGTGGGGTTCAGGGAGAACGCCAACGCTGAGCCAGGAGTTCGGATCAAAAACCTTTATTAACTATATTTACAAAAACAAGAAACAAGGACTGCAGTCCTAACTAAAAGAAGGGAACTGCAGCCTAAACCAAGATACCCAGATGACCAAACACAAAACCACCATAAAGTGTAGGCAGAGCCTAACAAATGAGCCGCGCTCTGTTCTGACTCATCAGGGCTTAAATAGTCAGCCCCAATGAAACACACCTGTGTCTTCATTAGCTCAGGTGTGTTCAGTCAGAACAGAGCGCCCTCTATCGTGCACAAAACACATCATCCGTGACAGAATCCCCCCCCAAAAGGCGCGGCTCCCGAAGCGCCAAAACATAGCTGAACCTCTGGGGGGAGGTCAAGAACAAAAAACACTCCACAAAAGTCTCCCCTAGGGGCATACGGCCAGGTCCACAAAACAATCTCCACACAAAGGACCCCCGACCAGCCATGTCCAGGCACTGGAGGCGGTGAGGGGAATCCCAGAAGTTCAGTCCACCTCTTTAACTGTTACCTGGACTTGACCCTAGAGTCACTGGAGGAATCGCCCGATTCAGTGGAACACCTCGCCTTGGCAGAACCTGAGAGAGAGCTAAACACAGATCTTAAAGGGTTCAAAGAGGAAGTCTTTCTCACATAGTCCAAACTCTGTTTCCAACCCCTGCCATCCTTGTTTTTCACGTCTCTCATCACAGAATCTACAGTGTAGAAGATGTCGTTCGCTTTCTTGAACTGAGACAGGTCATTGCTGATGTCTTTTGGCTCCTTCCTCTTCTTGATCATACTTCCCTGCTGCTTGGAGCCCAGTGAGGCAACATCCCAGCTCCTGGTTCCACTACGAGAAGTTCCACTTGGACTCCTCCACGAACCACCTTGTTCTGAGTCTGCTGAACTGTGAGAGTGAACTAAAGGTAGGGAGTCATCATGCAGCTGTTCAACCTCTGGAATCTTTCCCTGCTTCTCCATCAGACTGTTCTTCAGCTGCTCCGCTCTGGCTTTAATCACCAGGGTCCCAGCATACACTGGTGTCTGTGGAGTGAGTCAAGATTCGAAGATCGCCAATCTTGCTTCCATACCTCTGACCTGCTTCTCCAGCTCGCTGAGCTTGCTAGCCTCACTTTGGGCTTCTCTCAGTTCAGCCTGCAGAGCAACGCTGTGGTCCCGCACCCATCTCAGCTCTGCTCTGGTCTGATTCAGTTGTTCTTCCATAGTGGCTATTTTAGCTTCCAGCTTCTCCTGAATGGTTGGAGTCTCAACCTTCTTAGTTGCCTGGCATACAGTTTGGTCCCTCTGTTCATCCGTTCTCTCCAGCCTTTCTCTTTGGACAGCCGTCACAGCTTGCAGCTTTATTCTAGAGACCTCTCTCTCTTCTCTGAATTTCGCGCTCTTTCCTTGAAGCTCACCTTTGTCTTGAGCCAGAGCTTTTCTTTCTGTTTCCATGGCTTCGATCTCCCTTTGGCAACTGGACAAGAGTCCTTTGGTCCTCTCCAGCTGAGGAAGCAGATAGGTGATCCTTTCCTTGCGTTTCAACCCTTCATTCGTGACCGAGGCATTCACCTGTAGCATTGAGGCTTCTTTCGCCATCAGCTGCTGGTAGAGCTCTGTCAGCAACTCCTCCTGTTCAGTGATCTGAACATTCATGTAGCTGATTTGTTCATCTCTGAGGTGAGATTGGATTGTCTTTGCAGCTCTGATCCGTTTGGCCAGATCCCTTGCCTGCTTTCCTCTGAATGACTTTTGCAAGCAAATTGCAGCATGTCTGAACAGCTGATACCTCTGCTTTTGTTGATGCCCAAGCTTCCACCTTCTGAACCTCCTCTGAAGAACACTTGCTGCCCAGCACTCCTTCTTGAAAACCAATCTTTGCTGGTGCATTCTTACTACAGCCTGAATCATGGTGGCAGCTTTGTGCATTGCAGCAATATTCTGTCTAACAGAAAAACCCCTAAAAGCTGCCTGGATGCATATCACTGACCTTCTCAATACCTGGAATCTCTCATGTTCAAATTTACCCTTAGTGTAGGACCTAAAATGTCTTTGAATGATGATGGCTGACACCCTTATGGCCTGGTACTTTACTACCTCCCGGTGTCTTCTGAACGCAGCCTGAATCAGGGAAGCTGCCTGATGTTGCAGGATCACCTCCCTTCTGACCCTCTGACCTCTGAAGTAGGCTTGCAGGAACATTGCAGCAGAGCGCAATTTCAAGAATTCCTCCCTCTGCTTTCTGGCATCAAGTGTGGAACGATACCTAAGCTGGATGGCAATAGCAGCATACTTGATGCATAAATATCGTGTCCGAGCACAGTGAGCCCTGTAAGCACATTGTATCACAGTTGCAGCCTGGTGCTTCTGTTTCTGAGTCTGTCTGGTCTTTATCCCTCTGAATGTGGCTTGCAGAACAACAGCAGCCATCTTTTTCTCCTTCAAAGACTTCATTTCTTGCTTCATCATCTTATTAGCTCGATAATATCGCTGAACAGTCCTGGCTGCCCACAGTAGCTTCAGGTAGTACTTTCTGCTCAAATGCTTCCTCACCTGCGCCTGAATGGTTACTGCAGCCTCATGTTCAATTTGCATCTGTGCCCGAACTTTCCTTCTAAACTTCCCACTAACCTGGAGCTGCTCCTTCTCTGCTTTCTGTGTAGCAGATGGCTTAGTGGTGCTGGGTTTGGGGGTCGACTTCTTGATGCCGCTTTCCTTGCTGCGAAGGGCTTTCTTGGTCGACCTCCCCGGTTGCACGATGCAGGAAGTGGTCTCCACCATCCTCCTGCTCTCTATGTCAGGAACTGCCTTCTTTGCCACTGCTTCGCTTCTCTTGTTGCGGGCGGCCTTCTTTGCATTCCTTTCGGTGGGTGCCATGCTTTCGGGTTGCGGCGCAGTGGGCGTCGTGCTTTTGCGTTGAGCCGCTTGCGGCGTGGTTGGCGCCGTGCTTCCGTGTTGAGCCACTTGCGGCGTGGTTGGCGCCGTGCTTCCGCGTTGCGTAACGCCAGCCATCAATGAAGCCCCGCCTTCCATGTCGCGTGCGGAAAAAAACACGTGGTCCAGCGTGTCGAGATAGCGCTGCGCCCTTGCAGCCATGGAGACCAGCATCCGGAGACAAAGCGCGAACCGATCCATGTGAAGCTCGGGATCTGGGATGATATTGAGTGGGAGCAGCGACGTCGCATTCTTCAGACGGCGCTCAAGCTCCCTTGCCGTGGCCGTCGGCGTCCGTCGCACCCACTCCTCACCGTCCAGATGCTCGCGGAGGTCTAGAGAAGTCACCTCTGTGTCCCAGGTCTTTATCAGCTGCAGCGTCCGCTCGACAACGTTCGCTGCTGCCCACAACACGCGCTCCTGCTCGCCCTCGTGGCTCGCGACGTCCAGGTACTGGCGGCTCATTCTGTAGCGGTGGTGGGGTTCATGGAGGACGCCAACGCTGAGCCAGGAGTTCGGATCAAAAACCTTTATTAACTATATTTACAAAAACAAGAAACAAGGACTGCAGTCCTAACTAAAAGAAGGGAACTGCAGCCTAAACCAAGATACCCAGATGACCAAACACAAAACCACCATAAAGTGTAGGCAGAGCCTAACAAATGAGCCGCGCTCTGTTCTGACTCATCAGGGCTTAAATAGTCAGCCCCAATGAAACACACCTGTGCCTTCATTAGCTCAGGTGTGTTCAGTCAGAACAGAGCGCCCTCTATCGTGCACAAAACACCTCATCCGTGACAAGTGGTAGGGCACTTGCCTACAGACCTATGGATCAAGAGGTCCCAGGTTCGAATCCCACCTCTAGCACTAACACCATTGGGTTCCTGAGCAAGAGCCTTAACCCTGAGTGCCTCTAGGGGGGACTGTCCCTGTAATTAGGACAGTTAGTCAATTAGTCACTCTGGATAAGAGCGTCTGCTAAATGCTGCAAATGTAAATATATAATCAGTAGTTCCTGTTCAATACCTGGTTTAATCAAGGTGCTGCTGATGGAAGGAGAAATCTGGAATTAAACCTTTGTTCTTAAACCAGCTCATAAGATATCAACTGCTTAAGTATTGACTTTCATATTATTCTTTTCTGAAATCTTTATTTGAATATACTGATAGTTTGTTTTTTTGTTTTTTTATTTATATGATAAAAACAAACTTTTTGCAAAGGTAAACTGTTTTTAAGCAATTTGCCTGTGTGTCTAAGACTTGGACTGTATTGTATATTATTATTATTATTATTATTATTATTATTACTATTATTATTATAGAGAATGAAGAATATCATAGCCAGCCTTTTTGGGGCAAGATTACATTTTTTAAAATCCTGCATTCAAATGGTTTCCTTAGTTTTCAAAAGTATAATATAACTATAATCCATATATAATATATATCTATATATAATCCAAATATAACTATTGCATCTAGAACCCTTTTGGAAGTCACTTTTTGAAGAATGAAAATGGGAGAACCCTAAATTAGGAGATGGAGATTGTCAGACAGATTTAAATGCTGAAATTGCACTTTTTGACTCAGCTGAGATCGTTCATGGGAAGCTGAAAAAGATGGGCTTTCTGCTGTGATTATCAGCCTCTTTCTTACTGTAGATAAAGACTGTTGGCTGAATTGACCCAGACGTTGTGGTGATGAGTTTGTGGCTCTGGTGAACTCACGCTTGCTGTTTATTTCCTCAGACGAAGTCACCATGGAAGAAGTGGGACAGAGCACTCAACTCAGGGCGGGGGAGATCATCATCATCGTGGTGGTGCTAATAATGTGGGCAGGTAGTGGCCATGTCGATCCCATGCAGAGAAAACCAAGGAAAGCAATGTGTCTTCAATTTAATTAGCGATGGAAGATTAAAAACCATGAACAAGTCTCACCTTTTTATCAATCTTTCTGTGATGGACAGTGGGGTTAATAGGGAGGGGTTAACAGTAAGAAGGTCCTAGGATCAATTCTCAGGTGGGACGGTCCAGGTAAAGGGTAACCCCTGCAGATAAGTTAGGTTTCTCTGGGTAAAGATCAGTTAATAATAATAAAAAATGGGTTGATCAGACAGGGCCAAGACAATTAAACACCGACATAAAAGATGAGGTTTATCGGGGCAAGTTCAATTTAATACGGCAAATAATGGCACGTCTGGTCAACTAGATTTAAACATGAAGATAAAACTGACACTATTTTCATAGAAAAGCAAGTTAAAAAGATCATTTAACATCGAAGGTTTTAGAAATACCTTCATCATTTTTGTGAATATAAGATTAAGGGGCCAAAATCTTTCTATATTTGTTCATTTCTCTACAACAATTTTAATTATAAGCTAAAAAATATTTGTTATGTAGATGGATGGTCTTCCACTGCACTGCTTTCCATTTTCTTAGATCTGTGTGTCTGTATTTCTTTGTCAGGCGTGATTGCCCTCTTCTGTCGGCAGTACGACATAATCAAAGACAACGAGCCCAACAACAATAAAGACAAAACCAAGAACTCCTCAGAGTGCAGTACCCCCGAACACCCGACGGGTGGGCTGTTGCGGAGTAAGGTATAAACCCATCTTGCCCCTCAAGAGCTCAGAGGATGTCGGGCAGGTGAAGCGTTCCGGCAAAATCTATCAAACCTCAAATCTCATTTTCATTGCAGTTCTATTGGGCCACTCCAAAACTAACAAAAGCTCAGTTCAGTAAGGAGGTTCAGTTGAAGCAAATACCATTTCCGAAGAAAACTATTTCCAGCAGTGGATCTTATTAAATAGTAAGGTTATTTACAGGTGGCATGTTTGATATTTCATATTGTAAAAATGGAAGAGTGATTTGGAGAGACTTCACTGATGGCCTGTATTCATGAGTCTCATCTGCATAAGATGTTCATGTCAACTGAAATATAATAAACTTAACCTAGATAATAAACTTCTGCAAACAATCATTGGTTGGGCTGCTTTTGGCCTCAGAAAACATCCTGACAACCAATGATTCTTGGAGGAAGCTTACTGCATTTTATGCCTATGAGATGAAAGAAATGGTGACAAATGTTTAGTCCAACAAAGATACAGGGTTCTAGATAAAGGGGTTCCACCCACTCAGTGTTCAGCATCAGCAGTAAATGAATCAGCTGATCTTCTGGAATCATCTGCACCTGTTTCTTGACTGCTTCATGTCTTCAGTTAGATGCTTTGATCTGCTTGAAGGTTCAGACATAGATCACTGTGTGGATTAACCAACACAAAACTATCAAACTGCTCAGGTACAGAGACTGGACTGAAAATGAGAGACAACACCACTGTCCTTCAGGAAGATCTGGAGAACTGCTCAGGTACAGAGACTGGACTGAAAATGAGAGACAACAACACTGTCCTTCAGGAAGATCTGGAGAACTGCTCAGGTACAGAGACTGGACTGAAACTGAGAGACAGAAACATAGACCAAGCCTGGAAAACTGTTCCTCAACATTAAATGTACAAGAAAGTCTGACGCAAAAAATAACGTTTACGTATAAATGCTATGTAATCTAAAGAATACTGGTCTTCAGTGAAGTGGTACTTCAGTTTCTTCTATTTAGAAATCCAACATGTAATAATAAACAAATACAATCAGCTAAATAAAATAAAATCAGCTCATATCCGTATCAGAATTCTTCTCATTAAAATCAGTTTCCCTGAAGAAATCATATCACCTCGGCCGGAAGTGATATTCAGACATGGTCTCATTTACCATTCAGTGTTCATCACATTGAATAGAAGGAATGAAGGGTGTAAAATGGTCATTAGTAGACACATTTACTGCCATGCCAAAGCTATTCCCATTCCACATTCTTCATGTCAGTCTATTTTCTACCCCCTCATCCTAGACTTAAATGTTCTCTCTCTCTGTTCAATAACAGCATCCCAAGAACAATGCCAGTGACAAGCGGTCACCATCTGTAACCATCATTGAAGTGTGACAGGATGCATTTTTTTCAACCAAGGACAAAGCTTCTGACGCCTGGTCCAGCTGTGCCCAATCCGCTTGTTAGGATGAGCCAGGTATTGTGGCCATTGGCTCCAGCAAGCCTCCAAATCAGGCCAGAAGAACTGCAGGCCTTGCCTCTGTGAAAGGCCACAGAACGCCTCCACTGTCCTCTGGGGGCTCTGGAGATAAAGCTGGCCGGTGGAGAGGTAATTAACTCAGCCAGGGAGCCACAGAATGAAAAGCAGGGCAGAGAGATGGGTTTTTTCTGTGCTTCTTATCAATAAACAGCCAGATGCTTTCAGCATCATTATACAGACACGGCTGAGGAGACACTGGAAACCCATAGGCTACCATCTTTCGCCCTCTTTTCTTCCGCTGCCATCCCTCCATTTCTCTCTGATCCGATCCGCTTCATCCTTTTTCCAGCTTTCCATACATGTCATTTTGTGACAGTAAAGCTCTAAACGTTTCTTTGAGGGAACCAAGCCCTTTAACGGTTCCCTGTAGACTTTTTCTAACCGTGTCTCCTGATGGCCATTTGAGCATCATTTCTTCAGGAGATTATCGTTTCAGATTTTATTGATGAGTCATGATTTAACATTTGTCAGCTGAGAAAATGGGAGATCTACATAAAATATACAAGTCGGATTTTATTATAACACATTTCTACTGAAATGCATTGAATAGCTTAGACATTTATGGACTATTTGTGGAGATAACGTGTCATTATCAGTGTGTGTGGTTCAGTTTTTTGAGTGTATCTAAAGTTTTTTTTTAAGTTATTAACTCTCTTACTCTCACCACTATAGTTTTATCTTTTGTGCATTAGAGAGGATTGGAAATGTTGAGAGACCATTCTTGCCATTGCAGACCTTTAAAAGACAAGTTGGACAATCAAAAATATTTGAGCATTTTCAAGGATATTGTCCTGAATTCTTACACTTTCTGAATTTCTGAACTTGAGAGGCTCTCCAAACATATTCTTTCAGTCCCTCATTTACACTCAGGGACAGAAGCGTCTGTCCAGGGAATCCAATGGCTAATTTTGGAAAGAGAAAGATGAAGGAATGGTGCTGAATAATATTATAGCCTCACTACTCTGGTCTCCCAACAAGGGGATAGTTGTTTTTCTTCTGCTTATGTAATCCAAGTTCACGCATATAGATAAGTGTGTCATATACATAACAAAGCATCTGCGGTCTGCTGTCTTTCTCTCTGATTCTGAAATTTTCTCGCAATCACTTTCTCTTGATCATTCGGCTGTTTTCTTAGCTACACACCCGTCTCTTGAAGAATGGACTTTTGCCATAACTTCATATTTTCTCCTGTTTTTTGACCAAAACCTTTTTATTGAGAGAGGGTTCAGCCTGCCAGCAGATAAAGTGGATCCACAGCGTGGAGGCTGATGCTGTTCAGTAATGAGCCAAAAGGCGAACAGGGAGCTGCTGTCTTATCAGTAATTAAGGACTCCTAAAGAAAGACGTGTTCTAAGTCAGTCAGCGCTAAAGGACATGTCCTCTCGTATATCTCACGGATGCCAATATCTCCTTCAGGGAGGACCACATCTCCAAACAAGGGCTGAAAACACTCTTCATCAGCAATAACCTAAAACTAAGGGAGCCAAGCCTGGATGTCCATCAAAACAGTGGAACTTCATGGTGGTCTGGGTGGGTGGGAGGGGGGCGCAGAGGGTGGGGTTTGGAATTTTGAGGGTGAAACGTTACTTTTTACACTCTATTGTAAATTTTTTTTGTATACTTTTACTATCTAACTGTTAACCCTTAGAAATCAAGAGTTACTGTCATTTTGGGACATGATTTCAGATTTAAATATTCGTGTAGAAAGCTAGCTATGATGATATGCTGTGCTCACAGCTTGTATCCATCCTGTTAACTTTATACCTCCACAAATACCTGAATATTCCACTTAACCTACCTAAAGTTTATCTACAGGTAAACCTGTCACACAACCTAAATGATTCTCAGCAGTCTTAGGGTTTGGATTTGGTCCAGAGTTTAGGGTTAGAGAGTCTTAAATAAAAGAAGTCCAGTTTGATCAGATTAGGCCAAACTGCGTATGCATTCAAATTTTACAAAGGATTCAACTTTGAGGTCAAATTTAGAATTTAAACTTAGGGGCAAAGAACGGCACTATTTTTGTTCAGTAAGGCACTAAGACTGTAAATGTACCCTCAAAAGTCCATCATGATCTTTGAGGAGCAGTTTCATTCCTTAAATTTGTTTGTCCCAGGAGAACGGGGCGGATTTATACCTTTTCATGACCTTAGTTAAAAAAGTAGGACAGTAATACAGAAATCCTGGAGTTGGGACAGGGAGAATGGAGTATTTTCAATGCCATAAAATGTGTGCAATTATGTTCACTATCTTAAGGTACCGAAGTTGTATCCTTGAGGGAATCACCCCAGTGAGGCCAGAAGTGCCACCCCTGTGAAAGTATAATTTTTTCCTTTGATGTATCTAAAGTACAATAAGTTACTGCAACTCAACTACGGCCAAAAACATCTGAACTTTAGAAATGACACTTCCCTCTTAATTAATTCTCTCTTTCCAATGGGCTATACAATTAATTTTGTTTTCTCCGATTACTGTGACCTGTGAGGGAAGATGATTTCAACTAAAAATGGATGTTTGAACAGTGGGACCACCAGCAACTTTGCTGTGATTGTGAAATAAAACCAAAAAACAAGTTTTACTTATGTCCATTCAAAAATGTCCATAAAAAGTGGGTACACTTTCCTTCGACGACATGCTAACTTGCTTCAGTGTTTGCCTTTTTGAGACACTAACAGAAACATGTTATTGCATCGTTGCAGAATGCCGTGGAGCAGAATGCTCCGTTTTTTATTTGCATAAAACCAGAAGATTTGTGCTCCTGTGATCGGCATGTAAGCTTCAAGACAAGACTGTGTTTTTTGTGGCAGTAGCCGCTGAAGTGAATGAACCACCGATGTTTATCTCGTTGGTAAAGTCCTTACGGAATTATACTAAACCACCACTGTGCATGTGTGGGTTTCATGATGTAACTTTAAATGAATGGTCAATGTGAAGAATACAGTGGATGCACCAACTATATTCAAGCTTAAAAGCTTCAAAGCTGCTTTAATAAAGCAAAATTTCAATTTCTTTGTAAACATTTGTGAAGAAATGTTCCTTTATTAACTTTCAAAACCCTGTATTTGTCTGTGTGAACTCTGAATGTGATGGATATATAGGTGATGGGTATATGGTATGGGTATAATTTGTGTACATCGGCACGGAAAACCTCTTTTTTAAATTGTTTTATTTATTTTTTATTTTCTTTGTAGGGGAAAGTGGGAGATTTGACAAGAGTAAATGAGAGGCAGTGTGAGATTTTGCAAAATAAGATCATCTGAAATGCTGTTTGTCAGTTTACTATGTACTTATCTAAATCCCAGTAAAAAAGCAAATTCAATCAGAATTTCATGAATAAATATAAAATTTCATAAATACATGTGCACATGCCCCATTAATGGTGCAGTTCATATATTCCAACTTCAAACTGTATGTTTGAATGCTGATTGGATTGAAGCAGATCAGGTGATGTGAATTTGTGTAATGAGGGGGGCGTGGCCTAAGGAGATCAACACCGTGTATCAAGGTGTGCAGAATTATTAGGCAGTTTTATTTTCTCAGGCAGAATGGGCCAAAAAAGAGAGAGAGAACTGACTCTGAAACTGACTCTTTGCTGCTTGACTTGACTTGACTTGAAAGGTCAAAAATGGTAAAAGTCTTTCAGAGAGATGCACCACTGAACAAGACACATCAGCTGAAACGTCAAGACTGGACAAGAAACATCTCAAGATGGTTTGGTTTGATGGAGAGGAGATGAGGTGAGAGTGACTCCTGATTAATGAGCTCCACTTCCACTCAGATGCCAGCAAGGTGGAGTCACACAGAACTCTGGTATGGGTATGGGCTGGTGTTATTAAAGATGAGCTAGATGGACCTTCTCCAGTTGAAAATGGGCTCAAATTCAACTCCCAAACCTGCTGCCAGTCTTTAGAATCATTTCTTCAAGCAGTGCTTCAGGAAAAAGTCTGAATCTTTCAAGAAATCCATGATTTTTATGCAGGACAATACTGAATTTCTGGCCAGTAAAGGCCGTAAAGATGAAAAAATAATGACGTGGATTCCTCTTCCTCATCTGACCTAAACTCTACTGAGAACCTTTGGACCTTCTTAAACGGGAGATTTATGGGGAAGGAGAATAATCCAGCTCTCTGAGATGGGAGGCTGTTTGCCGCCGCACAAAAAGTTAATGAACGGATGAAGAAACTGCCCGACTCCATGAATGGAAGGATTATGACTGTTATTTAAAAGAATGGTAGCTATTGGTCACTGTTTTTTTTTTTTTTAATGTCAGAAATTTATTTGTAAATTTTGAGTTATTACTCTCACTCTAACAGATGAAAATAAACAAGTGAGATGGGAAATTTTCTTTTTCATTTCGTTGCATAATAATTTTGCACACTAATAATTGCCTTATAATCGTACACATGTATGTATCCTCTGAGAAAGTTCGCACTCACATTTCCTTTGTAAAACATTCAGGTTTCAGGGTTTTAACATTCTGGATTGACTGATAGCACCAGATTTGTTCCAGATTAAAATTCAGTTCCTCAAAATATTCACCTGCATAATAATTGTGCACACAGTGTTATCTGACCATGAATAATTGTCATTGTGAAACACCGCACACAGTGAAACACAATGAAATTACACCGTTAAGTAAATCTATGCATTTTTAAAATCTAGTAAGAATGTTTCCAGCAAATGAACCGCTTTTCCACTGGTTGACAACCCCCAGAGGGACTAGATGGATAGACGGTTGGACAGACAGACTGACAGCGACACAGACAAATGGACAGACAGATTTTCAGATTTTCACTTTCCCTCAAAATGTGTTTTTTCATGTTGTTAGTTAAGATAAAGATAAGGTTGAAAATGCCAGAGTATTCCTCTACCCCCGCTGGAGTAATCCTTTAACCCAGCAGCTTTACAGCTTTAAAGTCTAAATCCATCCATCCTTCACACTCCCTCTCTCCCTCTGAAGAACAATCGATAGACATACCTCCACTTTCCGCAGCATAATGACGACCACTTTGCAAAGTCCAGGATTTTGGATGTCAGCCATGGCTGCACTTTTTTTGTCATTAAATCTTTCAAGGACATCTGGCCGGTCTGTTTGCTCATGCAGACATGACTGGGCCTGCAGATTTAAGCTGCTTGCGTAGTGGTTTCAGTTCAGCTGCAAATTCCAGGGCAATTCAACTTTTGGGCTGCTGACACATTGTGAAACCAAAGCAGTTTGTGCATTTTTTTCTTATTTTGTATATTTATTCTACATATAAATATCCTGAACACTTCTATATGGTTCATTTTTTATTCTGTAAATGATGTGTGAAATTATTTGAAATAGCTGTCTTAAGATTCACTCTCAGACTTCTTGAGCAAACTTCAGATCTCAGATCCAAAAGTGATGCACCTAAACTAGATTACATATAATCCACAATGTCAGATACACTGTATAAAATATGAAAAGAATCATAGAAGAATCATAGAATCAAAGAAACATTTTTGAATATTATTTCCAATTTTGATTACACTAACAATAAAAGGAAGCAAGCAAAAATGAACACTTGTGAAATTCAGATTTGATACACATCAAAAACATGTTCTTAATCCCCTTAAAAACCTTTTTTTAAATAGAATTCATTTAACGTTTTCCATATCAAACAGTTTTCTTGGAGATAAAAATGTATATTTGCTGGTTTATCTCTCTAAACATAGTAAATTATGTTGACGGTACTAGAGTAATAAAAAAAAAAATCTAAATAGCAATAAACTGCAATATGTTTTAACATGATATTATGACAATACAGATGTACCAATCAATAGATTTTTATTTATAAAATACAGTTTTAATTTTGGTGCATCAGTTCCAAACCTCAGAACTTGTTGGAGGAAAGTAATTAAAATGGAATTTTCAAATGATCACTACTTTTGGTGCACTTTAATATTATACAGGAGAATGGGTCATAATGCATCACAGAATAGAATTATGATAACAGCTGTATTGTAACTGAAACTGCCGTGGAACAGATTTCGGTTCTTCAGGCATCAAAGCCCATTGCTACTGATATCTATTTGTACATATCAGGGTATCAATAAAAGTTACTAAATATATGCTAAAGAGAAATCAATTCGTATTAAATTAACTATATCAAAAAAGACATTTTTTGATGTTGCTTTCTCAGAGTCTGTTCACAGCTCTCAGACAGCGGAGCTCACACTCCTCCTGAGTGTCAAACCTGTTGCCATTGCCTTCACATCCTCCATACCAGAAGCGAGTGCACTCTTTGGTGGATGCCGCAAAGTGCCATTTTAAAGCAAAATTAAAGCACGGCCCCATATCACGGGCAAGCTGGCAAACATCTGTGTAAAGAAAAAACAAGTAAATGTATTTATTCCACTTTGTACATCAAAGATTGTATATATATACATGTGAGGACTTGCAGCTGTCTAAGCCCCATCATTAAAGTTCATTTCCTGGTGAATTAAACATAACTCAAGATCTCTGGGTGGAAGATTAGCCAAGGTCTTGTCCCAAAACTTATGGCAATGCTGGCCAGTCGATCTGTTAGCTAATGTCACAGCATTGGCAGCCAGTTTTCAATATATGTGTGTGTGTGTGTGTGTGTGTGTGTGTTTGGTAATAATCACATTAAGTGGACCTCAGTCTGTATACACAGTCTCACTTCATGGGGACCTTTTGCAACATGAGGACAAAAAAGGTAGGTCCCTCATTTTAAAATTAATTGATTTGAAGTTGCATATTGCTGTTTTTAGTTACTGTACTTTGTCAGTCTGTTAGCTAATGTCACAGCACTGGCAGCCAGTTTTCAATATGTGAGTGTGTGTGTGTGTGTGTGTGAGTGTGTGTGTGTGTGTGTGTGTGTGTGTGTGTGTGTGTGTGTGTGTGTGTGTGTGTGTGAGTGAGTGTGTGTGTGTTTTACCCTGGGATGCATGTGGCTCATCCTTGACAACACTTTCAAGCCCTGAAATAATGGATGGTAAAAATTAAAAATCACTTCAATACATTAAAATATAGCATTTATATTTAATAATTTGTTAGTTGCATTTTTCTTAAGGGTAACAAGCCATTTTAGATCTAATCAACTACTGCTCAGCTACCAACCCAAAACTTTAATCCTTTAAACCAGCCTCTATCTCAGGTTGCCATGGCTGCTGCTGACTTACCCAATCCTCCACAAGTCTCAAAGCACTCAGCTTCTGCTTGGAAACGGTTGCTGTTCCCGTTACAACCACCGTACCAGAAGTGGGTGCATTTCCCAGTGTTTTGGTCATAAAACCAGCGGAGTTCATAACTTGAGCATACAGTGCCCGAGTCTTTTTCCAGCAAGCATCGAGCTGAAAGATCAGAATCAAACAATCAGTCAACCTTATGCAGTGCGCAACATTTTCATGAGGCACATAACTAACAAAAACCTCCAAATTAAAGCTGTCATTCAATTGACACTGATTTATTAATTAATTATTCATTTACCCCCTAAAGGATCTTGTAAATGCAACACGTGAATATTCATGGTAATGGACATGTGGGCATATCCCAAAGGCCAAGTCTTTAGATGGCAAATAGCTTTATTTTGGTGCTACATGTACAATAAATGGTTGTCATAAGATTTACTAATTTTTAATTTACTATTAGGTTTTAAAATGGCATCACATGAGAAAAAAAAGACAAAATACCTGCAATTAAAACTGTCAGTAAGGTTTGTGATACAACAATAAAGAAAATATAACAGATTTACAGATTTTGTGATTGTTTTTGGTTGACTATAATTGTTTAAATTGATGACAATTTCTTAAATTTAGCAGGAAAAATGCTAAAAAGCAATACTGTTCATTCTTAAAGCCTTTAAAATTACTTTATTAAAAGTAATTTTAAAGGCTTTAAGAATAAACAGTATTGTGTTTTTAGTATTTTTCCTGCTAAATTTAAGAGAATAATATTAAAAATAATAATAAAAGATTTGTTTAGCGTTCGATTCACCTGCCCCACTTTGGTTTGCAACATTCTTTTCTTCTTTCTGTCTTTCTACATTCTTTGTGGCCTCGGTGTAGCCTGGTCGTTCTGTGTTTGTGTGATCATTTGGATATCCCTCCTGATATGCATCTTGAAAAATATCTGTGAATATTTCTATTTGGGGTTCCACATATGTCCAGGTGAAGATCTCTGTTGTGGTTAACTCCTCCGTCGGAGAAATGGTGGTTGAGACAAGTGTGGTGAGAGGAGTAGTGGGTAGATCATCTCTGACATGGAGAAGGTACCATTTGTAAGTAATTCTGTATTTCAACATATAAGCCTCAAATTCACCTTTATCAAAGGATTCAACTGAACTGTTGACTGTTGATACTCTCAGTGTAAAGTTTGCATAAGTTTCAGAATGTGCAGTTGACTAAAGTTTGCAATAAATTAATTTAACTGAGAACTGTTATTTTCATGCACGTGCAACTAAAAAGAAATGTCAATTTTGAATATAGTCTCACAAATTATAATATTCTATAGATTATGCATATGATTATTAAGATATTAAACAGTAAGTACATGTTTCAATCTACTGACCGCATGGTTGTGTAAAAGATTCTGTTACCTTTCTGACGGAACAATACGAACGGGACCAATACCCCCAAATGTTCTTGACACAAAGGTGCTACACTCATTCATTTGGGAAGAGGGTTTGGGGAACAGATCTCCTGTAACCAGATGAAAAAAATACTTTGTATCAAAGACAACATTATATGCAACTGTGTTGTGTGTCAGATGATTAATATAATATTACTACTGTACTCTATTTCATAGATTTCCGAACAGCTTACATAAAGGTGTGAGAAATTACTATAAGTATCTTATTATAAGTAACTTAATATTTCATACTTTATTTTTATCATTTTTCTTGTTTCTCAAAAATGCAATATTCAATTAATCAACAAATACTTTTTAGTTTACATTAGGAATCAAACGACTCATTGAAAATCTATGATGTAAATTATATCTAATGCAGCTGATAAGGAAGCTGATGAAATGAAAGTGACTATTTACCATTGTGAAACACAACAAAATGCATCCTCTGCCTTTAACCCACAGAATGTGCAGCAGGGGGAGCGGAAAACAGCACCTGGGAGCAGTGATGGGGACAGTACCTTGCTGAAGGGAACCTCAGGGCAACCTACTAGTCTGGGATTCGAACCCATGACCTTTCGATCCTGGGGCTCAGTCCCTAAACACTAGATCACCGCTGCCCTGCTGATTGTTTCAACAAGGAAAAGCAAAATTGCCCCAGGCTGTGGCCAAACCCACCATGTGAAGATTAAGAGGTCAGCTTATAGCCCAGTGAGCTACTAACTTAAAACAAGGAGAAGATTTAGAAGTGGAGCTAAATTTTGATACTTTTTAAAACGTTCATGTTTTTAGAGAGCTGCAAACACTGAAAAAAAGCAAACTCAAAAACACAATAAACAGCCTAGCCAGTGATGCCAACACAAGGCAGTGGGAACCCAAGACTAAGCATCTGAGCATTTGAACAACCTGCAAGCAGCCCTTAAGAGGGTTAATCACAGGTGGGGCTGAATGCTCCTAATTACTGAGTGGCTCTGTATCTCCCTCTGGTGGTGAGACAAAACCATGGCAGCCAGCTAAACATCTCAAACTAGTTAAGAATTTTCCTGGTTCAGGAATTGTTCGATACAAATATAAATTATTATCATTAAGACCCATAATTACAAACTTTTGAATGGTACTGGATGGAACAGAATCATGCAGATGGTTCTTACTGGTTAACAAGCGAAGGAAGGCTCTTAAGAAGCGCTGGGCATATTTTAGATCTCTCTGGGCTAGTCGTCCCAGGTGCACCAAGTGCTGCTCCAGTGGTGACGTGGTCAGTTCTTCAGCCTGTGTCCAGCTGAACTTTTCTCCCACCGTCAAGGTGAACAACACTATGTCTTGGCATGTGCACAGTTTAGAAATATAATCCACGTTATCTTTATCCAAGTACCCAGAATCCTCTCCAAGGACCACTAGCACCATTTGTTTCTTCCTAGGTGCTTCTGCATTCATGATAACATTGTTCACCATCCATTCCAGTGCTGAATCAAGGCGTGATGAACCGCCAGCTTGTTTCATGGCTTTGGAAATGTGTCTCTTCATCTTGTCACGGTCCTTGAATGTGTTGAGACCAAATTCTTCCTTGATGTTGTAGCTGGTGTAGCTAGAGCTTTGCTGGTAGACAGCAATGCGGGCTTTTCCATCATCTTTTGTGGGTTCAGTACTCACATCCACTTCATCTACCAGGGAGATCAGAAGTTCCTTCACGCCAGAGTACTGATCAGATTGAAGGTCATATGATGCATCCATCATTATAGTTAGGTCCACATCTACTTCTTCAGGGGGAGGGTTCTGGATAATGCCACATGTAGGGTCTGGATTGCATCGATCTATTGGCAGAAGAAAAAAAATATTTTAAGAATTTCCTTTATATTTTTCCTGCCTTTTATGGCCAATTTATGAGATCCACCTACTATTTTTTATACTGCAGATATAAAATGATCAGTTTTATAGGACAATCTTGTAGATCTTGCTGTAAACATCTGGACAACTATGGTATGATCTCATGCTTTAATGAAGGTACCAAGCATGGTGTGAAGGTTTGTTTTAAAGATCATTTACCAAAACAGATGATACATTCTTTAATCCGATGGTGTCTCTGAGCATCAAAAATCAGGAAGCTCTTTGTTTCGTCTGCCTGAGAAGCAATACAGAGATGAGAAGCACTTTGAAATTAACCTCATCACTTTCTAGAAATGTCATCAGTCAGTCAACATCATGTTCATCTTGTAAAGTTCCTGTACCATCGGATTTGGCTATTACCTGCATGGCCTGCTCAATATCAGGAGCAGCTTTGAAAGTGAGGACTCCCAGGCTGACATCCAATGCCTTGAACTCCAGCATGGCCGTGTTAATGGCTGAGGCATCCTCTGATGGGCCATTTGTGAGGAAGACTGCCACCTTCCTCACCAGCTTCCCATCCCGAACCCGTTTAAAGACATTCTGGGCCACAAAGTGCATGGCCTGGCCAATGTTTCGCTGGTTCCCACTTGCCTGCAGAGAGATTCTCTTCACTGCTTCTTGAAGAGACTTCTTCTGTTTGTAGTCTGTGAAACGAAGGAGGTAATTGGTTTCATTGTTGTATGAAACCACAGAGACACGAGCTCCAGCTGGACAGTTTGTCTCAGTGATTGTGATGTCTTCCAAAAAGGACAGGGCTGCTGAACGCATTCTGTCAAAAACCTGAGGGGTAACATCAGCAGATGTATCCAGAGCGATGACCAGTTCTGTGGGGTATGCTGGACACTGAGTGTGACCTGAAGTAAAAAGAAGACCAAATGTATGAGCATTAAAAACTATAGATAGAAGGATACATGGATACATGGATACATAGATAGATAGATAGATAGATAGATAGATAGATAGATAGATAGATAGATAGATAGATAGATGGAAGGACAGACAGGCAGGCAGGTAGAAAGATAAATTAAAAAGAAAGAAGAATTATCATTTAATAATAGATGGATGGATGGATGGATGGATGGATGGATGGATGGATGGATAGATCATATCTTACCCAAACAGCAAGCTGTTGAGATATAAGATACAATATTAGAGAATAATGTTATTATTGGTAAATGTATTTTTAATTGTTTGTTTTTTAACAATTAATTCACTTTTAGCGAGAAGTTAATAATATCCTGGACAAAATAAACATTACGAATGTGCAAGAATTGCTACTCTGGTTGCTTATATATGTTTTAAGGAACAATTGTTTGTATGTCCTATTTATCAGAACACATACAGAAAACTAAATTTATAATAATTAGTAGCAATATATTATATTAGACATGACTGTTGATACCATATCAGGGCAAAGTCAAAATAGCCAAATAAAAATGTCAAGCTATTCGAATTTCTGAAGTATAAAATGTCTGCATGTTAAAAATAAAATTCTTACCACAGTTTTCACGGACATAATTCACTAGCTCACATCCCTATGAAGAAAAAAAGAAAATATCTTGCTAAATATATACATCAACATATGTCAATGGTCAATAAAGACGGTGCAGACAGAATAGACTAAAGGTGAAGTGTAAAACGTACAGTCTTGGAGCTGGTTCCTGGCAATCCTTTAGAACCCTAAAAAGGCAGAATTATATATTACTTTTTTTAAAGGACTTTTTTAATCGTTATTTATCTTTATAATTAAAACAATAGTGAAGTATATACCACCCCTTTTCCCTGATTTATTATCAAATCAGATCAACTGTGAAACCTGAAAACACTGAATGTATTTTTTTCTTTTGAAAAAGTAGAGGATAGGAGGGTAAAATAAATTAAATGTTTCTTAATGGAGCAGGAAATACCAACCGTATGTCCATTCAGTCCTTGCTCTCCAGGATTCCCAGGAAGTCCTTGAATGCCTCTGATTCCCTATTAAGATCAATAATAAAACTAAATCTTACATCCTTTGTATTACTCATTCATGTGTATTCGATCTTTTGACCACATTGTGTATGAAACAAGCATTCAGGCACTTTTACCTTTTGTTATTGAAAAGTCCAGTGTATTAAACCACACCCAATTTACAACACTGTTAACTGATTTTATACAAAAAAGTATTTCTTTACTTCTTTCTAAGCTTAGCTTTCACAGACAAATGTTCTATTATCTAATAATATAAATAGAAAATAATTATAAAATGTTTATTATCTAGATGTAAATACCAAAAAATATCAATCTGATCATTTTCATCTAATGTTCATCTTCTTAACTCAAATCTAAGTGTGCATGAAGAAGGGGAGTCTTTTTGGTACTTTTGGAGGTGAGTCCAAATAACAAAAATATGAGTAACTCAGCATATAGATGTCATTACATTTTTTTTAGACAGAATAAATCTCAATTTCATCTTACCATTCTTCCATCGTGTCCCTTGGGTCCTTGGTCTCCACTGGATCCTTTATTGCCATCTTCACCCTTGCATTAAAATTCAACATTTCTTTAAAATCTTGGAGTTAACAGTAATTAATTAACATTACCATTCATTAATATTCACCACATTATACTGCCTCAAGTTTACTCTGCATTTATAATGTATGTTATATATTTCCTCGGGCAACAGTAACAATAACGCTGAAGAAAACTTACTGGTAAACCAGGATAGCCTGGGAAGCCTGGATTCCCCTGCAGAAAAGTGTCAAAAACTATTGAATTCAACAGCTTTTAAAAAGATCAACATGAAAAGATTTCTCAACAAACACATACAATATTGAATATACTATAACTTGTAACTGATTGCGCTGTAGCTTTAAATAATAAAAATGATTCAAATATACTTTGTGTCCTTTACGTCCTGGAGGTCCAGACCCATCAGCACCTTGATGGCCCTGTTTGAAGGAAGGTTTTACAGTGTTACAGTGCTTTTAGATTTTTATCTTTAATAGAAAAGAACTTCAAATTTAGCTCTTTCTATCTTTTTGTTATTTCCATTTTAGTACCACTCATTAGTAAAAGAATAATAAATAAAATATAAAGAGATAGGAGGGTAAGAGTAGCACACATTTCCTCTGGACAAATTTCATATAAGGACTATCAGGTGCTCATATATAATTGCTATAATTATTAATTATCAAAATATTTAATTACTCTCTGCTTCTACTGCAAAATGTCAAATTTATTAACAACTACGGTGTGTCCAGTGTTGCAACTGATATTTCACATTACTGACAGTTTTACAAAATTGAAAAATAGAGAATGATTTATATTAATAATTGGTTTACATTCCATGATACCTTCAAGCCTACACCTTTTATTGTGCCATGAAAACTCATATCTGCATATCACATCTGCCATTGTTGGTAAAATAAAGCAAAGTTAATATTATTTGATTACATGGAGCTTTCATTGCAAGATTAACTTTGGATGACATGAAACATGTAATTAAGTCATAATTTGTGGAGATGTACTGACCAGAGCTCCTCTGAAACCCTCAGGTCCAATTTCACCTTTGCTGCCGGGGTCTCCAGCCGGACCCTGAAGAGATTACATGCATTATTATATATACAAACGTACATATACTGTTTAATATTTTTAATAAATAACGGTGTATATTTTAGTCTTAAACCCTGAGCCACCATACTTGTGCGTAGAGGAACTGAAAAAGGACATTGTGCACATACTGGTGGTCCTTTTCGTCCTGGATTTCCTTTAGCTCCCTGATTTCCGACTGGACCATACAGACCCTGAGGAAATGATCGATTGAGCAAGCATCCTGAAAATTCACTTTTAATCATGTCTCACACACAAGGCTTTGTAACATTGATTTTCCACAGATGTCATTTTCAACTTGCAGGGCTCTGAAATCCCCCCCCAAAGCTGTCTGTCTGAAAGCTTGTCTTTCAGGTGTCCAGCTTCAGTAGCATGATTTCATTTATGTTCACACGCAAAGAACATAATTGAGCAAAGATGAGTTTAATATTCGTTTTTGTGTTACAGCTTCACATCCATGCAAACCCATGAGAATGTCAGTCTTCCTGGAGAATATCAAGAAATGTAAAGTCTGCTCCATTGAATCATAAAATAATCTTTTAAAAATGGGTGTTCGTATTTTCACTCCTGATCTGAATAAGAACAAATTATATGTCCACCTATTGAAACAAGGATATTATAGAAAACGTACCTGAACTCCAGTTAGTCCTCTATCTCCTTTCTCTCCTTTGATTCCAGGAGGTCCAACCGGGCCCTAATATGCCGGATAAAAAGAACACTCAGAAAGAAATGAAAAATGAAAAGAAACATGACTGTGATTGTGGTCCTTAGAGTCCTTAGATTAAACGATAAAATGTCAACTTTTTAGCTCAAAAGGGGTCACACGGATGATGTTTAATGATATTTTAGTTGTTGTTCCTCAGTTTGAATCATGTGGGACAAAGCTAGCAGGGCAAGTTGGAGCCTTTGAAGAATTAACATCTATTTTTAAAAAACTGCTGCATAATTCAGAGCATTACAGAGAAACTTTGACTTGCTTACAATGATGGTTAGCAAAGATTCAAACCCCCAGCCATCATTTTTACTGTTTAAATGCAACAGTGATGATCTTTTAAAAAAATAAATAAATAAATAAAGTCTCCACTGGGGAGTATTTGGCCTCCAACACTCAGCATGTGTGCCTCCACTTTGAGTGGGTCTAAAAAGTGAAAAAACACGGCTAATCAAAGTGCATTTATGCTAGAACAACATTTATTCAGCTGCTAAACTAAAGAGGTCTACTGTGTGGGATGAAAAAGTGTGTATTATTCAGAAAAACAAATAGTGTCCCTATTTCAAAAGCACTAGAAATGTAGCTTTGTAGGAGAAAAACACTTTATGCAGTTTATATGAGAAAGTATTTTGGGTCCTTACTCTCAAACCAGGATACCCTGGCAGCCCTTCTGGCCCTCGTTCTCCTTTTACTGGTGATGCCCGACCCTAAAGAAACATAAGAGACTACTTAACACAAGGGTATGAACAAGTGAAAGTCATCTATATTCCAAATGAGTACTAAACAAATATAATACAATTATTGCAAGAATGACTTTAAAAATAGTTCATTTTTTATACTAGTTTATTTTTATTATTAAAATCATAACATTTGCACACCTACATTTATTAAATTTACTTTACTAATTAATCTATTCTCATTATCATCTGTATTTAAAGCGTGATTACCGGAAGACCTTCAGGACCCTTCCTCCCAGGGAAGCCCTACAAAACAAGAAAGTGGAACGCTGCAGTGAAAAACTCTCTGGCAGATGTAAACCTCCCGTCCAAATATTATCCTCAGAAGCATGCGATGCTGATGCCAAGGTTTGAGAGAGACTAAGGCAACACCACAGACTTGAGAAGGGAAGAGATGCCAATGCTTTTACCCAGACAGCACTGTTAAGCTTAAACTAAACATTAGTACATTAGTGGAAAAGCCACAAAGACATACGAGGTCAGGCGGAAAGACTCACGGGCTCTCCAGAATCTCCTGGTGTTCCTGGAGCTCCATCAGGACCCTGGGCGCCCTGAAGAAGGCACAGTCAGAAACATAAGCATTGGAAATGCAATGCATTTCTAAATACAAACTTAGACAGCTGAGTCAGTGATGCTTTCTCTGCATCTCCAGGAGTGTGTAGACACCTGCACGTCCAGTGTTTAGTCAAGAAAGTTTCACACTTGGAATGACACCAAAGTACGGACTCACTCATAATCTCTTATTTAAAGATTAATGACAAACACTGATTTAACCAATCATAGTTTAAGGAAGCACCCAAACACTCACAGGAAGACCCATAAATCCACTCTCCCCCTTTGGACCCGGCACACCGCTGTCCACTCCTGGCGTTCCCTATGAAACCAGCCAAGCAGATCACAGAAGCAGATCAAGAAATTGTCTACAATAGGAACATTGCCATTAAGGCCATTAATATTATCCTTTAAAAGTTCTATGGAGGAAATATGAAAACAAAAAACCAATTTTAAGATACTAAAATTAAGTCTTGGAAAAAAATTTACAAAGTAAAAGTAAAGTATAAAAAACAAGTATATTAAAGCATGGCTTAAAAATGATGTAAGAGCTCCCAAATGGCACAGTGTAGGCCCTATTATCGGGAAATCACAAGTCTGAGCCCTGTCTTCCAAGGCCAGGAGTCCAAGCAAGGATGGTCCTCCCTCTCCCCAATCACTAATTAAGTTAGCCAGAGTGAGCTTGCGTCAGCTGACATAAGATAAGCAATCAGTGTGGTCCAGTGTGCTAGCACATGCACTTGCCTTCACCCTACTAGTGCTGATAGCAATGTGTCACAGGAAGAGTCTTAGGTAGTTGGTGGAACTGAACAGGACTCACTAAAGTCATTTGGCCTGTCTGAGAACCGCATGAGATCCTGAGGAACATGTGTCCGATATCAGTCCAACTTTTCCATCATGAGCAAAAGTCTTGATTGATCCTTCACTTCTTCATTGTTTGTTTCCAGAAAGATAGTCTTGGATGTACTTTAAAATACAGTGTTGAGGTAAACATTTTGAAATATCCTTCAAGAACCCTAGAGAGCTATTCCTAAAGATGAATAAATTACAAGAAAGTTTGACTAATAGAGTTCAGGCTGTGTTTAGGAATAACGGTGGTTAAATATTAAAGCTTGTTATTTTTGTCCATTGCAATAGTTCATTATTGTAAACCAAAGAGTGTAAGACAATGAAAACTTACAGGATCTCCTCTCATTCCGTGGTCTCCTTTAGGCCCAGCAACTCCTTTAACACCCTTTGCACCCTATGAACACACACCAGACCCAAAAGAAGAAAGAGCATCAATAGTCCTGCATTACGACCATATCTACATTTAGAAACCTTCTATCAAGAGCCCTTCGGTCTTGTTCCATGAATAAATCGATCCAATGAGCTGTAAAGTATATGCAGTTCGCTCATCAATTAAAAACTGAAAAGTTCACTGGTCCACATTGATACAGAAAACTGAATTGGATAGAGTTCCCACAGCTCTCTGCTGTCCTGCCTTGGGATGTGACAGGCCAGTAGGGCAAAAACAAAAGTGTATTGCATTTTTCAAGCAGAAAAGCTTGCAGGCTTGGAGATCAAGAAAAATCTGATGTATTTACTGGGCGTCCATGTCCTCCCTTTGGTCCTGCTGCTCCAATCATGCCGGCTTCACCCTGTTCCAAAACAGAGTTGGTGAATCAGACAAGTTGTGCATCACGTTGTACTGGAGTGAATCAGTAACCTTTAAAAATATTGGAGGAAATTCTGCTGACCCAGCTGTATCAGAACTCAGCTGGCAACAAAGAAGGTGTTAAACCTGAAGAGAACATGTTGAGAGAAAAGCACCTGTTCACCATCCACGCCAGGTAAACCCATCCCACCATCTTCACCCTATCACAGAGATATCAGAATGTAGAGAAACGTCTCAAAGGATACTAACTAGCCATCAGATTAAAGCAGGATAGTTATTTCTGTTACTCACTCGATTCCCGGTGTAGCCTATCGATCCCTGACGAACACATGAAAAGGTGAGTTATTGATTCAAAGCATATCTGCACATTTCAATCTCAGCCAAAGCAGTTTGGCTGAGGTGAATCACCCTAAGCTATTGGGATCACCTTCATTAGAGGATAGAAAGATGTTCTCCATTACCTTTAGGCCTCTTCTTCCAGGGCAGCCCTGATGTCCTTGAGTACCATTTAGGCCAGGTAAACCTCTTCCTCCCTGGATCAAAAATGTCAGCTTAAAATTTGTTTTCCTCATTTAAAGTTAATTTAAAAAATCATAGATCCAAATGTAGTTTCCTTGTGTCGGTTCAAAAGAAAAGAATCAAATTTGTATTAAAATCATTTTTTAAATACTCTGAAATAATTCTGAAATATCAAGTTTAATTTTCCAAAATGTATACCCCTAATTCCACAGACCAATCGCATGCAACAATAAATCAAACACTAACCGTGCTGCCATCATCACCAGGGTATCCAAAATGGCCCCTCAGTCCTGGGATGCCCTGTAGATCGAAGCAAACTCTTACTTACTCGAGACATTTCCCGTTCTTGTTCTCTTTAAAATTTCTTCAGATTTTTCTACTTAGCTTGTGTTACAGTACAGGGGTCACACCTTTGGTCCTTGGAGTCCCCAGAGCCCCAGGGGTCCAGCAGTGCCACTACATGAGCATGTCACATTGCAGCACTCTCTTGACGTCACTGCCTCCTGTGTGTTGAGAAAAGCCAAAGACAAAAGGCTCAGAAAGACATGATGTTCCAACATAATAATAATAATAATAATAATAATAATTTGTATTTATATAGCACCTTTCTCAAACCCAAGGTCACTTTACAGAGCAGAAGAAAAAGCAATATGTTGCTATACATGTTACTGAACATCAAGTTGAATAGAACACCTGAGATCAGGAATTGTTTTGTCACTCTGATTTAAAAAAGTATGATTTTAGCGGCCTAAGGTCTTGAACTTACAATCTGTTCCTGCAGAGCGCTGCCCACATTCAACATGTTAATGGAAAGAGGTCTGTTATAGGAAAAACCTCGTCCAAACTCCAGCTGCTGATAGTTCACCTGACCATCCAGAGCCACAATCAGCAGTGCATTGACCCCTAGATGACAAAATCACAAGGTTCAGCTCAGATCTGAAAAACATTCAGCCACTGAAGGTCATTACAATGCCCTTACAGAGGCTTATTCAGATTTCCCAGGCCAATGACTGTTCATTAACCAGCTGAGATCTTCTTTAGGCTTAATTAAGGAGACTCCCAAACAGTTTTATATCACATACGTAGGTCACTGTGTGTTCTTATAAACAAAAAACGTTCCTCAGAAATTGCTCAGGTGTAGAGACTGGACTGAAAATGAGAGCCAAAAACGTTGTCCTTCAGGAAGCCTGCAGAACTCATACGATACAAATAACTAGCTTTTGGGAGCAAAATATGAAGAAATAAAGGAGTGGCCAAAAACTTCAGCCTATATTAAAGGATGTAGCAAATATTTTTTAAATGTTCCTGCATATTGAAGTCTTGCTTAAAACATTGATCAAGACTTCCAGGATGAAGTGATTTCAGGCTTTAAGCCATTATTCAAAGTCCATATCTGACATATCCAAGCCAAATTTAATCAATATATGATCACAGTGACTACTGGCTGCAGAACAGGAATATTCCCTGCTGCTCAGAGACCAATTAGCCAAGTAGATTTGCTTAAATTCAGAGCCTTGGGTTAACCGTTCATCAAAATGTACTAATGCTTGTAGGAGAAACAGCTTATTCTAGTGAAAATTAGATTTTAAAAAATGTTGTTGCTCTTTCTACAAAGGACTTTTCTGAAATGGAGTTAACAGTAAATTGATAAACGCATGAATAAAAAAGTAATCAAAGGCTCAAAAAAGAATACTGGAGATTATTCCTCAAGATGGTCATTTTCTTGAACTGAGTGAAGGCAAAATCACAGCCAACAGAATCTGTCGGTATTTTCAGCGGCATGTACAATATTTTGCGGCTAGCAGAGCAAGAGCACGTTATACCACTCTGATGGAGTCTCTCTGAACTCTCTTTTAGATGTTCCAGCGTATCGTCAAATCCGTCTGTGAAGAGAATCACCACCTAGAGAGGAAACATCAAACATGTTTACAACTGTCTTGCTTTCAACTCATTACTTTCTGTGTGGTCCATGGCTGGTCTGACCTTTGCATATTCTGTTGCTTTTATTTCTTTCTTTCCCTGCAGGCTTTCTCATGTGTTCTTATGTGTGAAACCACCAAGAACAGCTGTACTGAAGTTAAGCTATTGCTCACTGAACCCTTAAGTTATCCGAGAGCACTCCCTCACCTTCACTCCGGCCCGAGAGGAACTGAATTTCTGCCTGAAGGAGTTCAAGAGTAACGCGTTGAAGGCTGTGGGAGTCACGGGCCGTAATTCCAGCACCTTCCTGACCACATTCTCATCATACTTTTCAAAGTTAAAGTCATCTAAAACTTTCCCATCTTGCCCAGAAACAAGGCGGAAGCCAATTTTAGTTTCAATCTTGTCCGCAGCGATACAGCAGAGTCCCGTCGTCAAAGACAAATGATGAATTGTGGCAAAAACAAGAGACTCCATGTGTGGTCCTAGCAAAGGTCGTGAGCTAGGTCTGCTGGACACATCGAAGCCGATGCCAATGTCAATAGAGCAACCTTATCATAAAAGGAAAAATGGATTAAAATTAGTAGGTCACAGTAGGAAATATTCATCAAGTACTTTTAGATAACTCCATGTGTGTTTACTGAAGGTCATCTAAGAATAAATATACTAAGATGCAAAATAATTTAGTAAGTAAAGGGTAAAAAAAAATCTCCATAATTGTCTGCAAGTCTGTTTTTGAGCTGGACTTGGAAACAGAATAGAAATTTGCAAACTCACCATGTGGATCAGCGATTGCACCTGGAGTGCAAATGGCTTGAAGCACTTTAGTTGTAGTCGTCTTCAGTGGAAGACTCTCAAAGCTCTCGAAGAAGACACGCTCTTTTGAGCCTGCTATTTTGAGCAGCTGATAACGGTTTATATCTTTTCCAATTCCAACGGAAAATATCTTAATGTTCTGCGCTCTGAGAAGATCCAAAACACCCAGATCCTCCTTGTCATTAGCTTTACCATCAGTGATTAACAGCAAATTCTGCGAGACCCTCTCCCTTATCCTGCATCCATGCTCAGGTTTGAAGAAGTCTTGCAATGACCTCAAGGCGGTCCAGGTGTTTGTGCTTTGCCTCCTTTGGGAAATGTCTCGTATTCCCTGCTCCACTCCTGCTAAATTGTTGTATTTGTTCAGGTAGAAATGGTCCATGAAAGCATCGCTGAACTGAGCCGCGCTAACCCGCCATCTATCTGGTGCAATGTCCAGTTTCCTGATGAGGTTGATCAAAGACGTCTTGAGAATTTCCCAATCCTGTGGGCTAATTGATGTGGACCCATCGATCAAAATGACTAGGTCGGCAACCTCGTTCTCACACACTGAACAGGAAAAAATGTAAACTTAGAACTTGCATATAGAAAATATTGCATCTTAAAGAACAGCCATTTATCCTTTATAATCCATGTCCTGGGAAACTGTCCCAAAGAGCTTTACCTGGTTTTGTCAGGTTGCAGAGTTGCTGAGTGATCGGTTTACCCAGTGTTTCTAAGGCTTGATAGTTGTCCACATAGAAAGCTCGATTTCCTGCAATTCTCCTGAGCTCAGCCTCACGAGCTCCAGCCAGCCCAATGGCAAACATGTTGACCTCTGAACCTGCAAGATCTCCAGGCCATGCTGCAAGACCAAAGGAGTCAGCGACAGGGCCGTCTGTGATGAGGAACAAAACTTGGGGAACATGTTGGGCACGCCGTCCTCCATGCGCTGCAGAGAAGTAGGATAGCGCGTACTTCAGAGCCTGGGCCGTGTTTCTGCGCCCGCCAAGGGAGTGCAGCTCTGAGATGGCCTTCAGAACCTCATCTTTGCTGTAGAACTGATTCAACGTGAACTCAGATTGAGGTTTGTCAGCGTAGACGATGACACCAAAGCGTACCCGTTTTTCTCCAATCTCCGTCTTGGTCACAACAGTCTCCATGAAGGTTTTGATGCCCTGGAATGTTTCTTTGTCAACGCTACCAGCTCCATCTACTAGGAAGATTATATCTACAAGCTCAGGTCTCTTGCACTCTGTAGAACAGAAAGGTAAGGAAGGTTTGAAAGGATTCCTGAAGGGAACATATGTCCAAAGGAGTGTTTTCTAACCCTTGACATATTCATGGTGCTCAATCATTTTTTCTCTCTTCAAGTATCAACACTAGATGCCTCACTCACCGGTATTGCAGATCTTGAAGACGACCTCACCGCCCAAGGCTTGCATGGAACCGAAGTTGTTTTGTAAGTACACTGTCTCATAAGATCCAGAAACAGAAAGCAGCTCCAATCTGCTTGCATGCCCCATACCAACGGCATAAATGTTGATATTTTTCTCTCTAAGAGCCCTAGCGGGCAGTGTGACATCATCTTTAGACAAGCTATCCGTAACAACAACCAGGAACTGTAAAACATTAGTGCGCCCACCATTGGACTCCTCAAAAGCTTGAGAAACTGCTGTAAGTGCTTTGCCTGTGTACGTTTTACCTTTAAGCTGCTTTAAGGATGCTATTTCCTTCTGTAGCCTATCTTTGTCATAAAAGGCATTCAAAGCAAACTCCACTTTCACATCTGTGCCATACTGAACAACAGCAAGACGAACCCTACTTTCTCGAACGGGAAGTTTTTCTACAGCAAACCCTATTAATTCCTTCATCTGTTCAAAATCCGCAGCGTCGACTGCTTCTGCGCCATCAATAAGGAACACAACGTCCGCCAAAAGATCATTGCAAGCTGTAAAATATTGGAAAAACATCAAGGAACAGCTTTACACTAGTATAGGTGTTCACCTAAATGACAAATCTCTTTATGGTCATGCATTGGGACATAATTTTTATGTGTTTATTTCTTTGTTTTCCAGGCTTACTTTTCAAAGAAGAGCAGGAATAATTTCATTTAAATGATAAACTTGTCTGATTGTATATCTTATCCAACAACCGCAGCAAACACTTACCTTCAAATGAGCAAATTTCTTTGAGGATTTTGGTTTTAATCAGCTTAAGGGCATCATAGTTTTTGACATAGAATGTCCTTTTAGGACTGCCAGACATGTCTTCCAGCTCAGCCGTGTCTGCATTCTTCACTCCAACAGCATAGATGGTTACATTCTGTTCCCTCAGCTCTTCAGCAGGAACCTTTACTGGTGTCCCCACTGGCTCAGATTTGCCATCGGTGATCACAATCAACAACCTGCGGACCTTATCTTTGCGTGTTTGTTTGGCCTGCTTGAAAAGAGGGATCATCGCTTCCAGTCCTAAATCAGTCCTGGTGCCGCCTCCCTCCATGAAGAGGTCTTTCACCGCTTTCTCTACAGCAGGTTTCGTGTCGTAAGTATTTAGGCGGAAAACAATGGTCGCACGGTCCGCAAACTTCACCACACCAATGCGCACTTTGTCGGGCCCGATTTGAAACATATGGAGGAACTCTAGAATGAAGGCTTTCATATCATCGAAGTCGTCATAGGTAATGCTCCCGGATTCGTCCAGGAGGAAGTAGATATCAGCTTCAGCGGTAAATTTGCAGCCTGAAACGAAGGAAAAAGAAGGATCTGGTTTCATTCTTCTGAACTTTTGAATTCTTACTATAGGGCATCAATCATAAAGCTACAAACCAACGTTAATATTTATAAAGGTTTATTCTGACAATCATCACTCATCATGAAGGCTACAGTCATCGCTTTCACCCCATGAAGTAGAGTGAAAAGTCTTGAGCCATAACCCATTTCTTTAAATTTTGCTATGGAATCAAGCAAATTGGAGAAGAAAGAAGAAATGAGAAGCTCAAGACTTTTGCACGGTACTGCAGGTAAAGGTCAGTTGTTAAAAGCTTGGGCAGTAACTTTTCTCGTACCGTGAGCAGCCACAATGTGGTGCAACCGGTTGAGCTTGAAATGAAAACTGAAATAACTCAGAATGGATCTTACAAACCTTTCTGAATAGTAATATTTTTCAACAGAGGTATAAAAACATCCGTAATATCCCCGCAAAGACTTCTCGTTAGCATTCCTGACAGTGCATTGAGCTTCGTGAAGCTCTCCACATTGAACACGAATTTTCTGGGTGGATAGGATGCAATGTCCTTAAGATCATCCACGTTGATATTTTTAATGCCCAGGGCAAAAACAGTGACCCCTGAGCGGCGCAACTCTGCAGCCGGACCACTGAAGTCATCTGAGGACTTTCCATCAGTGATCACCACTGCTATCTGCTGAGCGTGTTCATCGCTCCGGCTTCCTCTGTGCTTGGTGAAAACCTGGTCTTTGGCGAATTTTAGAGCAGCTCCAGTGTATGTTTTCCCCCGGCCATAGGACAGCGTCTTAACGTACTGCAAGATCTCGCTCTTGTTACTGAAAGTATTTAGATAGACATCGGCCCTGGGGACATCGCTGTAGTGAACGATGGCTATCCTCACTTTGTCCATGCCCACGTCAAGGCCTGAAATGGTGTTCTGGAGGAAGTTGCGAACAAGCTGAAAGTTTTCAGGCCCCATGTTGCCCGACTCGTCCACAATAAACACGATGTCGGCCACCTCGGCGGACCTACAGTCTGCAAAAAAGCAAAACTTCATTTTAAAGGAAGTAAAACACAATCCCTAAAATGAAAAATGTCTAATCATCTTCATGTTCATGCTATTCAGGGAACCAAATGTTCCTTCATCACTATAAGAAATCCATTGAGGCTTGGCAAAGAAAAGAACACATTTACCTTCTGTGACATTAAGTCCAGCTTGGGATTCAACCACAGTCTTGATTTTCTGTGGCAACTGTGGAAGGGTTCTTGAGTCCACCTTGTAGCTCAGGCCAGGACTGGAGATGTCCTCCAGCTCATCCAATTCTTGGCGACCCACACCAACACTGATCACGTTCACTGCTTCATTTTTAAGTGTACGTGCAGGCCGAATGACCCCATCGTTGGACTTGCCCGCAGTCGTCACCAGCAGGAACTGCTTGAAGCCTTTGGTGATGCGACTACCGGCGGCGGTGTTGAAGAAGTGCTTGCGAGCGTGTTCGATGGCATTTCCAGTTCTGCGTATGCCTTTCGGCTTGAGTTGCAGATTCCGAATGGACGACACAATCTCGTTCTTGGTCTTGTTGGAGTTTAAAAGGAATTCCTCCTCGACATCCTCGCTAAACTGCGCCAGTCCTACACGGTTGGTATTCTTCCCTACGTTGAGCTGGTTGACCAGCCGTGTTAACAAATTTCGAATTTGCTGAGACTCTGGTCTAGAAGCAGTACTATCAACCAGGAAAAACACATCTGCAAACTTCACGGAAAAAGCTACATTTGGGGAAAACATAAGAATTTGAAAGTTAGTATACAATCTAAAACGGCTTCTTGTTTCATCAGACCAAGTAAAAATATGTTTTTTATCAGTTTCTTATCATAGTGCTACCCTCCTCCATAAAAAAAGATCTACTTACCTCGCAGCTGGTCATCAACAGCAATGCACACTTTTCTGTGCAGATTCTCCATCAGTTCCAGCAACTGTTGGTAACTGTCGCTACTGAAAAGGAATTCTTCTTGGGGGCTATTAGCAATAGCATGTAGCTGCATAACATTGGCCACTCCAGTTTTAACTACAAAGGTGATGATTCCCTGCATTCTGAGTTTTTGTGCAGGTTCCTCCACACCATCTCTTGATTCCCCATCCGTGATTACTATGGCAATGTGAGGGACGTTTTTTCTGCCTTGGCTGAAGTAGTTCTCCCGGATGAAGTCCAGAGCAATCCCAGTGTTTGGATTGCCCCCAAGGTATCTGATGTTGTCCAGCTTCTTTATCAGATCTGCTTTGTCTGTATACTCACCCAGCAGGAATTCCTGGTGTGGACTGTCGCTGTACTGCGCAATCCCAACTCTCACCTTGTCTGCATTTATGTTGAGCTTCTCTACAAATGCATGAAGAAAATGCTTCATCTCTGCAAAATTGCTGCTCCCAATGGTGTCTGATGAGTCCACCAGCAGCACAATATCTGCAGAAGCAACTTCATGGCATTCTAGGAAGAATCGGCATCGGTTAGAATTACATGGGTATAAAATATCTGAGTATGTTGTCTCTAAAGATCTTCAGCAACAGTTCCCAACTGGTCTTCCAACCTTGCCTTTTACAGTTTTCTGTTCCTGATCCAGCTCAAGAAAAGCTAGGTTTTAGCTAGATCAAGGATGAGATTAAAGCAGAGAAAACAGCTGGAAAACAGAGTTGGGCACAAAGCACAACGAAAAGCTTCCATCTCAAAAAGTACAATGATCAGCTTCTCAATACTTTCATCAAACTGCCCTCACCTTGTGGCAGCAAGCTGATCTCCCCCTCCCTTTCCACAGTAGTGCACAGCTCATGAATGACATTCTGGGAGATACCCTGGAGAGCTGCGAAGTTGGACACGCTGTAGACATGCTGGTCATACGGTTGAGTAGCTATCTCTTTCAGCAACTTCTCATCGGCGTCTTTGATCCCAATGGCATACATTGTGATGCCTTTCTGCCTCAGCTCCAGAGCATATGGCTCGACATCGTCCTGAGAGTTCCCATCCGTGATGACAACCGCGATCTGAGGCACGCGTTTTGCGGCCCGACTTCCTGCCTCTTTAACAAAATGGTGTTTCAGTAAGAATTCCAGGCCCAGGCCGGTGTTGGTGCCCCCGGTTTTGTATGGCAGTCGCTTTATGTAGTCGAGAATCTCCTGTTTATCCTCGTACGTGTTGAGGGAGAACTCAGTACGGGGGGTGTCGCTATACTGGACCATGCCTATCCTGACTTTATTGGGAGCGATGTCAAAGTTTGATATAAGGGAGGAAAGGAAATCCCTGATCTGCTGGAAGTTCTTGAGCCCAATGCTGGCGGAGCCATCGACTAAAAAAACAATATCAGCCACGGCTTCCTTAGTGCAAACTGAAAGAGAGAGAGTAGACGATTTTAAAGATCTGATAGCTGTAGCTGTGCAGAATTTGAAATAAATACGACTTTGAATCAATGTAATGCGAGTGTGAAATGGTGGCATTTGAGGAAAATGGTACTATTCTTTCTATTTAAATTCACAAAGTTTTAGGCCTGCACAACCTAAAACGACTGTTCCCATTTACACCAGGTAATTTCGTGGGCCTTCAAAGATCCCATTAATCCTTCCATTCCGGGGGGTCTCAAATCTAAATCTGGGGAATCGCAGTGCCTTCCATAATGTACATTTCAGTGATACATAGAGTTCATAAGGTCTAGGGCAGGGACAACTACACATAAATCACTGATAAACTGCAGGAAATGAAAAGGAAATGAAAAACTGCAGACATTGTGGGTTTCATACTGTTTTTCCGGCTGTTATGCGTGTTAGTTTCCACATATCGCCTAGACTTCATGAATAGGGCTGCAGGATTTGTTGGGTTTTTGTTAAAATCACGACATGAACATCCTTAACGACCACCCTGACAGATCGCAGTGATCCTAACAGCTTGAAGCCAATCTTTAGAAATTGTGCAGTCAGTGCTTAAACCCTAAGGCACTCCCTCCACACATCTCAGAACTCCTTCACCTCTTCATGTCTTGCAGCGCCCTCTAGTGGTTCATGTTAAACAATCAATATTGTTTCTGGTGACAAATATTTTTTAATTATTAAACAGTTCTCTTTTGCACTGCAGGATACAAAAATGCATTCTTAAATAATTAAATAATTAATAATAATTAATTCTTAAATATTAAAAAGTAAATTGACTTCTGACTGAATATATATGGGGCAGCGGAGGCCTACTGTTTAGGGAATAGGACCCAGGATCAGAAGGTCATGGGTTTGAATCCCAGACCAGCAGGTTGCCTTGAGGTACCCTTGAGCAAGGGACCGTCTCCGTCACTGATTCCCGGGCACCTTCAATAGCTGCCCACTGCTGCGCATTGGTGAAAAGCAAAGGATGAAATTCTGCGACAGCAATCCTCCATCTCCACAAGGGCTCTTCCAATAAGTTAAATATGTATATACATATATTTTTATGATTAAGATAAATGCAGTTCAGGGAGGCTGAGTTTGTGCTTGAACACATTTTAATAATATTTTAATAAATAGTAATTATTAAACTAATAATTCACATCATAGCAATCTAAACTCTTCAGATTCTCTTCACTTAAACTTATATATTTATATTGTGCAGCCCTGACCAATTAATCAGATTGGTGGAAGATCAGTGGCTGGGTGTAAATAGGCTTGTTTAAAGTGAAAGTGAAGTGAAAGTGACTCATTGCGAGGTCACAGCACAGCACACGGTGAACCACAACAAAATTGGACCTCCGCATTTAACACATGCAAACACTGTGCAGCAGGGGGCAGCTATGAAAGCGCCCAGGGAGCAGTGACGGGGACGGCACCTTGCTAAAGGGTACCTCAGGGCATCCTACTGGTAAGGGGTTTGAGCCCACTATCTTCTGATCCTGTGGCCGACTCCCTAAACACTAGACCACCGCGGCCCCATATACATTCAGTCAGAAGTCTAGTTTAGTTTAGTTATTATGGCCCAAGATAATTCAATATAAGGCATGAACAGTGTGACTTTGATCATATTGATCAAATGTTTTCATACGATAAACATCAATGGAAGTTTTTCTCACCAACTTTCTGGCCATGACTGACGAGGAAGTATGATGAGATGACAAAAACGCCAAGCAATCCACAGATCCTGCCCATCTTTCGAGCCGATCCTGCTGCCCTGAACGCACAAGACCAGAGAGTAATGACCAAAAGAACTCCAGCTTATTCACAAATTCTCCTATTTTTCACAAAATATCTGGCCAAGTGAAAAATGAGCCCAAGTGTTAGGACCAGGTTTAGGTCTAGACTGAGGTTTTAAAGTGAAATGTGAAGTGAAAGTGACTACATGCCATTGAAACACAACACGCAGTGAACCACAATCAAATACACCCTCTGCTTTTAACCCACACACACCGTGCAGCAGGAGGCGGACACATCCGGCACCCGGAGAGCAGTGATGGGGACGGTACCTTGCTGAAGGGTACCTCAGGGCAACCTACTGGTGTGGGTTTTGCATTAAAGATTAGAGAAGTCGGCTTTAAAAGACAGCTGAATGTTACTTTGAGGCAACATGAGTGGGAAAAAAGCAGTGGATCATAAAAATTCCTAATCTTTATATTTGTTCTTTGATTATTTCGGGCAGGTTTGAACTTTCGCGTCATAAAAAACTTCAAATGTAATGTTTGCACTGTAGAGTGGTGCATTGCCTCTCTAAAGGTACTGCTAAAATATCTAGTGACAAAGTGAAAATCTAAGAACGGTTCATATTTATGCAGAAATATTGTCAATTCTTAGGGGTTCACAAACTTTCAAGTGACACTGGAAGTACCCGGGTATCTCAATCAGACATAAAAATATAAACCTGAATGCTTCAAGTCAATTTCATATATAGCACTTTCCCAGAGCAGATTTTCAGAATCCATTTTTGAGACACTAGAAAATCGGGCGTGATCGTGGTGACGAAAAACATCCTAGTAGAGGAAACCTGGAGAGGAACCCAAAAGGGGAACTTCTCCTCCTCTGGTTGAGAAAGAATAGGAGATTGTAGACAACATCTAACAGGAAGAGGAATCAGTGACAACAACAACATTCACACAATTCATTATTTTTATTCATGACATAAATGATGGCTTCCATCTCTCCATTTTCATCAGTGCTTTTGCTAAGTAGGTTCTCGGTGGGTATCAGAGTCTATCCCAGCATGCAAAAGGCAGAAAAACACCCTGGGCTGGTTAAACCATTTAAAACCACAGAATCTTCTCGCTGTGAGAAACTTTTTCTGCTGTGACACAGAAAAAGAAAAAGCCCCAAACGAGCCTTCGAGGCTGCTGTTTCATTTTGGACTGGAGAGGCTGAATTAACCCCCAGAGGGAGCGTCAACATATTGTAATGAACTGGCAACCTGTCTGAGAAAACTGCAACTTTGGTTAGAAAAAGTGGCTCAGAGAAGAGATGGATGGATGGATGGATGGACGGATTCTTTTTTTCCATTAGTTATTATAGAGAACAATCCCATAACATTCTCAAAATCATCACCTTCAATAATTTTTTTCCAAAACGTTCTGGACATAAAATATTCACGCAACATTAAGAGGCAGAGTTAAGTGTTACATGACAGAAAAAATATACAAAAGAAAGACAGAAACAAACAACGAAGGACACATTCCTGGCAGTCCCCTCTTAAATACATGACTTATCAAATGATCCTGCCTTTAATCTCCAGCGTCCGTGTCTACTGTTCTGATATTTTGTTCTCAGATACGCCTTGGAGCCTGTTCTGCTCGTGAAGGTTTACGTCTGTTTCATTTCTCTGAGATGGAGGATCGTTATAAAGCACAGCACACAGAGCGACATGTCATCGTTTATTTCACTATCAGAGCTTTCTGTTCCATCATCCTCACAGAAGAAATACAAACGGAATAAAAGTGATAAAAGACTGAACTCACCCAGGTCAGTGATCGGTCTCTGGAGAGAGTCTCACACCCCGGACGCCAGGACACGACTGAAACCTCCCGTCCTGTCTGAGTAGGGTGCGTTATGGAGCCACTCCTCAATGATTTGGAGACACTCATACCTCAGAAGATCTCCCACTCTCTCTCTCTCTCTCTCTCTCTCTCTCTCTAGATCCATCAATGTAGCAATCTATCTATCTGTCTGTCCATCTGTCTTTCCATCCATCAGTCTATCTCTGTCTGTCTCTTTAGCTATTTATCAATCAATCTGTCTATCTATCTATATGTCCGTCTATCTGTATCTCTGTCTTTTGTCTATCCATCCATCCATCTATCTGTCCATCAGTCTCTGTCTGTCTCTATTTATGAATGAATTTATCTACCTCTGTCTATCTATCTATCTATATCTGTGTACCTGTCTGTCTGTCTTCCATTCCATCTATCATCTGTTTATCTCTGTCTGTCTTTCTCTCAATCTATTTATCTGTCTATCTTTCCACCCATCCATGCTTCCATCCATCTAGATTTTGATTTGTCAAAGATTTGTTTTATTATTAACTGTTAATAAACAAAGCAAACACAAGTTAAAACATAAAAACATGATCAACAAGAAAAGTGTTTTTTTACTTCCTTCATTTTCAAATATTGAACATTAACATTATTTTTGGGATGAATGTTAAATGAGATGATTTGATGCACTAGCATCCGACTTGTTTCAGGTCATTTTGTTTTGCTGAAAGGGTCGTTTTTCATGAGCAGATTCCTTCGCAGTGGATAAAATAACTAAAGAACAACGGAAAATAATGAGCAGAATAACCACGTCCAAACCACAGCTTACAAATGAGGAACGTCAGCCGTTTAGAATGAATGATCATCATTTCACTTCTTTTCCAGAGAAGGTAGGAAAGGATATCATTAAGACAGGACCTGGAGCGGGTATATACCTGTGATCACAGGCTTGACTCTCAGGAGAATTTCTGCATCAAGGTGTTGCAGGCTGTGTTCGTTTCACTGAGCAGCTTGAAGTCTTCATCTCTTTCAGCACGACGTGTTTGCATTCTTGGAGCATCACGCAAACTGAACAGCTAGTGCTGTCTGGCACGGATTCAGATTTTCGCTCTTTCATATTCACTTTTTTGTTACCCAGGAGGTGTGCTTCCAGCAGCTGCACTTGTCCAGCAGTTAATGGGACACTTTGACAGAAGCTATTCTCGAGGACTTCAGTTCAAATGAGACGTTCAGTCCATCCCGTTGACAAAAGAAACCCAATCAAATAAAAAAGACAAGGATAATATACTTCATTCAAATGTGACTCTTAAATCAAGTAAATTTACTGCCGCCTTGTTAGTCTAGGACGCTCGGCTGGACCGTGTGATGCGAGCCAGGCTTTATGGACGGGGCCACAAATAAGCCCTCTTAATGCATTTTGTACAAACAAGGCACAATGCAGTCCGGCTTCCACAGCGTGTAGAAAGTAAACTGCGTATAAACACTGATTATCACAGCACTAACATCTCTCTCTGCACAGCACGTTACAAGCTCCATCACAACAGATGTCCAAGCTCCAGCACTGAATCGTCCTCTGAGATTTCATGCTTTTTTCCCCCTTTCCACTTGTCTTGTCATAACCATTTGTCAGAAACGATACACAGCGGTCAGACTGAACATTAATCCCATGTGAATCTGGGATGAACATTCGTTTTTAGGTCCTTTTTAAGGAGCAAAAGCCTAAACTCAACATTTCTGCATGGCGGAGCGTTAATGGTTGTGAATAAGCTGCCTGATGAAAGTGAAAGTGACTATTCTTGTCATCACAGCGAACTTACAACTCTGCATTTTACCCACAAACACAAACACGTGCAGCAGGGGGCAAGCCCGGGGAGCAGTGACAGGGACGGTACCTCAGGGCAACCTACTGGTCCGGGATACGAACCCATGACCTTCTGATCCCTAACCACTAGGCCACCGCTGCCCCCCCATCGGTAGTCGAGGGTTGTTCAGCCCAAAACCCGTTCACAGAGATTTGACACTGAGGTTTGTTTGCCACAAACTAGATTCCAAAGATTATAAAACAATGGGGGAAAAAATCTGTAATAAACAAGATAAAGCTAATAACACCGTCTAAACATGATAATGCATATTTACATGAAATATGCAAAAGATCAAATATTCCGAACTATGCAAATTAGGGGGGTTGCCATATGGTGCACAAATATATGTAAATGTATGCAAAATGCAAGAATATTTGGAAAATACGAATTGAAATATATGGAACAGTTTTAACTTCAGTTTTTGATTCATTTTTTAATCCTCCTGAACTGTACGAGGCCTTAACAGCTACGACATTGCAAGCATGGATACTTAACATTTTTCTCTGAAGTGAAAGTGAAGGTGACTGCCCTCGTCATTGTGAAACACAGATCACAGTGAAACACAACGCAATGCTTCCTCTGCTTTTCACCCACACACATCGTGCAGCAGGCAGAGGCTTTATAAAGCACCCAGGGAGCAGTGATGGGGATGGTACCTTGCTCAAGGCAACCTAATGGACTGAGATACGAACCCATGACTGGGGCGTAGACCATAACCACTAGGACGCCGCTGCCATTTTCATTATGTAGCAAAAATGCAAAAATGACTGCAGCTACCATTTACCCTCCACCATGCTGTTGTTTACTACTTGTTTAATGTTTAGTTTCCTGGAAAAAAACAGTTAAAACGCGATGTGTCTTGAACTTTGATGGGCTATATTGGTGGCTTTGGAAGCTCCTGTACGAAAAACCTGAACATCTACTCAAGAAAGATGGAATTTTTTGAAAGAAACAAAAGAAACATGCACTGCAGAATGTTGCCAAGAATCCAACGTTTCAAAAGGGTGTGAAATTCATGGAGATCTGAGATCTTCCACCTGATGCCCAGTGCAGGTGGTGTTCTAGTGGTAGGATACTTGCCTTGGCCAAAAAGGTTCCAGGTTCAAATCCCCCCTCTAGCATTTCTACCTTTGGGTTCCTGATCAAAACCCTTAACCCTGAGTTGCTCCAGGGGGGACTGTCCCTGTAATCAGCAATTGGAAGTCACTCTGGATAAGAGCGTCTGCTAAATGCAGTAAATGTAAAATATTGGAGGGTCTCTAGAAAAGCAATTTTCAAGCAACAAATCCTGGAAATCTGCATTTTGGACTAAAGACTTCCCCAAACGTTCGAGCAACCCAACCCCGCCGTGCACCAGGTCAAGCCAACCGATGAACCATTCTGGAACACCACTTCTAAAACTGCACTTCTCCACTCTGCATGAGTGCGTTGCGCTCCACCACCCCCTCCTTGCAAGATCTCTCCACTGGTGCTTTGACTCATTCCCATTCCATGGCAGTTCCAGGTCAACCTGTATTTGAATTACCTCCATCTAAAGCTTATTCAGCTGCATAAATACGGTCCAGGTCATTTTGATGGGCTCGGACAGCTGAACATTGTACTTTGTTAGTCTGAAGGGGTCTCAAGATAAATATTTGTTTTTGAAGAAGCCGTCTCTGCTTGTGTCACGTCCGCAGAGAAGAAACATGGAAGGGAGCGTCTCTCAGTGATGAAGCGCAGATGACGGAAAGTTTTCCAGATGGGACGTGAACAGGGATTCTCCAATAGAAAACCCTTTGTTCTTGGACCTTTCAGGCAATATGATTCAGCTAATGCAGCTTTAATGGCAAGGAACCAAACATTCCTGTTACTTTGCTTATGTCTTCGGTGAAGGTGGTGAACTCCTTCCATGGTGATCTAATCCTGCAGTGGAAATAACGCCTCACATAGTCATTCTAGATTTAAAAAATGATGCAGACGATTCATTAGATAAATCTAAAAATCTTCTCCGCAAGGGTACGCGAGCTGTACAAAGTGCTGTGTCCTTTCACGTTCATATTTTTTTCAAAATACAGACAAAACCCCCAGAACGGCAGCACAGGTGAGTGCATTTTCTCATCCGTTTTTATACGGCCGACCAAAAGAGAACAAACAAAGAGAACAAACGACATTTTGGGGACTTTCAGTCCTTGTGCAGCGCCCACTGTTTCAGCCATGAATGGACTTTCAGGTGGGCAGCGGTGGCCTAGTGGTTAGGGTGTCAGCCACGTGATTGGAGGATCAGGGGTTCGAACCCCTTCCCAATAGGTTGCCCTGAGGTACCCTTGAGCAAGGTGCCGTCCCCGTCCCGCTCCTCCCTGCGATGGGCTGGCGACCTGTCCAGGGTGCGTCCCCTGTCCTCGCCCTGTGTGCGCTGGGTTGGACACCAGTACTCCCCCGCGACCCCGTTTGGGAGAAGCGGCAGATAATGGATGGATGGACTTTCAGGTTAACGAGGTGCTCATCAAGTTCCTGGAAGGTGAAAGGTTAGTGTTTCTAATAAAATGGCCTCTGAGTGTAACTACAAAGTTGGCGGGTATAAAGATTTGCCACTAAATGAAAATGAGGCGGAGACTTCCAGCAAAGTTGCCGATCAGTTACAAAAAACGAGGCGGATGTTTTGAACGGAGCGATCAAATGAATGAAAGGACAAAGAAGGGTTTTTAAGAAAGTGTTTCTAAAGAAGAAAGTGGAAGTCCATTGTGGGAGTTTCTAATAAACTGGCCAGTGAGAATAGATTAGCCTGTTGTTTCCAATAAAGTGGCCAGGAAGTGGAAGCACATAGGTGTTTCCAATAAAGTGAACAGTAATTACTGGTTACCACCATTGTGGGTGTTTAATGAAGTGAACAGTGAATTGGGATGAACCGGGTGTTTCTGATAAAGTGGCCAGGAAGTGAACGCACAATGGTGGGGGTGTATAACCTTAACCCATTCACTGCCATTTTTCTGCATAGTTTCTTTATTTCTTATTTCAGCATAACCATCTTCCTCCAAATTCGCAACTTTAACCCGGTTTTTAAAGGAATAATAGTATAAATAACGGAAAAATATCCCGTGTGTGTGAAAACAGGTTGACCCGCCCCCAGCACGCCCGTTTCCGGTGTTACGTCGTTGCGTCACCGGATGTTGACAGCGCTGCAGCTCGCCAGCTGGAGCAGAAAAACAAAACAGAGAGAGACGGCGGTCCGGCCTGTTTAGATCAATAAAACAGCTTTAAAATCCACTAGAACTAAACTAAAACGCACACAGTGGTACCGAGAGAGATTCAGTTTTATTCGGACGAGTCGAAAAGCTGGTAAGACTTGGCTATTTTTGGGGGGTTTATCTGAAGTGCGCAAACAAAACAAAAGAGCCTGCTAGCAGTTTTCTTCAGGAAGAACAACACAGGAGTTAAAGTCATGTTCTGTCGTTTTATACGCGTTTTTCTTTCGTTATCTGTGAGGATGGAGTTAAAATCATCATATAAATGCCCATCACCTTTTATAAAAGCTCAACTTGAAGTGTGCTGGCCGCTGTACTGTTTTTGTCCTGTAATAAGCTTAATGTAGTGCTTCTGTTGCTTATTAGACAACATTAATTCACACATTATCTCTGCTAAAGCTGCCCAGTTCATCAGAATTGTATTTTTTATCTTGACATTCGGTGAATATAAAACAAAAATAACGTGTCTCTGAAACCAGATTGAGTTTGAAAAAGTCATCAAAGTGGGTTACTTTAGTAGTTTAAGAGCCTATAACAGTGTATAATTAAACATATTAGATTTATTCTGCTGTAATTTGTATTCATTTATTATTTTAGGATAGTTTTAACTGAAAGAAACAGATAATGAGTTAAACGTTGACAGACTAGTTTTAAGAGGTCATTTAGTGGGGAGGAAGCAGGCCTTCCACTTCCTCTGCTTACTCCTTCAGTGAAGGTGGTGATCTAACACTGCCGCGGAAATAACACCTCACACGCAGTCATTACAGGGAAAATAAATGAGCTCCATGGCCGGTCATTAGATGAATGATATACTAATAAATGCATGTTTTCAAAGTCATTGAGTAATCATGTGAACGATAACCTCTAACAAAATAGTTGGGATTCTGATTGTTGAATTGTGCAGCTGTAATGGGTGTAACCACAAAAGCCCATCAAAATGTCGAACTTCTGTAGGTCTAGGTGGACTGCAGAGGGTGCCATGGGACGAATTTTTCTGGATCACATCGGGGGCACGCGGCTCTTCTCTTGCGCCAACTGTGACACCATCCTGACCAACCGATCAGAGCTCATCTCTACTCGCTTCACTGGAGCCACGGGTCGAGCCTTCCTGTTCAACAAGGCAAGGCACCTGTAAACACACCCACAGCAGATTCAGTAATGCACATGCTTTACACTGAAGACATTCACTTCTGGTCTTATTTGTGTTTGTTCTCTGTGCCATGAAGCTACTCTGAAGTACAAACAACCATATGTGTTGGCTTACGTGAATTGCAGGAGGGTTTTCAACAATGGGAAGACTTTTTAGGAGCTAAAAACCATTATTGAACATTGTAAGCACGACAACACCACATTTACTTCTTTATATGTTTAGGGTTTGATTCAATTAAGAAACAGGTCATCAGACTTGGTTTCTCCATTGTATCTTAATCGATAAAGCTAGGTGAGATTTCACACCGTTTAGGCTTTCGGGAGTGAAGTGAAAGTGACTTATCATTGTGAACAAAATGCATCTTCTGTATTCAACCCATACACACTTGCAACAGTGGACAGCTATTGAAAGAGCCTAAGGAGCAGCGATGGGGACGGTACCTTGCTCAAGGGTACCTCAGGGGAACCTACCGGTCTGGGATTCGAACCCACACCCTTCTTGCTGCCCCTTAGCTTCAGAAGTCCCAAAGACAAATAATTAGTAATCACCATATGTTGACTTCCAAAGGTTAGGACCTGTTTTGTGAAGGAAAACATCGCTGTTGGTCTTCTCAGATGTTCTGTGAGTATTTGACCGAGTGCTGCATCACGCAAGCTTACTTTTCATGCACCGTTTGCTGCTTTTATGTCTCAAGGTGGTCAACCTGCAGTACAGCGAGGTGCAGGATCGCATGATGTTGACGGGACGGCACATGGTGCGTGATGTCAGCTGTAAGAACTGCAACAGTAAGCTGGGCTGGGTGTACGAGTTCGCCACGGAGGACAGCCAGCGGTACAAAGAGGGCCGCGTCATCCTGGAGAGGGCGCTGGTGAGGGAGAGCGAGGGCTTCGAGGAGCACATCCCATCGGACGCGTCTTGAAACCAGGTTCACGCGTTTCTCCCGGTGAACCTTCCTCACTGCCTGCTCTTCGCTATGGTGTACTAAGGCTTTGTGATGTTTCATACCTACACACAGGTTATCTGCAGTATGTGTGCTGGCTGCTTCTTACCCAATTCCAACAACGTCAGAGCCATGAGTACGAGATACGCACGCACGACGAGAAACAAAACAAGCACCCAAAATCCGTACTAGACATAGTGGCTGCCGAACCATTAAGTATGCGTTGGGCTTTTTTGATATCTTAGTGGTCCGATGACGTGCAGCACATGTTCCACGGAGTGCAGCACTCTTCAGATCCTCATATTTCTTCAGTGCCGTTCATGCTTACGGGGGTCTTTCACTAGCATTCAGGCAACACATGAGGCTGGGCATGTTGACGAATGTTCTCGTTTTGCCTTCTTGCGTCCAAAAGTGAATGTAATCTCACTCTAATCATCACAGAACCCCCGCCCATTAGTGAAGTGCAACACCTTGATTCTCTGAAGGTGTCCCGACTGTAGACTAAATACAGGAAAATCGGATTCATTGTATTTCTTCATAAATGGTGTGATTAAAAACCCAAATGCCAAAAAACTCAGCATGAATAAGAAAAGGATTTTTTTCTGTTCTGTGTCACTCTTTTGGTTATTTTTTTATTTATTTATTTTTTTCAAGAATGTCCAAAAAAAAGGCTAAAATGCAGATTATAAAGTAGTGTAATGTTCTTTGGCCAAAATAAATGTTATTAAAAAAAAAACCGCACCCCCAAAGAGAGGCTCACAATAGTGTGTAATCTTCCAGCTTTGAAAACGTCATGATGATGCTATAAAAGACATTTTTTGTAATCTCTTTAACTTAAGGAGATTTTTCTCCTCTTGTTTTCATTCTTAACATTTCAGCTACATAAGGATTGGTTTCGACAGGGACTATATTGTGGAGATGCACCATGAAAAATCTTACACTATTTCACTATTAGATTAATTCGCTGTATAATATTGGGGTTATAAACAATTGGGACACGATATTAGATTCCTGCCCAGCTTCAGTCTGACCATAAGTATTTATCTTGTTCTCCAAATTACCGTTGAGACAGAGGTGCTCTCACATTGCGAGGATCAAGATCAGCCCCTGAAGTGTGGGGGGGGGAAAAAAAAAGTTTCTTTGTGATTTAAGACCTCTGTGCCCAGACCAGATCTTTCTTTTGCCTTTAAGATCCTTTCTGTTCGACCTGCGAGTCTAGATCTTTAAACCAAATCTCTGCTGAGATCTGCACTGTGGGTCCGTTAGTTGTTGATCCACAAATTGCAGCCCGGATGCTTGTATAGCAAGTGATTTTCTTCTCTTCAACACACTCGTCCACTCTTCGACGACACAATGCAGACTCAACTGGTAGAAACTACCTGGAAGTTTAATATTATTTTACTGTGGAGACCACGGTCTGTCCAGTGTGGAGCGGTACACGATTAAGTTATGTATTATTAGGGTTAAACATTAATGACACACCGTTTCATAAGACACATCTTTATGACCATCAGGACGTTATTTTAATTACCTTCATCTAATTTAATGAAGGCTCTCCTTAATTTAATTTATTCGTTGCATATGATGGAAAACGACCAGCTGAAAGACACACGTGTGTCCATTAGTTTTGACTCGATGTTTGTGGTTGTTTTTTTTTTTTGTTGCTTTTTTTAATAAACAGAAGTGTCTCTCAAAACCGTTCACCGATTCCGGCTCTTTGTTTTTACAGCTTTTTGGATTTTCTTTTAGGCTCTTTTAAGAAGACCTGGGTATTTTGGCTGGTTTTGCTTTAGTGGGATGTCATTTTGTAAAGGAATGCATTATAATGGATTTTTGTTTTTTAAAGGAATTATTTATTAGGTTTTATATATTTTAAAAGAGTGAAAAGTGAAAAACTTGAAAGCGACTGCTCTTGTCATTGTGAAACAGCACAGCACGCAGTGAAGCATGACGAAATTACACCTGCATTTCACCCACACACACACGTGCAGCAGCGGGCTGCTACTGAAAGTGCCCGGGGAGCAGTGATGGAGATGGTAACTTGCTCAAGGGTAGCGTACCTCAGAGCAACCTACAGGTCTGGGATTCGAACCCACAGTCTTCCGATCTGGGGGCCGACTCCCTGACCACGTCGAGATTCCCACACTTGGGGAAATCGCAGGAGTCACTACAACCGGAATGCAATGGTCAAGCCTCACCTGGGGTGAACCACCTTCCTGATGATGGTATCTCCCCTGCCAGCTAAGCAAGCAAGTGTGGGTGGGGCTAAACTACCACTGGCTGAAAAGGTGGATACCAGTCATGTACATCGCAAAAAAAACATTCTAAGGCATTTTTTGCCATTTAGTTTCTGTACACACTATGGGCTGAAAGATTTAAACTCACTCATTTTCTGAGCCGCTCGTCTGATCAGGGTTGTGGGCGGTGCTGGAATCTATCCCAGTTCTCACAGGACGAAAGGCGGGGACACCCTGGACAATCGCAGGGCAGGAAAACGCAAACCTAGGGTGCAATTTGGCATCTCCAGCCAATCTCCTGATGTGCAGGTCTTTGGACGGTGAGAAGAAACTGGTGCTCCTGGAAGAAACAGACTTGGGGTGAACATGTCCACACTGCACAGAAAGGACCGAGACCGTCCCACCTTGGAGTCAAAATACCTTCTTGCGGTGAGGCAACAGTGCCACCAACTTGAAACTCTCTCCAAAAAAACCCCCTAAATAATAAAATACAGTACATAGGCTCTTTAACAGAAATTTCTCAAGAGCTTCCTCCTTGAGCTGGAGTAGTGTTTGTGATCCAATCTCAAACCAAATCCTCATGTTGCAACATCTAGTCTTCTCAGGCTGTTACCTAAGCAAAGACAGGGACATTTCCTCCATTAATAGCCTTGAAACGCTGGACGAAAGGGCGAAATCACCCCTGATAGAATGCAGCGTGTGTCTCATTGTCCACTAGATGGCCTCCAAATGAAAGCGTTCGGTTGTACTAAGACTTTGGCTTCATGGCTGAGGTTCTGTGGTCTGTAGGAAACAGTTTTAACCGTTATGGATACCGTCAAAAATTATTTTTCTTTAAAATCCTGAAAGTGAAATCAGACTCGATTGCGAATATTGATAACATCATTTAAAATTTGGGCCAAAAAGTACATTTATTCACCACTTGCACCAAAATGTAGATGATTAGATAGATTTCGTGGCCAGGATCTCTGAAGTCATGGTAGTCTATACAATGAAGAGATGAATCTTTAACGGCAGCACAAGCTTCACATTGAACACTCCATCAACCAATACACTCCTCCTCTCCCGTTCAGTCCCAGAGCAGCTGAGAGTTAGTGGACCAGTGTGGACTGGTGTCAGATTTACTTAGTGTTGACAGAATTTAGGCAGAAGCGATCATCGTTCTGATTGGTTGTTCTATATTAGACCTTATTCAAAATATAATTCTGGCTGAAGCACTGAAAGTGATAAATGTGAATTTGTGTTACATCCAAGAAAAAAATACCTCAAAATGGAACGTTATGTCGTTTTCGTTTGCGGGCTGTATGGCCTGGGCAGTAAAAAAAAACATCTTTAAATAACACTGAGACGATATTTAGACTTTTTTCCCAAGAAATGGAAGGAAGTTCAGTTTCCTACGATATGGATACATTAAAGAAGCATTTAACCAAAATTTGGGTAAAGTTTACAGAGAAGGTTGAGAAAGATTTCAACTTTGTAGCTCAGAAATTGGTCCACGTCACTCTTTCTGGTCAGAAGACTGAAGTGTGTCCTTTATATGGCATGCAAGAGAATTCTAACTGGATCGTCTGTTAAATGATCTTGGACTTGATTGTCATTTCTGGCACTAAAACTGAATTTATATATGACACACCTGATGCTGTTTAATCAGAGTCAGAATCAGCTTTAATGGCTGCACACACAAGGAATTGGTTTCTGCTGGGAACTCCCCAGTAACAGAGTGTTACACAATGTGCACATGCCAGGGTCCACGTTCATGATAGCGGGATGCAGTGCCTCTGGCGGCGAGCATCACAGCCCATCATTAAAACGTAACAGTGCAGATAACGGTATCACATCAGTGGCTGCGGAGCAAGATGGCAGTTTTTAAACAGCGAGCTTTAATAAAACTGATCAGCTGTTAATGAAGGATGGAAAAAAACAAATGTTTTTATGCGTGAGGCTCTATAACAGGGTTCTACTGTTGCCTCACAGTCAGAAGATCCTGGGTTCGATTCCCAGATGGGACGGTTTGTGTCCTTTGTGTGCGGCGCGTGCATGTTTGCTAATTGTGAGTGTGGACCTGCCCTGCGATGGACTGGTGACCGGCGACCTGTCCCGGGTGTGGTGGTGGTCTAGTTGTATGATACTTGTCAACAGATCTATGGACCAAGAGGTCCCAGGTTCGAATCCTAACTCCAACACCATTGGGTTCCTGAGCAAGACCCTTAAGCCCGAGTTGCTCCAGGGGGGCTGTCCCTGTAATCAGGAACTGGAAGTTGTTCTGCATAAGAGCGTCTGTTAAATGGAAACGTAAACGTCCCGCGATCCTAATTAGGACAGGCTGCTCAGAAAATGAACGGGAGATGGTTCTATAGTGCTGGGGAATTCAAAAAGATAATCCAGGATGATTTTCCTGACTCTTGATTAATACCATTCCTGGAAGGTGGTCAGGGGGACACCAAGGTGGGCAGGCATTTATAAAGCACTTTTAAAAGTATGAGGATTGTGTTTGAATTGAATTTTCAAGTTTGGAATTGTCAAGTACTGGGACTAAACCCTGACAGGGTCCATGAATAACTGCATGTCTTACTCATGCAAATGGACCTCTACAAGTGTCCCATGTAAAGGAAAGTAATTCTCTTAAGCACACTGAGCAGCCATCATGCTGAAAGTGAAGTGCAAGCGGTTCCATCCTAGCTTTATAATTAACCATTAACTCTCAGAGAGAACTGGTGCCTGCAGTGGGTGCATATACTGGTTAGACCCTGTTGAACCCTGTTGCTATGATGTAATGAGGCACATGTGACTGCACGTGAGAGTAAAAGTTTGAGAGCAGGACTAGATACTTATTAACTTTATCCGGACCCCGCTGTCAGTGTACAGCATCAAGGGAAACCCAGTGGTTCTCAATGTGTTTGGCTCATGGAGCTCCTCAACTCTACATTATGAGGCCACATGTATGTGGACACTGACTGGTATAAGCTTGCTGGATATGCCGTCCCAAAACCGTGCACAAATTAATCTGCCCCCCTTTTGCAGCGCCAGCACCCCCACCCTCCTGGGAAGGCATCCTGGGTGGGAATCTGTGCCCCTGAATGTGCGAGGTCAGTCATCACTCCAGTGCAAAGTTCCAGTTGGGACTCTATGTAAGGACCGCTGGACGTTCTCCACATCAAACTGCTTAAACTGGTGAAGCAGAATTACATTTTTATTCACCGGAACTTTGGAACATGCTGCCAGTCAGGTTATGAATTTCAAAAGCCATCGTATTGATAGCTGTTGCAAGATTTGAAGCACTTTTCATGCAAGGTGCACAGAGCTTCATATAACTGTAGAAAAAGTGCTCTACAAATATAGTTCATAAGAATAATGCATATTGCTAACAGTAAAGTTTAGGTGGGGGAGGTATAATGGGCTGGAGCTAGAACCCTTTGTTCTATTCTTCCACTGCATTGTAATAAAAAGAACAACAATAACAACAACAATGATCTATAATACAACAATAATAGTAACGATACTACTACTAATAGTTAATAATCTTCATCTTTCGGCTGCTCCCGTTTAGGGGTCGCAACAGCGGATCAACTGTCTCCATTTCTTCTGGTCCTCTGCATCTTCCTGCTTCAAACTGACCACCTGCATGTCCTCTCTCACTACATCCATAAACCTCCTCTTTGGTCTTCCTCTTCTCCTCTTTCCTGGCAGCTCCATCTTCAACATCCTCCTCCCGATATAATCCTCGTCTCTCCTCTGCACATGGCCAAACCAACGCAACCTTGCTTCTCTAACCTTGTCTCCAAATCGACTAACCTGAGCTGTCCCTCTAATATACTCATTTCTAATCCTGTCCATCCTCGTCACACCCAACGAAGATCTCAGCGTCTTTAACTCTGACACCTCCAGCTCCTTCTCATCAGTGCCACCGTCTCTAACCCGTACAACATAGCTGGTCTCACTACTGTCCTGTAAATTTTCCCCTTTACTCTAACTGGTACGCATCTGTCACAAATCACTCCAGCCACTCTTCTCCACCCATTCCAACCAGCCTGCACTCTCTTCTTCACCTCTCTTCCACACTCGCCGTTACACTGAACTGTTGATCCCAGTTCAATCCCTGAACTGTTTCCTCCCTTTCATTCACACTCATGTATTCTGTCTTTGTCCTACTCACTTTCATTCCTCTCCTCTCCAGAGCACATCTCCATCTCTCCAGGTTCTCCTCAAGCTGCTCCCTACTCTCACTACAGATCACAATATCACCAGCAAACATCATCGTCCACGGTGACTCCTGTCTAACCTCGTCCGTCAACCTGTCCATCACTATTGTAAACAAGAACGGGCTCAGTGCTGATCCTTGATGTAACCCAACCTCTACCTTAAATGCATCCGTCACTCCCACTGCAGATCACGCCACTGTTACACTACCATCATACATATCCGGAACTACTCTTACATACTTCTCTGTAACACCAGACTTCCTCATATAAAACCACAACTCCTCTCTAGGCACCCTGTCATATGCTTTCTCCAAATCCACAAAGGCACAATGTAACTCCTTCTGACCTTCTCTGAACTTCTCTATCAACACCCTCAGAGCAAACATTGCATCTGTGGTGCTCTTTCTCGGCATAAAACCATACTGCTGTTCACTGATCCTCACCTCTTTTCTTAATCTATCTTCCACTACTCTTTCCCATAACTTCATGGTGTGGCTGATTAACTTTATCCCTCTGTAGTTACTACAGCTCTGTGCATCACCCTTATTCATGAAGATCGGTACCAGTACACTTCATCTCCATTCCTCGGGCTCCACTCACTTTCCAAGATTGTGTTAAACAGTCAGAAACTCAACTGCCATCTCCCCTAAACATCTCCATGCTTCCACTGGTGTGTCAAATAATAGTTAATAATAATAATAATTATTATTATTATATTAAATGCACACGAGTGTTCTAGCCCCAAGCCCATTAATTCCTCCTCCTCCAAACTTGATCATTCTGGTACATAGCATAAACTGCCTGGTGGATACGTTTAAACCAAGTTTAAAGTCACTGAGCTCTTCAGTATGGTCCATCCTAATCTCCATGTATACCAATGGAAATGTATCATGTCAAAATAAAATTGGACCTTTTTTGGTAATTATAAAAACAAACATAATATGTGGACCGAGGCAGGATATTTATCTCTCGGTCTAACTGCGAGCTGTATTGTTAGGTGTCTACAATTACAGACTCCTCTACATTGAGTGTTTTGTTTTCCAACCTGCCTCTCGGGGAACAGCTGAGTCACTGTGACGATCACAGGAATACAATCCCAACGTGACCCTGTCCGTGTGTGCTGGGACCTATGGGTCGGTGTTAGTTACTGCTCTGCCCCGTTTCCAGCAGAGCCACCCTGATGATGATGATGATGATGATGATGATGATGATGATGATATGTTTTTTTAATGAGGCAGCTGTGTGCTGTTTTCTGATACCAGGGAGACTGAAAAGCTGTGAACTGTTTCTAAAAGCAGGGGGTTTCTCAACTCCTCATTGCTCGCTAGCAGCTCAATATCTCAGCAGTTGATTTTTTGATCAATGGTTGATATATATATATATATATATACACACACACATACACACAGTCAATTCGACAGTAAGCTGAGAGATTTACTTGTGATGATAAAAACAATAATAATAATAATAATAATAATAATAATAAATCACTCACTCATTTTCTGAGCTTGTTATGATTAAAGGATGCTGGCGCCTATTCCAGCTCTCACAGGGCAAAAGGCGGGGAAACACTCTGGACAGGTCGCCAGCTGATCGCAGGGCAGACAAACACACACACACACACAAACACACACACACACACACACACACACACCAAGGGGACAATTTATCATCTCCAGTCCACCTGATGTGCTGGTCTTTGGATGGTGGGAGGACACCGGCGCTCCTGGGAGGTATGGACCCGGACTGTTCTACGTGCGACTCGAACCCAACACACTTTTGCTGTGAGGCTGAACGCTGAGTGGTTAGAACCTCTTTATCTAGAACCTTGTATCTTTAAACACTTTGCAGCCTGGAGCACTAAAACAGACTGACTGAAGAAATGAGGGGCTCAAGACTTCCGCAGCACTGCGTAGGCAGTTTTGTTGGTTTTAGAAAAGTAAAATCAAATCGGTAAAATAAAATGACTAACTCAAATCAGAGTTATATCCTCCTCGTGTGTTTTAAGGTTAGAAAAACTGTGATCTACAACAAAGTGCATCCTCTGTATTAAACCCCCACACAACGTGCAGCAGGGGGCAGACATATTCAGCTCCCAGGGAGCAGTCATGGGGATGGTACCCTGCTCAAGGATACCTCAGGACCTTCTGATCCTGGGGCCAGCTCCCCAACCACTACCGCTGCAACGAGTTAGGAGTAAGAAATAGTTGCACAGGGTCTCAGATGAGGGTAAAACACAAGTTTATGATTGAACGCTTCTTAATTTTGGTAAAAACAGTCGAAGGCACGTAGATCTGAGAATCGAGAGTTGAACTTTGTAGCAGACTTCATTCTAACACAAAGACACGAATCTGAGAGACACGAAACACTTATTAACCTTATCTTCCCACCGACATTCCAAAAGAGCAAGTCTGTGGACTTTATCTTTCAGGCATTATCAACTTTATGGTCGAATGCATTCTTGGTAGCACTTTCTCAGGTGGCAGCAAACGTGAGGATTGCATATTTACATCACTGTAAAGGTAAAATTACAGGAAATCAACATAAGAAAAACAGATCTAAAGCTGGTACGTATTATACAGAATTTTAAAAATAAATAAAAATCAGCAGAATTACCAGAGAGGAACCATAAAATCAATCAACCCCCAGAACTTACCCTTTAGATGATTCCAGATGATCAGGTGATTCCTTTACTGCTGATGCTGAACGCTGAGTGGTTCCAACTACACACTTATCTAGACACTTTGCAGCCTTGAGCAACCCCCCCCCCCCATTTCCTTTATTGAATCTACTCGACATGCTAAAGAGAAGTCAGTTTGACAGGAATAAAATACAGTTTTTGTTGGTGATTCTTGAGCAAAATAGAAAGAAATGAGGCTTCGCTTAAGAGTTCTGAACATATTTTAAAGACAATCAGAAAATAAAGGTCATTGGTTTGTTCTGAAAGCAGTGTTAGTAACAAACCCAGCAGCAGAACTGAAGATTGTATTTAACTTTTGTGGCGTAACTTTCCAAAGTAATGGATAAACTGGATCACCGTGATCAAACAATGGTGCGGTTGAAGTTAGTCCTTATTTCTTCATGCTCAAGTGTTTCATTTTCAAAAATGGTTTTGTATAGAAGCATCCACGGAACTGCTCTTTAGATGATGGTTCTTCACCAAAAATGGTTCTTCAATGGCATCACCCAAAAATAACCTTTCCCAGAACCTCTGTTAGTGGTTTAAGTGTTTATCTGTATGACTGAAGGTTAAATATCGGTTCTTTAAAGGACCTTCTGGTTCTTAATAGCACCAAAAAGAGCAACGTAAGCCATAAAACTTCTTCACCTGAACTTTCAACAACAGGATCAGATGGTGGTGGGTTGGAATCCCAGTCCTACAGGTTCCCCTGAGGTACCCTTGACCAAGGTACCATCCACATCACTGCTCCCCGAGTGCTGGATATGGCTGCAAGCTGTGTGTGGGTGAAAAGCAGAGGATGTATTTCGTTGTTTCACAGTGTTCTGGCAAATGGTTGCTTTCGGTTTCACTTACAGAACGATGGTATATTAAGAGTGATCTTGAAGATGAATCCATCCATCCATCCATTTTCTGAGCCACTTTTCGTAACAAGTATAGCAGAGCGGGGGGCTGGGGGAGTTGTTCGACCAAAATATCTGCACAAGGCCATGCAGGTCTATAGAAGAAGCACTCTTATGTACACAATATTATTTAGTTCAGAGTTAAACGTGGCCTCAATCTACAAGCATCGCATTCAATTAGAAGGATTTTTACGTTATGGGCATACTCCCTAGTGGTTCGGGAGTCGTCCACAGGATCAGAAGATTGTGGGTTCAAACCCCTTACCAGTAGGTTTCCCTGAGGTACCCCTGAGCATGGTACCGTCCCCGTCACTGCTCCCCGGGCACTTTCATAGCTGCCCACTGCTGCACGGTGTTTGCATGGGTTAAAATGCAGAGGTCCAATTTCGTTGTGGTTCACTGTGTGCTGTGCTCTCGCAATGAAAGGAATAGTCACTTTCACTTTCATTAGATTAGACGTTCGATTAGTCGAGTTCAAGGGAACATGTCAGGGGAACGTTTCAGAAACTTCTGTTATGGCTTTGGGTGCAAATTTAAAGTCAAATGCTCGTTATATCTGCCTTTTCCACCAGAGGTCTGAAACTGAATTTATCAAACACTAGGGTTCCTCCTAAGCAGCCTGAGGGTGAAATCAGAGTCAGAAAAACTTTGATGCCAAAGGAAAGGACTCAGATAGACTGCCAGATTCACCAGTAGACACAATTTAAAAAGAGTAAAAATAATATTCATTCATTCATTCAAAACTACTACACTGACTCTTCTGTGTAATATATACTTCATAAAATGTCACTTTATTCTGTTTAAACTGGAACATGAGGAATTTGAACAGGGCACGGCTGAATGTTTTTCCAGGTATTTACATATTTAATTACACATTAGTAACAGCACATGATAATATTGCACATTCTGAGAAGAAATCTGTGGCATAAATGGAAATGGAAATAAATAGGCAGCAGCGAACATCCGTGACAGCAGCCGGGATGGTGTTTCAGTGTCTCACAGTGAGGGTGTGTGTTTGGAGTCACCTGTCGGGTAACCTTACGCCTCCGGTGTGATGAAATGACTGAAACAAAGTTCCAGGTTCATTCACCTTTATTGGTCCTATGGCTGTCCCAGTGCATTATTTATATGGTAGATGAGCCTGTGCCCGATCCGGAGCCATTCACTGGGTGCTGCATAAAAATGAAAAAATAAATTTCAATCCCAAAATGAAATTTCCATTTTCATTTTGTCCTTCGTTTGCCCTTGTGGTCCATTTTGGTGGCGTCATTTGCAGGAAAACCTCCTTTTTGCATCTGGCAACCCTTGAGCCCATAGAAATGGTGTTCCTGTTATCAGTGTGTCCAAAATCATTCACTGCTCACTATGTAGTGCACTCAAACAAGGCATCGTAACAATGTAGGGTACATCCAACATGCCCTACATCAGTGAACTCTACAATTTGCAACTGATGAAAAATGGCAGATGGACAAGAGGAGAGGACGCATGTGACTTCCATTTAACTTTCCATAACATGTTTGTCTGTCTGAAGTTTCTCAGCTCAATAAAAAATCATAACGAGTGTCCAAAAGTGTTCTTTCATTTTGCAAAAGGCTCCACGGATTTCCCTTTATGGTGAGTAGGGAGCGCATACTTTTGTATCTTTTGAAAATTATCAGGGTATATCATTATGGGTTTGTGGGTCACATCATGAAACGTTGCCACATTGTGAAGATCATCTCGCAATTTTAAATAATGAAAAATGAATAAATACATACATACATACATTTATACATTTAGGGGTCGCCAACGCCAACCATCCGTTTCCATTTGTTCCGGTCCTCTGCATCTTCTCCTTCAAACCGACCACCCACACGTCCTCTCTCACCACGTCCATAAACCTGGACGTTTGGTCTTCCTCTTCTCTTTCCTGGCAGCTCCTTCTTTTACATCCTCCTCCCAAAATACTCCTCATCTTTCCTCTGGACATGTCCAAACCAAAACAACCTTGCTTCTCGAACTTTGTCTCCAAGATGTCTAACCCAAGCTGTCCCTCTAATATACTCATTTATAATCCTGTCCATCCTCATCACACCCAGTGATAATCTCTGCATCTTTACATTTACGGCATTTAGCAGACGCTCTTATCCAGAGCGACTTCCATGTCCTAGTTACAGGGACAGTCCCCCTGGAGACACTCAGGGTTAAGGGTCTTGCTCAGGGACCCAGTGGTGGTAGTGCCAGAGGTGGGATTCGAACCTCAAGAGGTTCTTGAGCCATTGCTCCATAGGCAAGACCACCACCACTCTTTAACTCCGACACCTCAAGCTATGCCTGCTGTCCTTTCTTCAGCACCACCGTCTTCATCACATGCAATATAGCTGGTCTGATTTGCCACCCTGTAGACCTTCCTTCTCATTCTAGCTGGTACCCATCTGTCACAAATGACTCCTGTCAGTCTTCTCCACCCATTCCAACCTTTTTCACCTCTCTTCCACTCTCACGTTACTCTGAACTGTTGATCCTAAGTATTTAAACTCCTCCACCGTTGTTACCTCTACTCCCTCCATCCTAACCACTCCACTCTCTTCCCTTTCAATCACACTCATGTCCTTGTCCTGCACTCTGCACTCCTGTCTAACCTCATCTGTCAACCTGTCCATTACATTTACATTTACGGCATTTAGCAGACGCTCTTATCCAGAGCGACTTACAACAGTGCTTTATTTCCACGATAGATGATCATCTTGGTAACCAGCTCAGATCAGTAACTGCTGATTAGCTAGTACCACCTTTACTTTTGCAAACAAGAATGGGTTCAGCGCGGATTCTTGATGTAATCCAACCTCTACCTAAAATGCATCCATCACTCCCACTGCAGATCTCACCACTGTTCCACTGGCCTCATACATATCCTGAACTACTCTCACATACTTCTCTGTCACACCAGACTCCCTCATACAAAACCACATCTCCTCTCTAGGAACCCTATCATCTGCTTTCTCCAAGTTCAGAAAGGCACAAGGTAACTCCTTCTGCCCTTCTCTGTACTTCTCCATCAACCCCCTCAGATCAAACACTGTGTCTGTGGTGCTCTTTCACAGCAGGAAACCATACTGCTGTTCACTGATCCTCACCTCTTTTCTTAACCTGCTTCCACTACTCTTTCCCATAACTTCATGGTGTGGCTGATCAACTTTATCCCTCTATAGTTACTACAGCTCTGTTCATCATCCTTGTTCTTGAAATTGGTACCAGTACACTTTGTCTCCACTCCTCAGGCATCTTCTCAGTTTCCAAGATTGTGTTAAACAATCTGGTCAGAAACTCAACTGCCATCTCCCCTAGAAAACCTCCATGCTTCCACTGGTATGTCATCCGGTACGCCAGCCTTTCCATTCTTCATCCTCTTCATCGCTGCCCTTACTTCCATCTTGTTTATTTGCTGCACTTTTGGTTCTTTATCTCACATCATCCTTCTTTCTCTCTTTCTTCATTCATCAACCACTAACATACTTCTTCCATCTGCTCAATGACGCCTGTTCGGCCTGCAGAACGTTTCCATGTCCATCCTTTATCGCCCTGACCTGCTGCTCATCTTTCCCAGATCTGTCTCTCTGTCTAGCCAATCGGTAAAGGTCCTTTTCTCCCTCTTTACTGTCCAACCTGTCATACACCCCAAACACCTTGTCTTGGGCTCTCACCACTGCTTCTCTTCGCCCTGGTGCCTATCTCCTTGTAACCCTGTCTATAAGCTCCTTCATCTCCTTGACTATCCTCTTCTTCTGTATACACTCATGGACTGGTTCCACTACCAGCTTCCTTATCCTACATTACTTAATAATAATCCTAATAATAATACATATTTATTATATTTATATTTATATATATATATATATATATATATATATATATATATATATATATATATATATTTTTTTTTTTTTTTGCTACTTGTTTACTTATATTTATAATTTATTCAAACTTAATTATTACTGTATTATTATTTGTAGATATATATATATATATGTTATTATTATAGAGATATATATATATATATATATATATATATATATATATATATATATAGAAAGATATGGAAAGATCGATATATAGATATTTATAGCTCCTCTACTTTTTCTCCTGTACTTGTTCCTCTTTTTCTATATCTTATATTTTTTTTTTGATATTTTTTCTTTTTCTCCTGTACACCTGTCACTTTTATAAGAGCCCTTTAACGCCCAAATTTCCCATTCTTGGGAGAATAAAAGATCACTCTACTCTCTACATACATACATCCATCCATGGTTTTGTCTGGTTTTAACCATTGTGATTGAGTCATTTAACTAAAATGGCTGTTAATAATAGTACATTATCATCATTTGTTTCATTTATTTTGTGTTATCCTTATATGTTCATTATAGATTTAAAACTATATAATAAAATACATGAGGAAAAACAGACTGTGACAGTCAGAAAGAATAATACAGGCAGGAAAGTGGAACCTCTAACCTTCTCACTGTGAGGCAACAGCCTCATAAATATTCACACCCTAAACGAAACCTGATCACTAGTTTTAAAGCTTATCGCGAGACTCGTCTGACAGGTCAATAAGGGGGTGGTCTTAAAATTGCACCTTGCAGCAGGAGGGAAAATCAAAGATAAAAATCAGCTGATGTGTCTGAATAAGGCCATGCAGGTCTCAAGAAGATGCACTTGTTAACGTGGTCTGGTTTCATTTCATTCACGCACAAACCTTTAGCCTTTTACTAAAGATTTCCGTGGAGGAGAACGATGAGTTCTTTGTATTTTTTGAAAGCTCTGTTGCTGCTGCACAATTCTTGGGGTAATCTCTGAGCAAGGTACCATCCCGCCACTGCCCTCGGCACTTTATACGTCTCTGCTGCACAGTGTTTGCATGGTTTAAATGCAGAGATGTGTTTCGTTGTGGTTCACTGTGTGCTGCTTGAAAACATTTTCCAAATTCATGCTCATGTTTCTGAAGCAGTTTGATGTGAAACATAGTGTGTATAGGTTCACCATGGAGAATCCGTTCTTCTAAAGGGAGGAGCTGAAAGAAGAAGTCGCCATAGCAGATCGTCCATGTCTTCCTGTCTTCTGCATCGTCCTCCATGAACTTCTCTTGCCCGCAGCTCCATCCTTTACAATTCAGAACCTCACGTCATTGAGAAACATCAGCCTGGTAAAGCCCCGCCGCCCCCTCCGCACACGGATCTGAGCGCTGATTGGCTGTGGAGGCGGGAGGGCGATGGGGTTTAAACATCCCCGCCGCTGAGCGCGCGGACTTCAGACGGGTCTGGAAGATGGGCCGGTATTCGGGGAAGACGCCGGCTGGTGTTCCTCCTGGTGATCACGGCGCTCTTCGTGGCGGAGATCGTGGGGCTACGCGGGAACTCGGTGGCGCTGGTGTCGGACCTGTTCAGCATGCTGTCGGACGCGGCGTCGCTGAGCGTGGGGCTGCTGTCCGCCCGCCTGTCGCGCCGCCGCGGCTCCAAGCGCTGCTCCTTCGGCCTGGCCCGCCTGGAGGTGGTGGGCGCGCTCTCCAACGCAGTCTTCCTGACCGCGCTCCTCTTCTCCATCTCGGCCGAGGCCATCAAGCGCCTCACCCGCCCCGAGCCCATCGACGAGCCGTTCCTGGTGCTGGTGGTCGGCGCGCTCGGCCTGGCGGTCAACGTCCTGGGGCTGATGCTCTTCCAGCGCTGCCGCTGGGCGTGCGGCCGAGCCCCGAGCGCAGGAGCCGCGGAAGACGGCGAGGAGAAAACGGCGAGGAACGGCGCAGCAGGTGCTCGTATTTTCGCAACGCTCGGGTCTCCTTCGCTCTTAAAACACTTAGAGTTGAAATCAGGACGGGGCCCAAATAGCCTAAATGGACACTTAATCCGCGCCATTGAGTGGTTCTCTTTGCGCGCACTCGTGCAGCTGTGCCGAGGCGTATGAGGCTTGTGATTGGCTGTTTACACGGCGTTTGAGTGGCGCTAGCCAATCAGAGCGCAGCAGAGGCGGGACGTGATGCTGTTCAATACTAGAGGTTTTTTTTTTATTAGTGAGTCAGCGATTTGTTGTGATCATTATCTTCAGAAATAGCGAGTACGATTCGAATTCACCAAAACGGTATATTTGGAACATGATTAGCAACTGCATAAAAAAATTTAAAAGTGGTCCAGCAGAAACTTTATTGCTGTTTTATTATAAGGTTATAATGATGCAGGGGAATTACATCATGTTTCGACAGACACAGTACATTTAGGGAATCTAAATCAAAATGATACTGTAAAAGAGAAACATTAAAGTTAAAATTTGTGTAAAAAAAAAAATTATATATATTATCATTCATCTAGCTTTTTTCCCTGGTCTCCCAGCTCACACAGAGCTAATATATTTTATGTATCATTTTATTTATTAATTTTTTTAAATACATGGGCCAGAAGTTTGGGCCCACCCTCAGATTTAAAAAAAAAATGCATATGTATATTTTTAATATTTAAATCACATATTAACCTTTTTTAGATTTTTGTATACGTTTTCACATTCTGAAAAATTACACGCTCAACATTACACTTCAAAACCAGCCAACTCCATTAAGTATTTCTAATATATTTATAGTTATGCTAAAAATTTATTAGAATAAACTTTCACTTAGAAGAATGGCCCAAACCTCTGGCCTGTAGTGTATATATATATTTTTTACTGTTAAAGTACAGCTTTAAGTCATGAAAAGGAATCAATGATGTATTTTTATTATTTTGCTCGGTAATCTGCATCCAGCAGACGTGTTTAACCTTGTCCCTGCTGTCCTCCCCAGACTGCTGTGTAAATTATTCAAGTCCCCACCTCTTCCAGCAGTGCTTCAGCACTCCTTGTTCTGTCCATCCACAGGCCCAACTTCAGGTCCAACCGGATGACCAGAAGCAACGAGAAGAGAGTGGGATGGTTTCCGCTAACATAAGAGGTCTGTTCTCTACGCCATATGGGGGTTTTAAGGTTCCTCATTGGTTTTCAGGGCGCTGGATGTTCGTTGCTCAAAGGTGTGCAACATGAATAATCTCTTTCGGGTTTATTTCCACCGAAACCATTCTCCCCACTGTTCATTTAGACTTCAACAAGTTCGAGTATTTTCCAACTTGATAACAGTGCTTTAACTCCAGCGGTTTAAAACAGAAGAGAAGTACATGGAATAAAAGATCAGGCAGGCAGGTTGTGCCAAAAAGCAAAAGTTTTAGGACACCCACTTTTTAGTATCTTGCCTAGAAACAAGAGGGGGTTGGGGTCATGGCCACCAAGACTGCTGTAAAATTACTTAGAAACTGATGCACAATTAATTTACATCGACTTAACGCCCGGATACAGGTCACCCCGACTCCAGGGGGCTTTTGCCTGCATCTCCCTGTGGTGAGGATTTTATTTTTTGTCTATGCTATGCTTTCCTGAAGGGAGAAATAAGGCTGAATCTCAAGACTTTTGAGAGTATTGAGCCTGACGGCCTTGTGCATATTTATAACAATCGTAAATAACGCGTTTACATCTAATACGCCTAATCAGCTAGCATTGTGATTCACGTGATCGGTGAATAAGTAAATAAATAAATAAATAAATAAATAAATAAATAAATAAAACCCCGAAATTTTCCAGTTTTTTCAGAATGAACACCCAATTTGACCAAACGCCATTGAAGCGCTCTGTCTGTACTGGATGATTCTGTAAGCTGCTCCCTAAATAGGTAAATGGGCTTGTTCTAATACCAACTCTGACTCACGTTTCTATGTTTCAGGGGTGACCGGGTTCTGTATAGATGTTACCAATTCCATCACCGGTCCGAGGGTTAAAAGGAAAAAAGAAAAAAAAAAAAAAAAAAAAAAAAAAAAAGCAGAAAAAATGTCTCTGTGAGCATAAATGATAAAAAATGCTGGAAAAATAACGCTTTTTGAGCAACAAAAATTCCAGCTCAGTAAAGTTAGTCTTTTTAAAGCAAACTGTTACACAACATGATCAATTTTTTGATTTAATGCTTAATAATAATAATAATTATTATTATTATTATTAACCCCCAAAGTGGAGGTGGCGAGATCCCAGTGAGATTTGTTTATGGGCTATATTAAAGACATCCCAGATTAGGACTGAATAAGCGAGGTGTCCCCAAAATTTGCATGCAAAGTGCAGAACTAGGATTGAAAATAAAACGAAACCCTGCGTATCTCCACCTGCTGGGATCGCCTCGTGACTCATTAAACGTGGTTAAAATTCGTCTTTGTTTTTGGATCATATGGATGATTTGAGAACGGAGCACTAGGTGGCACTCTGCGGTTGGTCGGGCTGCTCAAAAGGCAATAAACATTTCCACGTGACCGACCTGGCGCTCGTCTCGTTTCGTCCCCTCTCAGGAGTTCTGCTCCACGTCCTGAACGATGCTCTGGGCTCGGTGGTGGTGGTGGTGGCCTCCGTCCTGTTCTACGTGTGGCCGCTGTCCCCCGACACTCCCTGTAACTGGCAGTGCTACGTGGACCCCGGCCTGACGCTGGTGATGGTGGCCATCATCTTGTCCTCCGCCGTCCCGCTGATGAGAGAGACCACTGGCATTCTGCTCCAGATGAGCCCTGCTGACCTGCCCGTCTCCACAGTCTGTGAGTAGAGGGGTCGGAAACGATCGGCCTCGTCATTTCAGGGCTGCGTTTGAGGGGCTTTGTTCATGGGGCGGCGGTGGTCTAGCGTTTAGGGACGAGGCCCCAGGACCAGTAGCTGTTCTTTGATGCTACAAAGCATCCAGTCGAAAACTAGAAAACCCTGCTGCTGATGTTCCTGCAGGTGGAACTTTCTGAAACGCTGCAGGGTGGATGTTTGGGAGGGGCAGGATGTTTTGAATAGCTTTTCTCAAAACACAGAAAGAAAGAAAACATGAAAATGTTACCAAAAAAAAGTGAATTCTATCAAGCAGAAGGAGTCGAGGGATGTAATGCTGCTCTGAACACCATCACATAACACCGAGCCTCCGTTTTAATCCGTTTAACGCTCTTCTCACAGTGGAGGACGTGTGTCGGCTGCCTGGTGTCGTCGGCGTCCACGAGGTTCACGTTTGGGAGCTGGTCAAGGATCGCAACGTGGCCACCCTGCACGTCACCGTGAACCAAGAATCCGGAGATCCTCCGTTTAAGACCCTCCACGGCCAGATCAGGGAGGTCTTCCACAAGGCCGGCGTCCACAGCGTCACCGTTCAGCTGGAGGTCTGTGACGACGACCAGACCGCCGGCCAGTGCAGCAACCCGTGCATGTCCTCCGAATGTTTGAAGCGGTCCTGCTGTCCGACTGACCCCAAGTCAGCTTCAGGAGCTCCAGCCCACGAGGTGAACCAGCCCTCCGGAGAAGTGTCAGTGGACATGGTGGACGGTACTAAACACCTACTTGGGGAACCAGACACTAACCATGTAGAAAGGAAACCCTCAGATATCACCAAGTTTTAAACCCTACAGGGACAGTTTTGAGAACCAAATTTAGATTTTCTTTGTTTTCTAGTCAGCTGACGTTGCTCCGGCAAGAATCTCAGGGAGACTTCAGCTTGTTAGTGCTTCTGCTGCTGCTGCTTCTTTCGGCCGCTCCTGTTTAGGGGTCGCCGCAGCGGATCATCAGTTTCCATTTCTTCCTGTCCTCTGCATCTTCCTCCTTCAAACCGACCCCCTGCATGTCCTCTCTCACCACGTCCATAAACCTCCTCTTTGTTCTTCCTCTTCTCCTCTTTCCTGGCAGCTCCATCTTCAACTTCCTCCTCCCGATGTACTCCTCGTCTCTCCTCTGGACATGTCCAAACCAACGCAACCTCGCTTCTCTAACTTTGCCTCTAAAACATCTAACCTTCAGCCTGTTAGTGCAAAAAATTCAAACTACTGTTTTGTTCGCTGTGTGTAGAGACAGATGCTCTTTACACTGTGAATAATTTGGCTTTAATAAATTTAAAGCCCCTCTCTGGAGAATGTTCACTGATTAAAGAATAAAAGCCACGTAGCACTTAATTTATTTTTTTTATAATATCCTAAATATTGTGATTTGCTTTTGACGCGACCTGGTTAAAATTTGTGTTCAGACACCACACAAGGTACCAGAAAACTGGAACCATTCCTTTTCCATTGCCCTCGCATAGTGAAGGATCCCATTTTATGCTTTATGGTACCTACTTAGGGCGTGCCACACACTGAGGAGGTCTTTGGGTTCTTTAAAGCACCGGGCAATAGTCTTTAGCATCTCATTTCTTCACATTTTACTTCCAAAGATCCAGACTTGTATGTTTAATGTCCTGTTGAGGGACAGTTCTCCAGATCTTCCTGAAGGACAGTGTTGTTGTCTCTCATTTTCAGTCCAGTCTCTGCACCTGAGCAGTTCTCCAGATCTTCCTGAAGGACAGTGTTGTTGTCTCTCATTTTCAGTCCAGTCTCTGTACCTGAGCAGTTTGATAGTTCTGTGTTGGTTAATCCACACAGTGATCTACGTCTGAACCTTCAAGCAGAACAAAGCATCTAACTTGAGACACAAAGCAGTGAAGAAACAGATGCAGATGATTCCAGATGATCAGGGGATTCATTTACTGCTGATGCTGAACGCTGAGTGGTTCCACCTTTATATAGAACCTTGTATAGAACTCTTTAGACGCTTTGCAGCCTGCCACAACATTTGTTCCTATTTCTCTCATTAAATCTACTCAATATCCCAAAGATCAATTAATCATTGAAGTATAAGAAATTAGTATTTATTGTTCTCGGATGGAAAACAAACCATAAATAGTACGTTTGGTGGTTGGTACTTGTTTGGCTCGGTTCTTGTGCTGTGTCCCTTAAAATGATAACCTGGTTTGTTTTTTTGTTTTGTTGCTGCTTTTCTTCTAGCTGGCCACAAACAGCCTCCAACAGCAGGTGGAAATGTTCTCCAGCTTGGCCTACATTTCCCTGATGTGCCTACTAACACTAATGGGTTTTTTTTTTAAGCCAAGATCAATATAGCACTGTACTTATACGGTGATGATTACCTTCTGGACCAGGATTAAGTACAATCGCTACATCTCCAAGACCATTAGAATGTCCTTCTGTGTTCAAGTCTGTGTTGTTTGCATCACTGAGAGGTTAGGAGGAGAGAATCATGTACCAAAAGTATAAAGTGTAACAAATGTTTTATGCCTTAAATAGAAATAAATAGAACTGTTCTTTAAATGAACTTGCATCTTTGAATCAATAAAGTTCTCCAGCAGTGGCTTCAGAAATGCTCAAACTGCCAGCAAGGAAAATTCTGCATGTTTTCCCCAAAATCACTGTAAAATGACATCAATCTAGAAGTAGAGGGTCAGAATTGTTGGTGGTGAATGGAACCAGACATCTGAAGCTCTCACGGTTCTTCTCAAGTTCTTTTACAGAGTTCTGAAGTAATGGTTTGGTTTATTTTATAACCTGTTTAAGGTTTTCGGCGACAACCAAACACTGAAAATCAGATTTTTTTCCGGTTCGGCATTCTGCCTTCGTTCAACACTCACAAAGGTTCGCTGGTGGGTTTGGAGAAGAAATAAAATTCCCATATCTGTGTTGGATCTGGTTCCATTCATCACCAACGGAAGTGAAAGTTTCTCTACGCCCACTCTGAATGAGAATGAGAAATTAGAGGAAATTCACAAACCTGCAGGACCAAAGTCCTAACGTTACAAACACCCAAATTATTAACAGCACCGGTGCACTGTATCAGGAGAAAAACACACTCCAGGAAAATAATCCTGTGCTGAAACTTACCCGCCTAACACGCAAGGCCTCGATGGTTTCCAGTCTGAAAAATAATGAACGTTAACTTCACTGCTTCACTTTCATCCACTAGTTCTCCCGTCACGGACATCACACTCGACACACGCCTTTTCTCCACCGTCCACTCTCCCCGTCCTCTCTCTTATGTCTCCTTCCGTCTGTCCTGCACCGTTAGACACAGAGGGATGTCTCTTCTGGGTGCTTGTGTCCATTTAGGGGTCTGGATGTTGAGGACTTGATGGAATGGAGGGTTCGACTCAGATGGGTTTAAAGAGTCTGTTGGAGTAGAAAAGGCAGATATTTGGGTTAAAATGTAGCGAGTAAATTACTGAGACCTGAATACTCTACTTCATTACAGTAACTAAGTATTCGTACTGCATTACTTCCCATCTTTATGAAAACAGGCCTTTTGAAGGTGATTTAGACCTGCTGCTGCCAGTGCGGGGATTCTGTTGGTGTCTTTCCACAGAGGGTGAAGGTATGACGTATAAGAGAGACTGTCTGTGGGCTTTTGTCCATTTAGACGGAAATGAGTCTTTTCTATACTAAGAGTCTTAAAAAGCTGTAGGAACGTCCTGGTAAAGAACACTGGAGCTTTTTTCCAGCCTCTCGGTGTCTCTCAGTATCTTTGTGGTTGGAGGAAACGAACAGGAAGGTAAGCCAAATATAGCTTACGTCTCTCAGTCGACAAATAATGGAAAAGTCCTCTGACGCACTTGTCCCCTCGGGACTGAACTCTTACGAGCAGCGTCGAGGGGTTTCCACACGCTTCACCTGCCGACAGGTACATCCATTCATCGATCCACTACAGCGGTGGTTTAACACGATGGTTCAGCCACATTCTCACAATTCGCTCCATCAGCAAAGATCTGTTTCAGTACAAGGCCGGGGCTTCCTCACCTTTATAATCGAGAGACATTTTCATCCCTTCTTCGGCCGCAAATCACATTTGATTACACAGCATGTGAGATTTAAGATTTAACTGCAGCAAATAAACCAAAACTAGAGTTTGTTGCATTTATGAAAGCATTGAACTTTAAAAACAAGACTTTTTTGGGGATTTACGCATAAATTAGGTTAGCAAGAGCAGGTAAAGGTGCCAGGCCAGAGACTTGTGAGCTATAATTTAGTTGATAAAATATTTATTTTCAATGTTACGGCTTCACCTGAAACATCTCGAACGTAACTGTGTAACAGAATGAATAAACAAAAGGAGAAGATTTCCAAGTTTGGAAAAAGTGATGCCTAAAAAGGTCCCAAAGTTGTTCACTGGACTCGAAGGATTCGTTGCATTCAAAATGAAGAGGTCTGTGTGCAAAATATCCTAAAACGAACCATCCTAAAAGGAGATAAAGAACCAGATTAAACCAATCACATGTAAAAGTGCTACATGAATGTTCACCTAAGGAAAATGATCAACGGTTACAGATCTGTGAGCGCGAGAACTTCTGTGTTCGGCCGTTTGAAGGTAAATTCGGAGGGCTTTTCAGGGGTGACCTATGAAAGTCTGAGCTGGTGGAAGTGGATCATGACCCGAACAAGAGAGCCTTCTGGGGAGAAGCTGTAGATGCTGACGGTTGCAAAATGACGTCTAAATCGATTAAACTTCATCAGATTTTCCCAATTAAGCAAACGAGACATTTGGCTCTTTGTAATGTTGGAGGTAAATAATCCAATATTACAGCTCTGACTGACGACGCCTTCAAATTGAATGTTTATTTGAATAACAAGGCCACGGATCAGTGCCATCAAGCTCAAGTTTGACGTTTTTGTCTCATTTTTCATCTCATTTGTTTAATCGGGTTCTCCAGCGGTGGCCTAGTTGTTAGAGCCCCAGGATCGGAAGATCGTGGGTTTGAATCCCGGACCAGTAGGTTGCCCTGAGGTACCGTCCCCATCACTGCTCCCCGGCGCTTTGAATAGCTGCCCCCTGCTGCAACTGCGAGTGTATGAGTTAATGAAATTACACCTCTGCATTCTTGTGACGAGAATGGTAACTTTCACTTTCACTTTTTTTACTTTCACTTTGTACTTTTCAGACGATGTTTTGGGTCACAATTATCCAGAAATATAAACATACGAAGGGGCTCTGAAACTAAAGCACGATTGTACATGCACTCAACATTTTCAATGTACTTCCTCACAAAACGTCTAGCTTAACCCAGGGAGCAGTGATGGGGACGGCACCTCAGATCAACCTACTGGTTTGGAATTTGATCCCATGACCCTCTGATCCCGGGGCCAGCACCCTAACCACTAGACTCAACCACGAGACACTCACTGCCCACCAAAAACACCATGCGCACTGAGAACTATCGGTATAATAAGCAATCTTTTATATGGTTGTTTGTTTACCTCGAGCTCCAGAAACGTTCAGGAGTGGCTCACTTTGCTGACTGATAAAAATCAGCGTTTTTATGAAGTGCCCCGGGGTTAAATTTCACAGTAATGAGCTTTGGTGTCAGACCTTTGTCAGCATATATTGCGTGTTTAGTTGTAAAACCGGTTTTAAAAAAATCTGGTCAATTCTGCTCAAGTTTTGGAGGCAATTTTAAGGTCCAAAAGAGAATTAAAGGGGCTGAAATACATCTAAACGTTTAAAAGTGGGTGAATAGAAGGGTCATTGCTCTCTCACTGCACCAGATGGCGATAAGAGACACTGAATAAAGTGCAGGCCTTCTTTCTGAGCTACTGGGAGGATTAAAAAATTTTTTTTTTTAAAAAAGCAGATTAAAAGAATGAAGACTGAACCAAGTGCAATAATAAACCAAAGCTCTGGAGCTCAGAAGATCACCGCATTGCTGAAGCACAGCTTAGTAGGTGAACTTTGCTCCTGGAGCAGTTCCAAGGAAGAAAATGGATTAAACTGGAAAACGGAACCTAAAACTGGGCAGTAAAGATGCAATGAAAGCAATCAATGACAAAGGAAGGGTAAAACTGCCACTGCTTTCTTCGACCTGCTGGAAATGATGGTGTGGTCAGTTGAGTGTGAAGGTGCCATCAACCAGCACTGACCAAGCTTTGCTGGCGACAGTCAGAGAATGACAACAGTCAAAAACCCCAAAACCAAGCATCTTCAGCCGTGTTTAGTTTCCATGACGGGTGTTTTGTGCTGGTAGGAATGTTTTGGGCTTTTGAGACTGCACTCCATTAAAAAAATAAATAACTTAAATGAGGAACTTGAAGATCTGGTTGAGAAACATAGCTGCGTGACCCAAACCTGGCCTGTTTATGAAGCGCAATGGAAACATCTCCCAGAGCTGACAATGCAAGAAGCATTGCTGATGGAGGGAAGTTTGGATTTCCACCTCAAACCGACAGCAATTTGGGTGAAAGGGAAGTTCCCAGGTTATATCACTGTAATAATAGTGTAATAACATGTTAACGATTGCTGTAACAGCAGTGTACACACTCAGTGTCTATCACTCACTCAGTTTCTGAGCCGCTTGTCCTGATCAGGATTGTGGGAGGTGCTGGAGTCTATCCCAGCTCTTGGAAGGCGAAACTGGACAGGTTGCCAGTCCAAAAGCAGAAAGAGACACACATTCACATCTAGAGGACAATTTATCATCTCGAATCCACCGGTCACGAAGGTCTTTGGATGGTGGGAGGAAACACGTCCACAGAGGAAGGAGCCGGACGTCCCACTTGGGAATCGAACCCAGCACCACCCTGGAGCCAGGTTCTAACACTGGTGATGTAAGAACTCTTACAGCTGGATCTCAGTAATGCAGCTAAAGTAATTACATCTCCATCACAGTTATAACTCATTTAATCACAGTCACATCTAGCAAGTGGGAAATTCCAGAAGACGATCTCCAGATAACAGCAGCGGTTGCCAGACCTTTTCTGCGGGCTCCCCTTTTGTGCAGTCTCAGCCTCCAACCACCTTCATACGAGAAATTGTGTGATTCAGAAGGCACAGCTGCTTTTAGTGAGACCATCCTGCAGGAAATCAACCGCCTGCCTTGGTGCAACAGCTCTGAACCACCAGCAGGGGGCACAGCTGCCACTTTGGGAACCTCTGAACTGCAGTATTACATTGTTAATGTGATACTACAGTTATTACACTGTTTAACCTCCTTAGAAAACATTGCCTCGTACACCGTGTTGATCTTAGCGTCGCTCCAGGACCTTCCTGGCTCGAGCCTTTAAAACGTCACACACAGACATGCAGGCAAACAAGTTCTGCTCAGTTCCGCTGAGACGGTGCGAAACCTTCCCCTCGTTGCACATTTGACCTCCAGCCTGACCTCTTTCATAACCTCTTTCCATTGCGAAGTTGCTGTGCGGTTAAAAACTCAGCCCGAGTCGTGTTTGGGAGCATTCCGGCATGTTTTGTTTTCCGAACACTGCCAGCTAATGGTTACCCTCACTAACTTTTTTGCTTATTGAGCAAAGGGCGGGTGGCTTTATTCCTCTCGCACCCGTCTCAAACCAAGAACGGCCTAATAAAGCGCTTTATGGGGAAGGGACACTTTTTCCCCCTCACTCACAGTCTGATCTCACAAAGCTCAGCTAGATTCCAAACTGAACGGCATTACCTTGCTTTAAAGGCGGGCGAAGAAGCACAAACTATAGGTCCATCTATTCGGCACAAACAGTGATGAACTAACAAAGATCTTGGTCCAGTTTGTCCCTGGAGAAGGTTCTGGAGAAGATGCTTGCTTTAGAAGTTCTAGAGGTTTTGGATCCTTGAGGGTACAACATAGTCCTTGAGGACCTGTTTAGTAACTTAAATCTGTTTGTTTCAGGACAGAGGGGCAGATTCGTACCCTTCCGTGACACAACGCTTTAAAGTACAGTAAAAAAAGAAAGCCTGGACTCGGGACAGGGGTTTCAGGGCGTGTCCCAATAAATAAATAAAAAGTGTAATTGTGCAGAACTAGGGTGGAGTAACAAAAGGTACTGAAACGCACCCGGGAAGGGACCACCCCAGTGACGTCCATCTTTCACCCCGAGTGTGTGAAGGGGCAGAATCGCCGTTTTCCAGCTTTTGAAGACCTTGATGACCTTTAAACTCAAATGTTTATGCTCAAGCCAAGAACCGTTTAGGAACCTTACCGTTTCCTAAGTGCTTGACAGATGGGACATTTATATTGACAGGAGACACACTCCGGTCACGCTGCCCACATGCGTGCGAAGGAGTTACATTTGCCCTCAAATGGTATCTGAAGATTTAGGACGGGACCCCTCTCACCTCCCCGTGACCTGAGCTTCTGCTTCTCCCGGTGATGCCAAAACAGACAGCAAGGACACGTGTGGACACTAAACACACCGGCCCTATTCCTGGGTGGACAAAAGAAGGAGGGGGAAAAAAAGGCAGCTTTGCATGGACATCACACATCACGTTACCAGGCAACAGCAGAGGCAACATCAGTTGTCAAGGCAACTTGTCTCACCTTCAAACGCCCTACCCTGTCGAGTCCTCTCCGCCCGAGCGTCTGTGTGTCTTCCGAGTTGCGTAACGTGTCCACGCAAAGACACCGCAGGCGTGCGACTCAGTCATTTCAGAGGTTCGCCAAAACTTACATTTACATTCTTCTATGGATTTTTAAGGGTCTATGTTCCAGATTTTTAACACATTTTCTCCCCCCCCGAAATTCTCTCGCCCCAAAAAACAATCCTAACACTTTTTGGTAAAAAACACTTTCCACCCTCTTACTGTGCTTTGAAGATGGAAATGTGTAAATATCCTGCACGTGGCTGTCCTGATAAAGCAGTTTTAATGGGCGGGGCCAAGTTTCCAGAGTGCGAATGAGCAGACCTACATAAACGTTGGTCTTTGTGACATCACAAAGGGCTGCTACTTTTCCTAATATGGACTTTATAGGAGAAGCATTTGCGACACATTTGTTTCATATTGCTCCACAAACATTCAACCAAAACGAACAAAACATGACTGCTGTTATTCTTCAGCACAGCCTCAACTCTCTTAGGTGAGACTGATCACTTCTTAAAGTCGGCTTCCGAAATTGTGCTCCGGCCTTCTCCTGTTTTTTTTTAATTTTATTTATAAACATAACCTATTCATTTCGCACATTTCTGTTTGACAACCCATTTTTTCAAGTGAGCAAAAGTATTGGAACATCGGAGGCTGGCAGATGTTCCTTGCCATGCTCTGTGTAACTGAACACATCTGGATGGCAGGAAATCAACGCTGAAAATCTGATCTCCTTCTCCTGATCCACCCTCAGTGCAAGCGATCCGGCGATTCCAGTACATTTAGAGGGGTCAATGACGTCCAACTGTTTGACCTGTTCGGTTCGCTCAAGCAGTGCTCTGGGCTGCGTCCCGCAAAGAGACGAGGCAGCTGTAGGTTAAATGGTCGGTCGAAGCAAGACAGGAGGAGACGTGAGGCTGAAAATGCAGTGATTTATTGGAGCATAGATAGCTACTGACAGAATGACCTGGATGGTGACGATGAGAGGAGAAGATAAAAACGAGTATACCTGAGGAAAGCGACTGTAAAGTGAGATCCACGGACAAACACACAGAGAGAGAGAGAGAGAGAGAGAGAAAATGGATATCAGACGACATAAAAACAGAGTATTTGGTGAACCTTAATAGACCTTAACGTTCTCCATCACAGTGGCTGGATCTTCCTCTGCATCACAACATTGTGCTGCACTTGTAAACATGTAAACTGTATCGCTTTACGGCATTCGGGACGTAAACTCTCTTCGTTTACAGCCTTATGATCATTCACTTTGGAGACCCATTTGAATGGATTGTACACATTTGAGGGGCTCAAAGTAACCCCATTTTCAGACAGTCCTCCACACGCTTTCTTACAGGAACGCTCAGAAGACATCACCTGACACCTACAGATCGGAGCCTTTTCCAACAAAAGCCAGTCGTGAAGGTTGTCCTGATATCATCTCGGCACCTGACGGTTCAAAAGTGTCTATAAAAGCTTGCCATGCTTGTGAAGGTGACATGACGCCTTATGAATGCTACCCTTCGGGACAGCCCTTCCCCCCCTGCCTGCGTTCTCTGGAGGCTGCTGTTGCCCTTTTACGAAAAAAAGTCCAGCAACTCGATAAAAGCGACCAAGATCCTGATGTAAAACCTTGTCAGGCGAACATTAAATGATGATTTGTCATTTTTACGCATTAAAAAAAATAATAAAACAAACCACTCCTTTCTAACAGTGTGATCTTAACATGGATCCTTTTCAATTCATTCAGAGATTCTGACTGAATCTGACTGTTCTGCTCTCAACTTCTGCCCCAATGTTGACAGCCGCTGACGCAGAGTAGAACAAACTGCACCGGGGGCTTTGCTGTCTGTGCATTTTCAAAGTAGCTCAATTTGAAAGAGAGCAATGAGTGATGCACTACGGCGCCAATGTCTGGAGCCACCCTTGTTTGTCTGGAGAACCACCTTGTTAGTGCATATGGAGATTAAATTAAATAAATGGGAAGAAATGTTTTAGACTGCAACGTGCCTGAAGATACAAGGTTCTAGATAAAGCGGAACCACTCAGCATTCAACATCAGCAGTAAATTAATCACCTGGAATCATCTGCACCGGTTTCTTCACTGCTTCATGTCTTCAGTTAGACGCTTTGATCTGCTTGAAGGTTCAGACGTAGATCACTGTGTGGATTAACCAACACAGAACTATCAAACTGCTCAGGTACAGAGACTGGACTGAACATGAGAGACAACAACACTGTCCTTCAGGAAGATCTGGAGAACTAATGTGGAGAACAGGCGCTTTTGGAGGAAATGATGAAGAAATTAGGGGCTCAAGAAGTTTGTAAATTGGCCCAGTATATTTAGAAAAGTCTAACCGGTTTAAAAGGGCAACTATTTGTTTTTATTTTATTGTATTTAAATTGAAAACGGCATTTATTATTGTTTCCTGGCACATTCAACTTTTCTAGTTTAGAACATGTATTTTTTTTTACCAGTTTCTGGCTATTAATGGCTAATTTAGGTGGACAATCAGGCACAGAAATGGTTCAGTGCAGTATCATTTAAAACCGAAGGAACTAAAGGCTTTGACTTTGAACTCTCTCCAAGTTTAAATTGTGTTACAGAGCTTCCTGTGTAAACCTCTCATTCGATCACATTGGCGTATTAAATGTTGTGGTTTATTCTCTTCCAACTGTACCCAAATCAACTGCCGCTAAATAAAACTTTGGCAGCAACCCCACGTATTGGTCAACACACTGAACTCTACACTGATTGGTCGAATGGGATTTTTGCCTCGTTCTCTAAAGCTTATCCCAATTTAGCAACAGCAGCCACGAGAGAACGCAGGGTCGCTGAAACCAGAGGGTGCGCGTCATCGGGACGGTCAGAGTATTCAAAAAACAGCATCATGGTACGTAATATAAACCCACAGCACCAATCCCTTCTTCCCCGAAATGTAAGGAGCTGAAAGACCTACGGACCTAAAGTACGCGCCGAGCACATGAATATCGATTAACTAGATGGACCATAAGCTGGATTTACAAACTCTACAGCATTAAATAAGGTGACTAACCTACAGCAGCCCTGATTGTGAGCCTTTTCAAAACGTTTCTCCATCGAATTCCAACGTTCTCCTCTTCTGCCAGCGGCCGTATTTGTGCATGGCCGCCGGCTCCTCTCGAATCTGTCAGATTGGACTTTTCTCCAAGCTGATTGGGTTGTTTGAACTGGTCAGTGCACTTTCTACTTGAACATTCACTCGGTTTCTTACTGCAGCTTTGCCCAAGCTCGGCCTTTGGTTTTGCTCATGCAGAAAGCGTCCGCAGCCATGCGCTCAGCTCTCGCTTCCTCCGACGCAAAACCTGACACGCTGCTGGAAAAGACACGGAAAAAGAAAAACAAAAACAGACCTGAAGTGCTAATCTGACCCCCAGTATGACAGTGATGTTCGTTGACATTAGGACTCCAGACAGTGCCTGGTCTGACATGGGTACACAAATATAAAACGGGGACGCAAAAGATAAGAGCATTATTAAAATAATCTTAAAATATGGCTATAGCGTCGAGCATCTCCTCGCCACGTGGCCAGGTTAGCCCAGATTAAAACAAGGAGAGATTAACAGAAGAACAAAACAAGATCACAAAGGCAAGAGCAAAAAGAAACAGAACCAATGAATCCACAGTGAGGATTTTAAGGGGGAAAACGACGAGACCTTCCCTTCCTCAGTCACACAGCGGCCAAATCCATTCCGTCTCCACCAGTCCATCCTATTTTGTAGCATTGAGGCATCTGTGAAGCAAGCATGCTCCTTTCTTCTCCTTTCTTCCCTTCTCTGAAAGCGACAGAGCGAGGGATCCCGGTGGAAAAGGCAGCAATGCAGTGTCTGTTGTGCGGGATAAGCTCTGGTCCAGCAGGGGAGGCTCCGCCTGTCTGAGATCCGGCTCTACATTCACTCGTTCTTCACCTGAGGTCCGGCCTTGGCTCTGCTCCTCTCGTCTTTCTGGTTCTTCGCGCTCCAGTGGCGATGGCACGCCAGCTCCATCATCTCGAGCCCGCCTATGAGCCTCTGCTGAAGGAGGAAGAACGCCACCACCAGCAGGAAGTACACCCGCAGGGGCGCCCACAGCCAGAGGCCGACGAAGGACAGGATTATGAACAGGGTCCAGTAGCAGAGGGACGCTGCTTTGACCAGCGTCACCCTCAGCTCGCTCTTGCAGGGCGGCACCCGGGCCTCGGGGTCGTCGAACATCCGTGGCGATGCCCCGTAGAACTCCCGCAACCGCCGCTCCTTCTCCGCCCAGCGGTCCTGGCACCAGGCCTGCAGGAGGTCGGGCCGCTCGGGCAGAGCGGACAGCGGGTAGCGGCGCACGTGGAAATGGATCTCGCGAGGAAAGAGGCCCAGCACCAGGTGGCGCTCCGTCTGAGGGATGTTCTGCGGATACGCTACCGTGATGTCATGGACCGCGTCCAGGTTGTTTCCTGCGGGACAGATAATAGAAGAACACAAGTGAAAACCTCTGACGCCACTTGCTTGCCGGCGGATGATTGGACCAATCGGACTAGTGTTCATTGGTAAATACGGTTGTGTGTTTCTTTATGCTGCTGCGTTATTAGATTTGGCAAACTCTTGTGCGCCGTTTTCAGCCGAGAGCGAAACAAAGTGTAAAAAACAAAGTGATAATAAAAACAGCCTATTTACATCCACAAAGTCAGGCAACTGTGATTAACTGTGAAGTTAACACACTGATATTTTTGTAACGCCTCACAATTAGCAGTAGACTTAATTTACACTTACAAAATGCCGAATTTGAGCAGGGGCTCACAAACATTAGCATACGATTTCACATACGGGACAAAACGTCATCCCAAGAGACAGACCGTCCTTTACACCTGTTCCTAGACTGGATTCCAGCTCTTTACGCGTCACATGCTTAGTTATACAACTGGCAGGGAAAGGTGTCCCGGAGTCCCTCTTAAGACATGAAAAGAGAAAAGAATTGGCACAGAGAGTAAACGTAACAAAAATGAAGACAAAAAATAAAGGAAAAATAAGACAGAAAAGCTGTACAGGAATATGATCAACTTGCACATTCAAATATACAACAACTTTGCTGTATTTCAGGTTTTTCTGCTTTAAAGAAAAAAAAGACTAATTTCACATAACTTGCACTCCTTCATCTTAAATTTCACCCTGTACAATTTTCTCTTCTAAATTCCTGAATGAAACCCACGAAACCTCCCGTTAACCAAAGTTTGGAGAGCAACCAGTTGATAAACTGCTAGATCTTAGGCCAAGGGAACACCGTGGCCACCAACATTTCAAAGTCTTCCTTTCCTATTAAAAAAAATGAACCGCCGTTGTGTTGAGCTTAGCATTTTGAAACGCTGCATCATCAACGTTCAAAACGAAGGTCATTGGATGAGACAAACGTGGACGACGGTACCAGATTTGCATGTGCTTCACTGTAACGTCTTTCAGCAAAGGCATGGAGGGGAGAAACCGAGCATTCAAGTCATTTTAGGCCCATGTTGCCCCAAAAAAAAAAAAAGCCTTTTATTTCTGGCGGCGCGTCTTGGTGTAGCTCTATAAATATAGTCCATGATCACCGCTAGCACACATATTCGTGTCCCGCAGTCACACTGCTTACATAAGCGAGAGCTGCCAGGCATACAATAGAGCCAGAGCATGACAAATGAGTTTATTGGATGACACCCAGCCCCCCCCCCAGGACGAAAATAGAAACCCTGACGAGAGGATACGCATGCGCTCAGCTTCGTGAGCGTCCTCTAAAGTGTGTGACATCAGAGAGGCTGCCACACCTGTTTAGTGGCGCATTAGTGTAAAACAGATCCTCCTGATTTTCAACACTTGGTGGGACGCCAGCTTTACCTCATCACAGCGCGACTGTGTGGAATAAGAACCGTCCCACATGGGGATGAAGTGGGGCAGGGCGGATACCGTCCTCATACACATCTGCTTATTCCTGACAAGAACTACCAACGTTTCATGGCGATAAAGAAATAAAATGCTAATATTTAATGGCATTAACCTCAGCTCCGGGAAAGTGCGTGTCGTTTGCCACAGGCTGTATTAGTCCCGTTACCGTGCACTCGATGCCGCCGACGGGCCTGTCCTGCAGTGTTACGTGGCACAAAACATCTGGATTATATCCAGTCTGGGCTACCTGTGGAATTTCTGGGGGAGTGAATAAAACATTGATCTTATAAAAGCACGACTGTCCATTACAAAGAATCATAACTGGTTTTTAGGTTTCTCTGATTCCACCAATCAATTTAGACTAAAAAACTGGGGAATAAAAAAAAATATATATATATATATATCCCCTGATGATCTGGAATCATCTGCACCTGGTTCTTCACTGCTTCATGTCTTAAGTTAGACGCTTTGTTCTGCTTGAAGGTTCAGACGTAGATCACTGTGTGGATTAACCAACACAGAACTATCAAACTGCTCAGGTACAGAGACTGGACTGAACATGAGAGACTACAACACGGTACATTAAAAAAGTCTGGACATTCTGCTGAGTCCAAGGTTGTATCCCAGGAGCTACAAACATGTCTTAATATGAATTTATTTTAAAATGCCTGTTTTGCAGCGCTAAATCCTAAACGGAGCAGTTTAATAACGTGACTATATTCACACTCAATGGCATTTTGCATTGCTGTGCATTAAAGTATTAACATTACATAAGATTTTGGGGATTTGCCTCCAATAATGCTGTTTCGCAATACAAGTTACCCCCACGTTTTATTCCGAAATGCTGAAAACATAGCAGGACACTGAGTCGCTTTAAAACTTGTAGAATTTCCTACACCACTGAATCTCATTGAACTGCATTTTAGCGGAGCAGCGGATACAAGCCCCGCCCACGATTCGAGTCCTCGATCGACATAACGAGCCGGTCTCAGACGCCGATCACAGTCGTTAATTATAGCTACACTAAACGCGTCCCCAGAAACCCAGAATCACGCCATCCTGTCCGATACAGGCTGTTCTGTAAAGCAGGTTTTGTTGTGTCACAACCTCCACTCGGGAGACAGATGCTTGAGCGCAGAAAGAGCCTGACGGGGACTGAATGAGTCCCATAGCTGATGGGATCAGGTGCAGGACGTTTCCTTAATTAGGAGAGTCCTCTGAGACACAGGAACACAGCAGGAACAGAGCAGCCCTCGCAAAATGAGCATCACCACTGGCTCCTCTTTCCACCGTGTTTGATTGGACTGTGTTTATAATAACGAGCGTTTTGGCTGATCGAACGTTTACTCTGGGACGTCACGGGATCAAGAGCAAAGCAAAAACGCAGAAAACCGAAAAAAGTATAGAACAGGGGATGGGTCGAGTATGTGGTGAGGTAGGTCTGCGTACAAATTTTATTCCCTTTTTGTAATCGAGTTTGCGTCCTTTAACTTTGTCCCCCCACTGTAAAAGCAAATAAAATGTCCCAAACTGCACCCAAGCGTCTGGGAACGGACGGCACGGGAGATAAAACATTGTTTAAACGGTCCATTTATTTATCTATATTAGGTTCTCAAAAAAACAGACTCATTTGTGACCATTATGAATGGCATTAAACATTAAAGAAGCATGTTACATTTCCTTTTCCCCCCAAAATCACATAATTATGAAAAAGAAACCATCACTGCATGAATGCTTGCAAGTTCCTTCGGATGAAATAAGACAGTAAAATGAATGTGATGGGCAATGTGGCGAGTAAACATGATAAAGGACACTTTAACCTGGAGTCGTTGACACTACGGCAGCCCAAAGCCACCGACCCGGGGTGTGTTCATTCGTTTAAAGGTGCTTTCATCTCAGTTCCTTCACTGTTCGTTTCTGCTGCATGTGTTTGTTACAGAGCGACAAATGCTTATCAAAAAATAATAATTAAATGTCAAATAAATATCCTATCAGTTATTGTTTTATTCACTCATTTTCATTTAGAAAAACCATCAACCAACCTGCGCGCTAAACCTTTGTTCCTACAATATTCGTGTTTCACTTCTAATCGTCATGTTCTTCGAAATGTTTAAACAGATCTAATTTAAAAGAATCTAAACGAATCGGTCTTCGTGTTCATCTCTTCCTAGGCTAGTGTTTGAAAGTGCCCACATGAAACCGGAGGATGTCTGACCTTTGCGGAGCGTGTCCACGATGAAGGTGAATCCGGTCGTCCGCGGGTGCAGCACGTACTCGTACTTCGGGAGGCCGTTCTTTTCCGCAAACTCGTCGCTTCTGGTGCGGGTGTTGTCTGCAAATCAAGTTTGATTTCAAAACGTGAAAAAAAGTTGAAAAATATTTGGCAAAATGATGAAAATGTGATGACTTCTGCATCATAGCAGTTTTTTTGGACACGCTTCGCGACTCAACCGGACGGTGTTAAACACGGGGATTATCTTCGCTGCGCTGCCTTTAATCACGGCATCGCACGTCGCTTCATCTACCAAAAGCTGTCGAAGGAAGCCGAGGCAGGACCGATCTCTCTGGTTCGGCCTGACGGCGCTCATGATGTTCACGTTTTGAGGACGTGCACGTGTCTTCCTGCGCACGTACATCCAGTCTTGATGGGTACTTAGATTAACGCCCCCCCGAGGGTTTATAAAAACAAGATTAAGTGCCAAATCCACCCTCACCTGAACAACTGAGAGCGAGAGAACTAAACCCACGCCGCTGCTGAACAGGTGGCTCCACTAGAGCCGGGTTTAATCGGGCGATTGGGTAGAACAGACAGACGGAGTATGCAGGTATTGCAAAAGCAACGAATAATGAATCTCTTGTTTTTCCAGAGTCTCTGTATGTTAAGGCAGCGTGGTCAGTCACCTGACCAAAACTGTGTGTGTAAATGTGTGTGTGCAGTCAAAGATCGGTCAAAATACACACTTGGTTGTAAAAATTCAAATACGACCTCTACAGTACGTATTGATTTACTACCGCCAATTTAAGAGCACTCTCTGGGTTTGAAATATTATACATATATATTATACACACACACACACACACACACACACACACACAGTACTGTGCAAAAGTTTTAGGCAGGTGTAGAAAAAATGCTGTAAACAGAATGCTTTCAGAAATAGAGAACGAGAGAGAGAGCGAGAGAGAGAGAGAGCGAGAGAGACTCGGTAAAGAGTATGAATGGTGACCATAAATTGTGTGTATGTTTCACTTTGCCGCTCCTTCCGTTCTCTTATTAACGTTCGGCTGACTCTGCTGTCGAAGGACGAGATGGGCTTTTAGAGCGAAGAAAACCATTTTAGTGGCGTTACCGTTAATTAATGACCACAGACAGGCCGTGAATAACAATGGGACACATACTGAAATGCTTGACCCCTGCGGATTATTCACAGATCAACAAATCATCTGATCGAACATGAGGTGGATCTAAAGAATGAAACAAAGAACGCTTTCAGAAATATAAATAATGATTGCATTTTGTAAATTGATCAAAATAAACAAAGTGTGCGAACAAAAGAGAAATCTAAATCAGATCAATATCTGGTGTTTCTACCTTTTACCTTCAGAGCAGCATCAGTTCTTCTGGCCCCACAGAGCCCTGATCTCAACATCATCCAGTGTGTCTGGATCACATGAAGAGACAGAAGGATGTGAGGAAGCTACATCCACAGAAGATCTGTGCTCAGTTCTCCAAGATGTCTGGAACGACCTACCGGCCGAGTTCCTTCAAAAACCGTGTGCAAGTGTACCTAGAAGAACTGATGCTGTTTTGAAGGCGAAGGGTGGTCACACCAAATATTGATTTGATTTAGATTCTCTTTTGTTCATTCACTGCATTTTGTTGATTGATGAAAATAAATGATCAACACTTCCATTTCTGAAAGCGTTCTTTGTTTACAGCATTTTTTCCACACCTGCCTAAAACTTTTGCACAGTACTGTGTGTGTGTGTGTGTGTGTGTGTGTGTATATATATATTATATATAAAAGCTAAGTATGTCATGATCAAGCTGGTAAAAGAACAGTAAACGTGCAGGATACACTTGGGTCAAAGTGTTACTTGAAAACCTCCGATGTGAAGAGTGTCTCACCGGTAAGGTCAGTGCCCTCAGGGAAGAGAAGGAGCTGCAGAGGTTCCCCGATATCGCAGAAGTATTCCAGCATGTTGGCCATGTGGCTTCGGTCCTCCTCCCACCTCCGCTGGATGAAGATGAACGAGGCAACCTGCATCGCCCAGCCTGCAAGAAGCAGCAGGAAGAACGTTCCACCCAAAGAAAATAAACATTCACAGGATCCCAAAAACAGTCCGCCTGATGGGTTTAGTGGTGACGGAAATGGGAAATCCATTATTCGGCATACTTGAGTCACAGCATGGTGGCCTCAAACTACGTTAAGCAATCTCAGACATACTCGCTCCAATTTCTGTTGGATATTAGCAGCCATGTGGACCCTTTAGAATATGACTATCCAGAAATTTTAAAAGAATGTATGTTGTCAAAAAAAGTATGATTTGCAACGTGGCTTGAACAACGCGACGATCGTTGAAAGGGGCTCACCCACCAAAACCGGGTACGGCTTTCAGCGCCGCTTTCAGGCAGATCTTCTCCAGGCGGAGGTAGCTGTACCTCAGCAGACAGCACCACAGAAACATCCAGTCCAGCCGCGTGCGGTGGTTCATTACGATCACGCTGCGCTCCCCCGGCACGAAGCCGTCGCCCGTTATGACCACCTTCACCCCAAACACCGCCTCCAACAAAGCCTGGAGGAAGACAGGAGGGGACGAAGGACTTAACTATCGCTGCTTCATATTCTCACTTTATTCAAAGAGAAAAAGAAACACGAGAAAACAGAGGCAAGGTGTTCCCAAGCTTATGAAGTGGCTTTACAGATGTTAGTGTTTCCCGAGCCTGGTCTTAAATGCCTCCTTACCCTCAAGAATTCAGGGTTTTCTCTGCTTAAACACACACACACACACACACACACACACACACACACACACACACAGCTCAGTGAGGGACTGATAGAGCTGATCGGGGTGAAGGAAGCAGGGAAACACCAAAAACTGCAGAAAAATGAGCCAGAACTGGGAAGAACGTCCATGAAATAACGATAGAAATTCAAACACATGCATAATATGAACTCCTCTAACCTGGGCGAGAAAAAACAACCAGAAAAACCCCTCACCCTGCTTTTTCAGGCATTATATTGAGCTTAAAAATTGAACATTTTAATTGGGGGTTTGCCGGCTGGGTGTTCAGGAGTACGCGATCATCCTTCTCTGCAAACTTCTAGCTTTGGTAGCATCAAGCGATTGAGGGAAGGCCGAATCCTTCAAGATGCAGTGGTTCCGTGACAACAGACTTCTTTCCTTTAGACAGGAAATGACCCCGAAGCCATCCGGGAGGATAAACGGTTCACAGGTTGATACACAGGTTCCTCCGGGTTACAATTTGTTGGGTAAACAGGAGTTTCTGAGGTTCAACTTGAGACACGTTCAGGTTTCTGATGCCAAATGAAGACTTCAGTAATAGCTAAATGGACCACTCTCATTCTCTCTTCAGAATCTCCTTCACATCAACATGCGCTACACCCGACGGTGAGCAAAGATTCAATAAAACTCGGACTTAATATTTAAGGTAATAAGACTTGATCACTTCTGAATGCATCGCTCGTTCAGATTCTCCTGGAGATGTTACTAAATCATGTTGTATGTGTTACTGTTTGGGATAACAGAGACCCTTAATTGACCAAAAAGTCCTGTTTTCCTGCACCACAAGCCTGGCATTAAGACTATTATTACAATAATAATAATAATAATAATAATAAAATATTGATTAAACAGTCAATATTGGAGAATATAGTAAATAAACCTGCGTTTTTAAGATTTGCCCCGTATCAAATCACAATGTCAGGATTAAAACGATGACCTGTGCCAGGAAGCACCATAAACTGATGAAATATTCAGGAACAACCTGCTTTGGTTAATCTGGACCTCATTAACGAGCTGCAGACTCTCGAGTGGCTCAATCATCTAAGCCTGGGCCTCATCCGAGGACCCGAGAGAGCATATTGGTCCTCCGCCCCACCTCCGTCACTCGGGACAACGCTAGCTGACGCAAAGGAGCTGGAGGTTGAGCAGCGAGGCTGCGTCCGTTTAAAAAGAAGGAAAATCCAAATTTCTGGCTTTAGCCTGCAGAATATAAGCCTAACAGCTGCTCGCAAATCTTTTTAAATCCTGGCAAGTGGAGCAATGCAACACGCTCGCTGTACAGGATTTTCAACGTACCACGGGCAGGGTCAGCCAGGTGGCCACGATGCGGTCCGTAAGCCAGCGGTACCAGGCGGGAGACAGCAGCATCAAGGGCAGCACCGGACCCAGCATGAAGACGCTGCCAAAGAAGCTGCCCAGGAAGAGAGTGACCAGAAAATACAGCCCCCGGGCAGACACCGTCGCCATGCCTGCGAGACTGAAAGAGAGAAAAGGGAGAGGATTTCTCATCAGCTTCGTTCAAAGGAGCACTTGTTTAGGAGAAACCAATCGGTGAAATATCTAGAAATCAATACACAGAACAGTAATGAACAAAATCACCGGCTGGATTACTTCACAGGACAGAAGTCACAAACCTGTCGGCACAAAAACGCCGCCACCCATTGGAGGCCTCCGTGCAAAGCCTCCTGCAAAACCACGAGCCAATAGTGAGGATCGACGCTACGTCGTGCGGATCCCCGCGTCTCTATATTTGACCATTATGCTTCAGTTTCAGACGGGACGTTTGCCCTTTAATTAAGCCGGAGCTTAATCTTCTCCTTCTCGGTGAGACCGAGCATGAGGCCGAGCACGAGCGTAACATCCCCGCGATTTCAAAGAGTTATTTAAAATCAAGAATTTTGTACAGATGAATCACTGACCACCCTTAACCCACATCGTTGTCTCCTCTGGCAGAAACGGAAACAATGCTGATCACACACACGTGCCATTTCAAATGTAACGCCATATGCAATATGTATAGCAAGGAATGAAAATTCGTAAACCTTGTTCCAGGCCAAAAGAAAACAAACTTCATTTATTATTATTATTCTATTAATAATGTCTGATTCGAGTGAACGTCCTCAAAGATCCCCTTCTCGTAAGCGAGAGTGCTGCTGAAGAAAAACGGATCACAAGTCAAGGCTGCGAACCGAAATCCGTGCGAAAGGAGCAGAACTGATTTCTCCCTGAACTACTCTAATCTAATCGCTCCACTTTCAGCTTCTGATACCTGAGCAGGTAACGAGCTTTGGAGCAGATAGTGATGATTTTTTTCCCACTGCTTTTACTTCCACTGTAGCCTTGGGCCGCCCTTCCCTTTCTCCATGACTCAGCTCCCGGAGCAAAGGTGGGACGAGGCCATTATGAAATCGCTCCGTCCTCCCGGAGATGGAAAATATGAAATAAAAGAAAAGGAGGGGACGCTGTGGTGACTCGTGACACGCATGTTGCCATGGATTCCCACGCGTGGGAGCGTGCCAGCGGTACGGGAACCGCCGAGGATGTTTCCGTTCGGTGTGAAGGGTCGGCTTGGAAGAGGCTCTCAATTAAACGTGAAGTGGAAACCGGGGCTGGGGTCACGGGTCAAACGGTGTCGTCGGTTCGAACTTCACAAGCATTAAGACGAGCGCCGCAGATCAGACGTCCTTGGTTCTTCCGCCCGCTTCCAGTTCCCAGTTTAAGCCCGCTGTCTTAAACTGTCTTTTTTCCGTAAGTGAGGAATTCATGGATCGTTCTGAGCGACAGCCAATCAAGCGCAGCCTTTTGAATATTGCCAAATCTCAAAAATACCCGCAACAAAACCCTTACAAATGAAAATGAAACACGTGATGCTCTTTCCCTGTTACACGAGTAATTATAGTCCCTCGTACAGCCGCGTGCAAAAGTCTATGGTCGCTCTCATCCTCGGCCCACTTTAAGTGTATAAAACGGTCAGGAAGAGTGAATAAACGTGTGTTAACCGAAAGGCCTGCTCAATAACAATGTTACGTTTTACTTTAGAAACTAAAGGCTGCTTCTTCGGCCATGTAATGTTTTCGTTTTGGAACGCCGGGCATGTTTAAGATTTTTTTATTCTTATTGTTTGTGCAGATAAATAAAGAAAAAAGGGTCTTTAAATATCTATCAATCGAAAAAGGTTTACAGTCGGTAAAAAAAAACGGATGAACTATTTCTAAAGGTTGATCCCGACTTCTGTCCACACTTTCTGGGCTGAAACTGAAGACCGTGGCCTTGATGAAACGTTAATGCTGACCATGTGAATCAAACAGAAACACACGGTGGATTGTGTTTAGAGGGAACTCAGCTTCTCAAATCTTTATCCGTCCACGAGCTGAGACCAGTCGCTGCAGATCTATAAATGAGGCCCAGCAACCTGGACCCGGACACCACTTGAACAAACGGCGCTCGACCTACTGTTATTTAAACGGAGCCTCGGGACCATCAGGGAACAAGGCTGCGAGTTACAGCCCAGAAGCCTCTGGGAGGCGAATTGCTCCGTTGTTTGGCAGCGGTGTGAACGGCGAGGGCCGGAGAACCCGATCGCGCCCCGCTCTGCAATCTGCTGAGCCGCAGTGGAAAAACCGGCAGACTTTGACCCGTGAAACCATCCATCCAAATCTACATCCACACACAGCCAGTTAATTACTGTCTGCGCTGATGAGGGCAGGCTGTGGGCGGGGTGGAAACTGGGCTTTGATGACTTTTTTCCACTACGCTGCACGAGAACAGTATCGGAGACTGAACGAGCGCGGGGCGGCCGGCCGGCCGGGACGGCATCGCGGGCGATTAACGAAAGCTTGCGCACAGATTTGAAGATCGGATGAATCACGACGGCACTTTTTATTTCCTGAAATATCAAGATATTTTTTGATCATGAAAATGTTCACAGTAAATAATGTCCTATTTAGTTTAGAGTTCAGATACGACTGACAGATGAATAAAGAGAACGTGTATAAGTACAAATATAGAAGTAGAATCACTAAAATTAAGCATTTAAAAAACAGGACAAATTTGGCTCTTTGCAAATAAAAACATGAAGTCGGTCTGTTTTCGAATTTCTGCCTGCACATTTCACATAAAAAAATAATGTGCTCCGGATTCAAGGTTCTAGATAAAGGTGTTCCACCCACTCAGTGTTCAGCATCAGCAGTAAACGAATCTCCTGATCATCTGGAATCATCTGCTCCTGGTTCTTCACTGCTTCATGTTTTAAGTTAGACGCTTTGTACTGCTTGAAGGTTCAGACGTAGATCACTGTGTGGATTAACCAACACAGAACTATCAAACTGCTCAGGTACAGAGACTGGACTGAACATGAGAGACAACAACACTGTCCTTCAGGAAGATCTGGAGAACTGCTCAGGTACAGAGACTGCACTGAACATGAGAGACAACAACACTGTCCTTCAGGAAGATCTGGAGAACTGTCCCTCAACAAGACATTAAGATACCAGAAAGTCTGGTTCTTTGGAAGCAAAATATGCTAAACTGAGTGGTGGTTCTAGATTGAGCAGAGAAGTGAACATCCATACAGATCCACAAACCATCAGTAAATTACGTTTTGAACTTCACATTTACCAGAAAGGTCTACGAGAGCCTGAAAAATGCAACAGCAAGTCATGCATTTGTGAGAAACATACAGAAGGGGGAGCCCTTGCTGGTTTTCATGCTGTTAAAAAGATGAGTTTCAAGTCTGTTGTTCCCCCCCTCCCTCTATTCAAGGGTAACACTACATACCTTAAATCCTTCCCTGAGAAGAGAACATGCAGACGCTAGAAGAAACAATCTTCTGTCCAATCTTCTGGACTTCATTCGTTTAGAAAAGTACCAAATGAAAGTAACTGTCTGGCAGAAAGTGCGTTTAAAGAAGTGAAAGTGAAAGTCATTGTGAAACGGTAAACAGTGAACCACAAGCAAATACATCCCTGTGTTTAACCCACACACAGAGCTGTGGGCAGCTATATCCAGCACTCGGGGAGCTGCGATGGGCACGATACCTTGCTCAAGGGTAGCTCAGGGGAACCTACTTGTCTAAGATGTGAACCCACTGCATTTGCGATTATGAGGCCTCGTCCCTTAACACCACCCTCTTCCCCCCTTTACAGAGAGAAGGGAAACGGGACACGGTCTTTAACGACGAGCTTTAAACCAGCAGCTTTTACCCAAGATTGCAGTCGCGCTCAAACTCGTCCAACAAGCCCAAAAACGGAAACGGTTTCAAAATCTAAAGATTTAACGAGAAGCGGCTGTAGGGGCGGCTGGTTTTCAGCCGTTTGAAAGAATCCGCCTTGCAACAAGCCCTCAAGCTGGCGATTAACAGGCAAGGGGCGCATTTAAGCAGCAAACAAGACAAATAAATGTAAAAAATATTACTAATTCATACATTATTTAACAGCAAAAGTGCAATTTGAAGGAGTAAAATGTATTAAAACTGCAGGTTCGTTCCCCAGGCAGCGAAGGTCTAGCGTTCAGAGACCAGACCCCAGGATCAGAAGGTCGCTGGACTGAATCCCAGACCAGTAGGTTGCCCTTCAGCAAGGCACAGTCTCCATCACTGTCCCCCGGGTGCTTTAAACAGCTGCCCCTTGCTGGACGGTGAGTGTGGGTGAAAAGCAGAAGCTGAATTCCGTTGTCTCACACTGTGTGCCGTGTTTCGCGCTGAGTCGCTTTCACTTTCACTTCAATATTGACCAAATGGGTAGCTTGATAAACAATTCTAATAAAGCAAGACTGGTGCAGTCTGGGACAGAACCTTTATTAAATACTCACTACATTACAGTGCTCACGCCTCTATCTGGGACAAAAAGAAAACAAAAAAAAAAAAAAAAAAATGAAGAGCGCTGCTTTTAAATTCCAACTGAAATCGTTTGTAAAAATGAGATTTCCCAAAACTGTCCAGCTCAGCAATCGCTGTTGCGAGTACTTTGGACTAAACCATCGGCGACTGATTTCGGTGCGTATTTCCTGGAGGAGAAGCCGATGGATGACGCAGCAAATCCACTGGATTTAAAAGAGAGCCCAGATTACGGGAGCCCTTCATTTGGCTAATGGAGCCGTAAGCCGGGGCCTTCAGCAGGATTTGCTCTGGGAGCGAAGGCCGGAGGGAGAACGCATTAGCGAAGAGTTTGGGAGATTTAGTGAACTCTAGTTACCGAACCAAAACCGGGGAGCAGTGTCGTCTTTGAGTACGGCTCTAAACGGTGTGCTTTAACGCACGTCGTTCTTATGTAGATGCGGAAGAGGAGGGATGACTCTCAGGGCTTTCTTTTTTTAAATCGATGGAAATTTGACGATAAAAATACAACATTCGTTTATTTGATGTTTCTGTTGCTCGACGATGCTTTCTATGAAACCAAGGCAGCAACAGCGCCAAGAGAAACCTTTCTCGATCGTTTAAACGATTACAGCCACGTAACTTTTCCTCCAAGTACGCCGTGATGGTTCGAGACGTTAAAAGGTGCATGGGTGGACGATACGCTTATATAATATTCACGATGCACATTACGTCGATGTTAATTGGCTGAGGAATCGTTTTCATTAGTGGCACAAAAAAGAAGAAGATTGTGGGTTCGATTCCCTCACAAGTAGGTTGCCCTGAGGTACCCTTGAGCAAGGTACCGTCCCCGTCACTGCTCCCCGGGCGCTTTCAATAGCTGCCCACGGTGTTTGAGTGCACGGGTTAAATGCAGAGGTCCAATTTCATTGTGCTTCACGAGTGCTGTGACCTCGCAATGACGAGGGTTGTCACTTTCACTTTCAATTGAATCCAGTTAAACGGGACTAACGATGCTCGTAAAGAAAAATGCAGCCGTCCAGCATTCAATCAGAAAGAATATTCTAACACGGGGGTATAATAACATCATCAATGAGAAAGAATCATGGAAAAATGAGTCTGGGTTTTTTTGTGGTCGACTGTGTTGAGTAATCGTTGATACGGATTTGGATCCAGTTGGGAAGAGCATCTGTTAATCCTGCTTCTTCCAGCACATCGCAAAGCACGAGCCTGTCGCTCAGGCATTGAGCTGCGAGACAATCTGAGAGGGTGAACTTCAGCCCTGAGACGGCAGCGGCTGGGCTAATTCCCCTGCAGTGCCACTCCTATCTGGGCAGAAGGCGAGCCGCTACTGCGGTTCGCTCGCTTCCTGCAGCGAATCCGATCGCGATGGAGAGAAGACGAAATGCTTCCTTCTTCCTTCGCGCGGCGTACAAGCGAGCAATTAGACCGGCTCTGCTCAATCCCGCGGGGAAACGGCTCAGACTGGAGACGTCACGGCGGAACCGAGGAGCAGCTGTAATCGTACGTTCATATAATGTGACTGGGCTTATCGGAGCATCAAGTAGCCGGGCCATTTTTCCATTTGGTTAATCGGTTTAGAGAAGAGATAGCTCGTATCTGCATGCACTCGGTCTAAAGAGCATCCACATTAAAAGGGTGTTATCAGTAATGAGGAATAAAACACTGTTAGACCACACACACACACACACACACACACACACCTCAGAGAAAGTATTTATACCTCCCTCCTGTAAAGCCACACCAGAACCTCAAAAACAGGAAACACGAGTTCATAAAAAGGCAATAAAAACACAAAGTCTTAGTACTAATATGAAACATTTTTTTGGCCAAATGAAGGTCACAAAGTGCCTAAAATGAGAAAAATAAAATAAATAAAACGGCTAATCGAATAAATAAAATGGCTGGAAAAAAAAAATAGAAAAACAGCTTGGAGTTTTGTTCCAATATTTTTTTATTAAGAAAAATTTGTTAATTATTTTGAAGGTTTTGTTTGTTTGGTTTTTTTTCCTTTTTTCAGCACTTCCACACCAAAATTCAGCAAACTGGCCGTTTTGGGGTGTAGTTCCTGAAATGTAGTTCCTGATTATCTACAGCTCTCGCTCGCTTATCGGATCTGCAGCGTTCAGTGTCTGTTGGGGAAACGGCATCCTTCCGCTGAACCAAATGTTCCTGGTCCGTTGAAAAGTGCCCACCCTTGAGTAGGGACCAAAAAATTGGTTCCATCAATGAAAATACAACGACATGTCCTGTTCCTAAAAAGTTCCAGCAGTGTGAAAGCACCATTTGTGGTTCATACAGCTTGAAAACCAACGCAACCTTGCTTCTCTAACTTTGTCTCTAAAACGTCTAACCTGATCTGTCCCTCTAATATACTCATTTCTAATCCTGTCCATCCTCGTCACACCCAACGAACATCTCAGCATCTTTAACTCTGACACCTCCAGTTCTGCCTCCTGTCTTTTCGTCAGTGCCACCGTCTCCAACCCATACAACATAGCTGGTCTCACTACTGTCCTGTAAGCCTTCCCTTTTACTCTAGCTGGTACGCGTCTGTCTCAAATAACTCCAGCCACTCTTCTCCACCCATTCCAACCAGGCTGCACTCTCTTCTCCTCTCTTCCACACTCGCCATTACTCTGAACTGTTGATCCCAAGTATTTAAACTCCTCCACCTTTGTCACCTCTACTCCCTCCATCCTCACCACTCCACTGTCCTCCCTTTCATTCATGCTCATGTATTCTGTCTTTGCCCTACTCACTTCCATTCCTCTCCTCTCTAGAGCAGATCTCCATCTCTCCAGGTTCTCCTCAAGCTGCTCCCTACTCTCCTGTCTAACCTTGTCCATCAACCTGTCCATTACTATTGCAAACAAGAATGGGCTCAGTGCTGATCCTTGATATAGTCCAACCTCTACCTTAAATGCAGCCATATAAGATCTGCAGATATAATCCACCTGTGTGCATCTTCCTCCACTCTTATACGTCACCCTGTGCTCAACCCTCTTCTGAAAATAAGTTCTAACTTCAGCCATTTCTATCCTTTTCACAACATCTACAATCACCTGACCTTCAGCATTCCTCTCGACACCATAATTCTTCTTTCTGCTCCAGCTCACAACCAACTTGTGGAGCATAAGCACCAACAACATTCATCATCACACCTTCAACTTGCAGCTTCAAACTCATCACCCTCCCTGACACCCTCTTCACTTCCAAAACACTCTCCACATACTCTTCCTTCAGGATCACACCTCCCCCATTCCTCCTTCCATCCACACCATGGTAGAACAGTTTAAACCCTCCTCCAATACACCTGGCCTTACTACCCTTCCATCTAGTTTCTCTCACACAGAATATCAACCTTCCTTCTCTCCATCATATCAGCTCATTCTCTAATCCTCCCTCTGGACATGCCGCCGCCGTCCTCCTCCTCCTCCTCCTCTTCTTCTTCTCCTTTGGCCAACAGTAGCCCAGTTTCCACCAGCACCCTGTAGGCTAACAGCACCGGTGGCGGTCGTTGTTAACCCGGGCCTCGACCGATCTGGTATGGAAGTCCGTTTCGTTGTCCACATATTGATTTGGGAAGAGTTTTACACCGGATGCCCTTCCTGATGTAACCCTCCCCATTTTTCCAGGCTTGGGGCCGGTACAAAGAAGGTTAGGGACAGCACTGAAAATGAGAGACAAGAACTTTGTCCTTCAGGAAGCCTGGAGAACTGTTCCATACATTGAAAATACAAGACAATCTGGCTCTTTCAATCCAAATTGCATGTGTTAGATCGCTCTAATGAACTGTTTCAGCAAAGACACTGCTGTCTCGCAGCCCAAGCCATCTGACACATCATAATCATCATAGCACACATTTCACAAATGTCCCGCGAGCCATGAGACGGCGTTGAAAGGTCCACTGCGATTACGACGTTGGCGTGGATTCACAGCTGGCTGATTTACACTGGAGACCAATCAAGAACTTTGTACTTCTGTTTATCTGACGGCCAGTCTGGCATTTAAACATGTGTCTGGTGGTTAAAGTGTGACAATCTCATCTATGTTTGAGAAAAAGATCCCCGTACAAAAATCCCAAATGAGCCACTCATTTTCAGTCCAGTCTCTGTACCTGAGCAGTTCTCCAGATCTTCCTGAAGGACAGTGTTGTTGTCTCTCATTTTCAGTCCAGTCTCTGTACCTGAGCAGTTTGATAGTTCTGTGTCGGTTAATCCACACAGTGATCTACGTCTGAACCTGAGTGGTTCCCCATTTATCTAAAACCTTGTATCTTTAGGCACTTTGCAGCCTGGAGAACTAAAATATCAGTTCCCATTTCATTTCATATCTACCTGATATGCTCAAGATACAGCAGCCTGATAGGAATAAATTATTATATTTGCACACGATAAAGAGTGCCTCATTAATTTTGCCCTAAGCTGTAACGACAGTAACTTTGAAGAGAACTGCCATTATTTATCGCAAAATGCAGCCAAGAACCTCAAAATGAAACCAAAACTCAGTAATGATTGTGTGAATCCCTACGAACAAGCTTGATTACACTTTAGTATTGATTAACATTTCACTGGAACTTGTCAAAATGGGATAATGTAGGATGTAATCAAATTAATAGCCTTTTAAAACTGAAAGTGAAAGTACCCGTCATCGTGAAGCACCACACAATGAGCCACAACGAAATTACACCTCTGCATTTAACCCCACCACACACCCACGTGCAGCAGGGGCAGCTACTGAAAGCGCCTGGGAGCAGTGACAGGGACGATGCCTTGCTCAAGGGTACCTCAGGGCAGACCTCCTAGTCTGGGATTCAAACCCACGACCTTCTGACCCTGGACCTAATCCCTAAACACTAGACCCCTGAACTGACCTGACCTGAAAGCCCAATCCTGCATGAGCATCTTGAGTGACGACCAATCGGGGAGGAAGAAAAAAACATCTCTGCACTTGAATCGCGGGCTCACGCTGATCTACTGCGCAATGTATTTTTATTTTCAAATTTCAGTGTCTGATGTGAAGGGACAGTGAAGAACGTGGGAAAACGTGACAATATTCGCTGGATGTTTCTGGGGAAAGAGATCATCGTTAATTGGATTTTGTTAGTAATTAACGCTTAATTGGTTCTTCGTTAAGACTGCGGGGAAACATTACTGTCACATATCGTGCATCGTGGGTATATCATGTATCACAGCGTGGTTTTGGTGCCTCATCGTCCACCCCTGACAACCACCGATGCACCACAGTGAAAGAAGACACTTAAAACCCTTCACATCACTTGATAAAATTTATACATTTTCCATTTATTTCATTAAATGGAGACTCCATCACTCTCTTTAGGCCCATTTATCAGCCTACTGCCACCTTAATCACTCATAAACCCCAGTTACTGACCTGTTTTCCACATTAAAGACGCAGATGATGAAGAGAGGGAGGAAAAAGAGTCAGGGAGTCACCCAGGGGTCCATTTTCAGCCTTTTTTGAAGAAGAAACGAGAAAAAAACAAAACCGAGTCCCTAATACGAGCGAGCTTAGCCACATGCTATAAACCCAGGGCTCCCTTTTGCCCCAATAATACACAAAAACAGAGCCGCTTTCTACATAAAACAGAGCCGCTTTCTACATAAAGCAGGCTGAAAGACTTAGTTTGAGCTTAAAGTCGAAAGAAAGCAAAAAGCGCGGATAAAAAAAGTCCACTGATGTGTGTTAGCTTAGCGTTAGCTCCTGCTAGCTCGTTTCTTAACCAGCTGTAAAGGTGACAAACACCCATTTCTAAGATTTTTATGAATTCATTAGCGATGTTAGATTATTTTCCCTCAAAAATAACGACACATATTACACATTTCACATTGCAGGGGCTCTGAAAACTCTTTAACCAGGATAGCTAGCTTAGCTTAGCTGTTAGCTTGCTAGCTTGCTAGCTTTCGTTACGAAAAGCACCTGTTCCGGGCAAATTTCACTAAAGACACGTTTTTCAACATTAGTCGAACTCAGCTTCGAACCGAAAGAAGGAGAAAAAGACAACAATAATTGAGTACAAACTTACCCAGCTAGGTAGCCAGCCAGCTACCTCAGCTAGCGTCCACTATTTAAGGTGGAATAGGGGTTTAAGGTGGCGAGTCAGCGCATCTTTCCTTAAGGACGGGAGGTAGGGCGAGGCTCCTGGGGGAAGGACGGGGATTTCTGGTCGTCGACATGCTGGGCTAAACTCTCAAGCCTTGCAGCTCAGGACAGGCCACCGTCCAGCATGTTTGATGGGGTTTAAAGCCGAAGCAAAGCCGGACCAACCCGAACCGAGCCAGGTCCATCTGTCCCCCCTCCCCTCAGGTTAAAGGGACACTCTGACCAACACCAAAAATCTCAGAATCAAATGCCGCTGTCCCAAATATACCTTTTCACCACCTAATAAAGGCCATAAAGGGCTCTCTGGGCAGATTTTAGGCTTTAAAGAAGAGGATTATCCACCTTCTAGTGATGTCACTTGCCCTTTAACCTCAGAAGGAAGGATGCTGGTGCAAAGCATGCTGGGTATTGTAGTGAAAGGGTGAACGCTGCTCCATTCTCAGGTTAAAGGGACTGTGGTCAGATTTCAGGCCTTAAAGACTAGGCGTACCCAATTTTTATGTGGTGAAGAGACTAAAAAAAAGGCTTTTGCTTCATTACTCGAATCCCAGCATCCTTTAAAATGTGGCTAACTTTAGCCTTACGTCCATCAAAGATGGGCCATCTTAGTCTTCAAAGTCTAAAATCTTCCCATTCCCAAAAAAGGGGTCCTTTTTTGTCCTCTCACTATAACTGAAGCACATTTGTCATCGGGCACACAGTGAAACGCAACATCCTCTGTGTTTAACCCACACACACCATTCAGCAGGGGGCAGCCATATCCAGCACCCGGGGAGCAATGATGGGGACGGTACCTTGCTCATTGGTACCTCAGGGCGACCTACTGGTCTGGGATTCAAAGCCACGCCGAATGTCTTGATGCCTGCTTTTGCTGGTCTGTCCTTCGCTTTGCCAAATTCAAAGGGATTTCTAAAGCATGTAGTGCATCACTGTGCAGTGCATGCTGGGTAAGGCTGAGGGATGGAGGATGGTATGACAGGACACTGTTAAATGCAAGTCTCCGGCTGTCCTTTTATTAACCTCACACTTGCTTCTCTGCGAGTTTTATCGTAATGAAAAATGCCGAAAGGGTTAGAGGAGGCTATTAAATATCTGCCACAGACACTGAACAAATATTTCCTCATTCTTGTTGGAGTGCGCTGTTCTCCGTCTCATCCTGAACCGAAGCGGTTGCGTAACTCGGACCTCCATGAGTTATCATGACGCTCCATTTAAGGGCAATGGAAAAATGGACAGCTCAACAAATAAACCCTTTTAATAGGGGCCAATCCTGCCATCACATTATCTCAACACCGAAGGATGTGTGCATGTCTGTGCGTGTGTGTGTCCATCCCTGCATGTGTGTGTGTGGGCCCTCTCTTAGTCAATCTCTAGACTTTCCATGACCTGGTCGCTGTGGCATGTGCTTTATCTGAAGGGATTGAGGAGTTTATCTGTAAACCGCTCAGGGGTCAGCACGTCGCTGGAGAGGTCAATCCAAAGACCCAACATTCTGAGCCGATGCCAGCTTGCTGAAGCCCAAGATGAGGAGAAATGCACCCAAACCATCTCACCATGTCCGTCGTGATAAAAACGACCAGGGTTGTGTTCCTGAGTTACCATACATGGTGTAACAGCCAGTGACTGATGGTGGACTATTTTGGCTGATTCGTTGCAGCACTGCTATGAACGGGATAATAATAAAACCTTCCGTGGTTTCCAAACCGAGGGCCGCGACCTTCCCCGGTGGGCCGGGGCCCCGCGGGGACGGGCAAGTCCCGCGTCAGTGCATGAATTTGGATTTTCCACCCTCGTAAATTGGGTGCCGAAACTTTTGCACAGGGCTGTGGCAGATAAAAGTCGCGAAAACCTCCGCAGTCCTGGCATGAATACGTTTTCCATCCAGTGCTTACACCCTTGCCTTCCCATCAGACCTTTGACATTTTCTTCGTGCTTTCTTTTCTCTTCTTCCGTCTGTCCTGCCACCATCCCTCCTCAGCTATGTTGAAGGACCAAATTCATTTCCCCCTTATCAGTCATTCCTTTGTATGTTCATCTTTGCCATTTCCTCTCGGCCTATCAGATGAGCCTTGTGTTCCGCCATGCAACGAGGAACGTGTAGATGCCTAAAGCCATGCTGCTCCACCAGCGTCCAGGTCCAGCACCAAGCAAAGCAATACATCTGGAGAGTCGTGACCTGGCTACAAATAATGACGGGAGACAAGGGCCAGAGACAATACGTGACAGAGAGCAAGCTCCATGCCTGCTCTGAAGGATGGTCTTCAGGAGTGTTCAAGCAGTAAATGCATAAAACAGCTCTCGGACTTCCCTACAGGTTACCGTTAGTAATGTTACCACTAAGTGAAGTGAGTACTTGTGAGCATAACGCACAGCACTCAGTGAACCACAATGATATTTCCAGCAAGCGAGAAGCAGTGACTGGGACGGTACCTTCATCAAGGGTATCTACTGGTCCAGGATTCACAACCTTCCAATACTAGGCCCTTAAACTTAACCACTGCTGCATCCAAAACAATGAATCTGCATTACTGCAGCACTTTGCCAGCTTGATACACCAAGCGTAATCCATCCATCCATCCAACCATCCATCCATCCGTCTGCCCGCAATTTGGCAACCCTGATGCACATCTTTGGCCTGTGGGTATGAAGTCCTGGAGAAAACCCACAGAGAACATGCACACAGAAAGAATCCAGGCTAGGAACTGAACCCAGAACCTTCTTGCTCTGAGACAGCAGTCCCAGTCACCGTGCTGCCCAGCAAGATCTATCAAATAACAATAATGTTCACAGACGTTTCTATTTGATTTTCTTTTTGTATTTCAGAAAAATCATTCTGGAGTACCAGGAAGGTCCTAAGGTTTTCCCCATTCAGTTTTTTAAATGGGATTAAAACTGCTTGTTCACAATCAATGATGTATCTAGAACCTCCAGAAAGCCTAGAGTGTTGTTTTCCTCAGCAAAAACCGTTCCCACCCTTTGGAAATGAAAATGTAGTTTAAGACATGAGGTGCACGAAATTTGGCAGATCTGCCTTTCATTCATTTCAAAAGTCATCCCTTCTGTAAAGGCCCTGAGGGTTCTCCGCTGAAGGAACTGCATCAAAATGCCCTTGAAAGTAATGCTTAGAGAGATTTGGGGGCCACTGTTTCTATTAAGAAATCCGGCTAATGTGAGGGGCCTTGCTTTTTGTATGCAGGTATGTGAGAGCATGTGATTCTTATCCCTTATGTGTGTGTGTATGCTTGTGTGTGTGTGTGTGTGTGTGTAATCACGGACAAGAAGAAAGGCCTTAGGGGAGTAAGAAAGGAATGGTACAGAGGAATATTTCTTTTTGGCCCGGAGCTTGGGTTTATTTTAAAAGCTGGCTATTGATAGCGCTTTAATGAGGCTTTATTGGAAAGAATTCGGAATTTTTTTTTGGGCTTTTTCATGTTCCTTCCACCTTTGACCTCTCCTTTTTCGGGAGAGGAGTGGAGGGATGAATCGTGTCAGAGGAGTGCCACGTCAGATTTATTTCGGTTCTCCGCTCTGCCTAATCTGCATTCCGATCTCCACTGTTCCATTTCTGTTGCAGCAGTTTCGTTTGGCTTCAGAGGAACTGCATGCAGTAGATCACGGTTCTTCATGCTCGCTCGCTCTCTGAGAGCATTATTTCCACCACGTTCTAGAGGATTAGCCGCTGCCTATTTATATCAGTGACTGTGGATGGAAGTGGGGTAGATTAGCACATTAACGTATTAAAAGCGAACGCAACGCTGGCGTTCAAAGTGCCTAAAGCCGTGGTGCTCGAGACCAGACTGGGTAACGTCTAGTGAGCCTCCTCTGAGTAGACACACTTTAGACTTGGCAGGTCACATGTTTTTGCACCTGAAAGTGAAAGTGACTATGCGTCATTGTGAAACACGGCACACAGTGAACCGCAATGAAATGCTTCCTCTGCATTCAACCCACACATGTGCAGAATGGGGCAGCTTTTTTGAGTGTTCAGGGAGCAGTGATGGAGACAGTACCTTGCTCAAGGGCACCTCAGGGCAGCCTACTGGTCTTCGATTCAAACCCATGACCTTCCGATCCTGGAACCTAGTCCCTAGACAAATCCCTAAGCAGGTTTTAGAATTTCTGATCATACTTTAGCTATGAGTATATTAGAGGGACAGCTCAGGTTAGATGTTTTGGAGAGAAAGTTAGAGAAGCAATGTTGCGTTGGTTTGGACATGTCCAGAGGAGAGACGAGGATTCTATTGGGAGGAGGATGTTGAAGATGGAGCTTCCAGGAAAGAGGAGAAGAGGAAGACCAAAGAGGAGGTTTATGGACATGGTGAGAGAGGACATGAAGAAGGACCAGAAGAAATGGAGACGGTTGATGTGGCGACCCCTAAACGGGAGCTTTAGCTAACGGCTTTTGGAATGGATTTAGTTTTCCCACTAATCCGGGTGTAACATCCTCAAATCCTGGGAAAAGAATATTGCGCAACACTATAGTCTTCCCAGCAACTCTCTTCCTTACATTTACATTTACATTTACGGCATTTAGCAGACGCTCTTATCCAGAGCGACTTACATGTCCTAATTACAGGGACAGTCCCCCTGGAGCAATTCAGGGTTAAGGGTCTTGCTCAGGGACCCAGTGGTGGTAGTGCCAGAGGTGGGATTCGAACCTGGGACCTCTTGAGCCATAGGTCCATAGGCAAGTATCCTACCACTGGACCACCGCCACCCTCCTTCCTTCTGCTGGTCCCAACACGATTGGTTATCTAGTCCAGCATAACACTGTATACCATCGGTAAACATGACTGTAAAGAGCTGGTGGGATCTTTTTCAGAGGGAAGAGAGAGATGGAGTGAGTGTGTAAAGATGAGGTGGACAAGCTGATGCTAAACCGGAAACAAATGTCAGGAGAAGTGCAGAAGAAAGTAGGACTGACCTACAGGCTACTGACCTGCAGACGAAATGACGTCTTCCTGCTTAACACTGTTTTTAAATACTGTTCTGTACATTCTGTTCCCAGTGTTCTCAGCTGTTCTCAGCTTTGCTCCATTCCCAACATTCTGGATTGTTCATCACTGTTCAGTTCTCAATGAATTGGAGTGGTCCCCTCCTGCTCAGTTTCCTGGATTGTACATATTAGTGCACAATGCTCTAGATCGTTCTCCTTCATTCACAGTGTTCTGGGTTGTTTGTCTTTGTTCACTATATTCTAGATTTTTCTGCCTCATTAACCATGTTCCAGATTGTTCATTCTTGTTCACAGTGTTCTAGATTTTTCTACTTCATTCACAATGTTCTGGATTGTTCAGCTTTGTTTGCAATGTTCTAGATTGCTCCATTTCCTTCACAATCTTCTGGCTTGTTTGTCTTTGTTCACAATGTTCTAGATTGCTCTCCTTCATTCACAATGTTCTGGATTGTTCTTCCCATTCCCAGTGTAATTTATTGCTCTGCCCCATTCACCATTTGTAATGCTCTGCATTGCTCTCCCCATTCTCGGTGTTCTGGATTAGTCTACCCCATGCACAATTATCTGGACCGTTCTCTCTACCACAGTGTGCAGATCTTATAAAATCACTCATGAAATAAAGCTTCCTAAAAGCTCCTCGGCTTGGATGAACGGCTGTAACAGACTTTAAATCATGTCGGTGTTAAAAAGGTTGCTCAGGGCATCGTTTCTCCAACTGCTCCTCAACTCTGGCAGGTGCACATTTTTGCTTCCAAGGCATCGCTATTCGGGTTGCAGGACCAGCCTGAGGTTCCCCGGGGACCGTTCTAGGGAACTAACAGATGTTCTTCTAAGGCAATGCTGTTTGGCATCTTTATTTAGGGAGCGATGAACATCCATAAAAGGACTAGAAGTGAAATGATGTTTTGTGGATTTTGACAAGAGGTTCTAATACAAAGGAAAGGAAGATGGTTAGAAGAAGAGATTCAGTTCTCCTGAGGTTCTCCTGAGAGATTCATACATCCTGTCTGACTACAGTTCATGCAATGCCTGCAGAGAATCATTCGAACCTCCAGCCATCTTCACGTCAAGAGAGAAATCTGAAACAGGAGAATCCGTTGTTCCATCTTATAAAACTCTCTGGGACGGTGTGATAGAACAGCAGCACAGACATTATATTATATTATATTATATTATATTATATTATATTATATTTTGACCCAAATCCTGACATTGTGTTAAAACAAACGTGTGTGTGTTTGTGTCCCGACGCCTATAGGCATCGACATTTGTGAAGAGAAGGTGCTGCTGTGTGTGTGAGGACAGAAGAGAGTGTGAGTGTGTGAACTCAAGTGACAGACCCGAAAGTGTAAGCAAGGGTGTGTGTGTGTGTGTGTGTGAGAGTGTGTGGAGTGGTTCAAAGTGTGCTGACAGACAAGGATCAGTGGCAGATTGTTTCCAGTGGAAAGAATTCTAGGAATGAGAGAGAAGAGCTATCAGTGACTGAGCACTATGACCCTGACAATAATTTAAAACACACACACACACACACACACACTGCTTCTTTCAAGGAACCCGAGAGTTATTTTCCGAAGAGTTTTCCCCGCACGCTACACTGATATATCATTCTACGACTGACCATGCGTTCCACCGCGACGCCCATCATTACGTTGTCCTGGCCGGGGTTAGGAACTCGTGTGGGGTATCAATGGGGTGAGGCATTTACCTGATTGCACCTGTCCACACGTTGTCTCTGATGACTTCACCGGTTGCCTTGGTGAAGTGTAACACTGTCCACTGTATAAATAACTGCTGTGGGTGGCAATTTTCCAGGAAGTGTCTAACAAGAGCCTCTATCAGGGTGGAATGTCAACCCACTCTTTCCAGGAAGTAACCTGAAGACCTTGGCAGGGAACCATGTCTTCGGTTAACTCCCCAACAATGGACCAGTGATCCGTCTCTTCTACCTGGTGTTTAATCACAAGTAAAGGTCAGTTCTCTCAGACCCCTGCAAATCCAAGCACCTTCTCCAATGAACGCCAGCAACTCCCCGTTGGCCGTTTGAGGTTTTGACCGTGTCAGAGCTTCCTGTTATCTTCTAATCCACTCAATCTGGTTCCCTCAGTCTGACAGAGCTTAATCTAGAACATTCTAGAACAAAAGGCTGACCCAACGCTCCCAAAGTTAGATCTCTGACAGATAGCTGGCCGTTTTCTCCACCCCAAAAACGTAACGTATGTCAAATGACAATAATGTTTCATTTATGTAGCGCCTTTCTCAAACCCAAGGTCGCTCCAAAAAGTTGTCTAGAACGTTGTCCTTCAGTGTTCTAGACTGGTTTTTCCCGTTCACACTGTTTTGAGGCCTTCTTCTGAGACGTTAGTGAAGTTTTAGGATCTTCTCTGCCACTTCACAACATCTAGAATGTTCTCTCCGTTCAAGTTGTTTTAGAACATTTTATATCATTCACGCTGTTCTTCTCGTTTACACTGTTTTGGGGCGTTCTTGCCGTTTCACTCTGATTTGGAATCTGGAATGGAGAGATTAGTTCACATTGTTCTAGAATGTTCTCCCCATGTTCACACTGTGTCCACAATGTTCTAGAATCTCCATCAGTTCTCACTTCTTTCACTTTTTTTTTAGAATGATCTCCCCATCTTCACACTGTTTTGGGCTGCTCACTGTTAGAATCTTCTCCATCAGTTTATGTTGTTCTAGAACGTTCTCTTGGTTAACATTATTCTAAAATCTTCAGTTCAAAATTTGTTTAGAATGTTCTCCCCACCTTCACACCATTTAATGATGTTCTTGCCAGTTCTCCACTATTTCACACGATTCACAATGTTCTCCCAATTGACCCTTTTCTAAAATGTTCTCCTTTATTCAAAAAGAAAAAAAATCTGAATTTTACACTGTTTTGGGAAGTTCTCCATTGTGTAAAGTTCAGATTCTTCTCCCTCAAATCACAATGTTCTAGAAAGCTTCTTTCAAGAATGCTTTCCCTTTTTCAAGAGGTCTGCCGTGTTCTTTACTTGGTTACATTGCTCTAGAATGTTTCACTATTCACAATGGTCCAGATTCTTCTCCATCTCACAGTGTTCTGAATTGTTCATTTGCACCGTCATCTGTTTTTTGTTCTCTAATGTACCTAATAGACCAAGTAAACTCGTTCCTAAAAATCAAGGTTCCTCAATGGTTCTCAATTCGGTATGAACCTGCAAATCATCGCTTCTCTGGTGGGTCCAGCCTTCTTTCTTCCATCACGAAACTCTGGACCGTCTTCCCTAAGCCCCTGTTTAGCCATTCTTCTTTACAGAGGAACTTATAACTTCAGTGGGTTCCAATGAACGAATGCATGCAAAAGTTTCAGCACCCACCACTCAAATGATGAGAACAAAATATAATCTGCCATATTTTTGGCCCCTAGATTTGTAAAATTCACCAAATGTCTTAAATGGACATTCGGATGTTTGGTTTTTGCACACGTGGATTCAGTCATCCTCGGAAACTCGACAAATGCATGCGACTGACTTTTGCGAACGACTGCATGTCCAAACCCCATAACGTCCGGCAGCGTGTCCCTGTTGGGAAGTGGAAGACGTGAGCTTCTCGGACTTTGGCGGTCAGGTGCTTTATGAGAAACGGGGTTGAGAAAATGTCATCTCGCAGCTGCTGGAGAGGACGTTCACACTGCTCGAGGTGAGTTTAGGAAGACAGGAAGATGTGGTCTGTGCAACTAAATACAGTATGCATTCAGATACTGCACAGAGAACCGACACGCATGCAGGGCTCTGCAGGAAGTTGCACCACATTGCTTTAAAACCCCTCGATCAAGTGAGACGGGTTGCAGCGAAGGAAGTGAAACCGAAAGGAATTTCAAAGACATATTTCCTTCCTGAAAGACACATGCTGAAGAGAAGAAAGAGAAAAAATAACCCATGGAGGCCCCAGATATGCAGATAACCTTTTACTGCAAAGACGGGTTTTCTGTTTACCAAGCTGAAAACAAGGAACGTCTGTTGTTGGCGTGCCCCAGTGCTCGTTGGGATAGAGGGGTAGGGCAAACGGGACGGCTCCAAGGCCCTCAACATGCATGTTTGAAATTTTCCAAAATGTCTTGTGGCTGCAACCAAGAAACCTACAATTTTTCCTCCATTTTAAAACAACGTTCTGGTTCTTCTCTTCAAACCAAGCATTTGAAAACATCTTCCTCCCCCGTGTGATGGATCATGGCGTCCCAAATGCAAGTCCAGCGGTGAAGGCAGTGAACTTCTGCTCCTCTAACATCGCTACAGACCAGCCAGGATCAACCGATGAGGATGGCATTTCAGAAACATCTGGTAAAATACCTGTTCGGATAAAAGCCATCAACGACGGCTCATGACGTATGGGGCTCTTGAAGGGTTGTCCCCTTTCAAAGGGGAAGTTTTCAAACACCGACACTGTTCCAGCTTGAAACAAGGGGTCGGGCTGAAAATAAAAAGTGCATTTGATCAGCTCAAACGATATTGGTGGTCAATTGTCACCTCCTTCTGGATCAGGACCACCAGTGAGCAGGTGTTTAGATGTTGCACCATCTTCAGCACTGCAGGGGCATGTTACCGGGAACTGGAACCTACGTTTTCTTCACCTTAAATGGAGGACTCATGCAAAAGTATGTTTCCAGCATGAGAGCTCATTAGGACTTGCGTTAATGAGTATTTTAATGATTCCAACAAACAGTTATATTAAAGAACGTCGTTAAAAGATGGTCTTCTCCATTTTGTAAACGCATCTCCAGGTGTTTCAATTTGGTCAGATTTGGGATAAAACGCATTAAATCAGTTTCTGAACACTTGAACCCTTTCCCACAAGCTGGGAACCGACTCCGTTCTAGTTTGGGCCGTATTTTAAAGCATTCAGAGCCTTTTGACCAAAGACGATTGGTTTCAGAACCTAAAATGTTGGTTCCCGGCTTAAACCATGTTTTTCCCCCACAGTCAGGACATTCGTGGGCAAGTCCTCCTGATCTACTTCTGTTATTTAGCCCCTCCTCCGCTCACTTCTTTTCCATTCTCAGTGGAACAATGGAAACTGGATTGGACAACGGCTCATGAAACCTCGGATGGACCAGGTTCAGAAACGGGTTCCCTTTTGGTGGAAAAGCGCAGAGTGTCCTCAGACTTTTAACCCATTCAGACATTTCATAAACAAGCACCAGTGAGACTGCGAATTACGTTCCAAAATGTTTATTTACAACCTCTGTCACAGAAAAAAAAGTGGTAATGAGTGTAAGAAGAAAAGGGGGGAAAAAAAAAAAAAAAAAATTGTAAAAAATGGCAGCTATTCTCCCTGAGCTGTACACAAATACAGAGCGAACAAATCTACAGGTGTGTGGGGGGGTTGATCCTCATAACATTTATATAAAAAAAAAAAAAAAAAAAAAAGCGCAAATAAAGGCGGCTGGACGTCCCGTCTCAATGTGTCAAAATATAAGGTGCTCTCAGCGCTGCGGTGACCTTTCAGGAGGAAAGTGGACGATTAATGGGGGGAGTAGTGCCAAGCTCAACTCCCCAGCGGAAGCAGGAAGACTTAAATCAATCTGTGGACAAAGACGGGTCAGTTAAATGGTGGGATTTGAAGGGACGGTAGAGAAAAGGCTGCAAAATGGCGTTATTTGTCTCCAACCCCTTGCCTTCCGACAAGGAAACAGGTATGTACAAAAAAACAAACAAACAAAAAAGAAAAACAGGCGATCACTCGTGGATACTCACAGTGAAACGCATACAAATACTATTTACATACAGTATTGGGTGAGGGACCGAAAAAGGCTAGGCAAGAACTTTCACACCATCCTCAATCATCCGCCACGTCTCAAACGTCACTTTCTAAAGGCCTTCAAAAAGAGCCCATCCTAGCCAACACTTCAACCTAGTGAAAAAAAACAAAAAAGAAAGAAAGAAAGAAAAAACACTGGCTCTGTCCATGATGATCGATAAACCCAATGAAGCGTTGATCAGACATGGCTTCGTTTTCTTTTGGTTTGTCTGATGGCTAGGTAAGGTCCCGGGACAGGCCTCCTTAGTTAGGTGCACATGTAGGTAAACGAAGCAGGAAGGGTCGCCATGGAAACATGGAGAGGGTCTAAAGAGGGGAGGTTTTGAAGATGCATGCAAGATGGGTTTTGTTTAGCGAGCGAATGTCTAAGGAGGAGCGCTGGCGTGTCCTTCGAGTTAGCACCAGGTGGAAGATTGCGGGGCCGGTTTGAGCGATCCGTCGAGATCGGTATGCGTGTGCGGAAAGTCAGTTTGTTGTTTCTAGCGCTGAGAATTCTGCACTGGTTCCGTCGGCGCCTTCCCGTTGCTCTCCTCCTCGTCCTCTTCCTCGTCCTCGCTGACGATGAACTCGTCCGGAGGCCAGCGCAGCTCTCCGCTCTCTACCTCCCCATCGGTGGGCTCCACCACGATGGACGGCAGGCGGTCCTTCAGCTTGCAGCAGCGCTCGAAGTCCGATGGATCCGGAAAAATCTGGGGAGGCAATTTTGGGGTGGTTAGTGGATGAACTGATTAAAAAAAAAATAATTAAAAAATCTAACTTTCCGTTTTCTTCTAACGCACTCAATCAGCCAAGACACGTTCTGTCTCTCTTCCTCTCACATGAATGTGTTTTTGGCTGAGGAAGGAGACACCCAAAAGTCACCCAGGGACAGCGGGAGAGGGAGAAGAGAGAAAGAAGGGAAAACGGCAATAGCCATTTCAGATTTTTAGGTCTGGTGGTGGGGGGGATTTTGTCTGATCACATTTCCTTATTTGGGGGGGGGGGAGGAGAGAGAGAGAGAGAAGCTGTGAGATCGAGTCTGGTACGGAAGCAACTGATGATAAATCCCCCCAAACTCGAGTCAGTCACAGCTGTGGTGTTCACTGCAGAGGCAAAGAGAATGGCACAACACACACACACACACAGGAAGACTGCAGGGGGTGGTCCAAAATAGAGTCCACCAAGGACACATTGTTTGAATAGAACAGCATATTTAAAAAAAAACGCTTTAAGGAGCTGCCGACGGATCTGGAAAGCGGTCGAAGCGATGGGATGCCACCCAGACTGCACTCCGTTCGTGAAGGTGAAACACACCTGCAGACGTGGTTTCGGACCGTCTGACTCACTGTGAGCTCCGAGGACTGTTTGGTCGGTGTTTACGATGGTCGCCGATAAGCTCCTACTCCCGAGTCACGCCGTGTCCTAAACCACGTCAGCGCCACCCTTTAAAAGGCACGGTGCGTTTTCAGCACTGATGGACGAAAACCTCAGAATGTAGCAAAATCATGTTCTGTGGACAAGCAGTGAGGCGGAGACATGCGGCAATGTTACAGGACAAACGTGTCCCTCCACAATAAGCCCTGAAAGGCGTTTGACCTCCAGGTAGGAGGCAGGTCAAAGTCAGTTGAACTATTTCAGATGAATACCTCACCACAGAGCCCAGAGTGGAGGCTGAAGTACCCCTATGAGTAGCCACCACAGAGGCTACGGGACGCCACCGATACCCCACCACAGAGGCTACGGGACCCCACCACAGAGGCTACGGGACGCCACGGATACCCCACCACAGAGGCTACGGGACCCCACCATAGAGGCTACGGGACGCCACCGATACCCCACCACAGAGGCTACGGGACCCCACCACAGAGGCTACGGGACCCCACCACAGAGGCTACAGGACGCCACCGATACCCCTCCATAGAGGCTACGGGACGCCACCGATACCCCTCCATAGAGGCTACGGGACGCCACCAATACCCCACCACGGGACCCCACCACAGAGGCTATGGGACCCCACCACCGAAGCTAGAGTGTCCCATCAAGGGAGACTAGAACACCCACAACCAAGGTCCGAGTATCTCACCAAACAGGGATAAAACACCATCAGGAGGGTAAAAGAATTCCTCTGAGAAGTCTACATTCACCTTTTGGTTGTTTTGTTTTTCTTTTTTGTTTGGTTTTAGATCTAAGACGTGTCTGAGCAACAGCCAGGAACCTAATCTAAACCGTCTGACGGTTCCTGTCCCGGATCCACATCCTTACAGACCTGCCACTTAATCTCCATCAAACTGCATGAAGGACAGAACACACGCAGGCCATCCTCTCGAAATAGCTCTCCTTCCAGAGCCTAAAATATTCCCGTTTGTATATCTGGGCTCCGCAGAGCTGCGGAGGGGTTACAAAAACAAACCCCTGGAATGAAGCAAGCGCCGAAAGGAGCGAGGGGGCAAAAAGAGGGGGGGGGGGTCCCTGAGGAGCCCAGCTGGAAGCCCAGGCCACCCAGCTTCCCGCGGTCCTCCCCAGGACCACTCGGCGATGGAAAAGCAGCCTGCCAGATAAATTACAGAGCAGTCTGGGTAATATGCTAATGAGATACACACAGACTTGCACGGACGAAGCAGCCAAAGCTTCAAAAGCTAAAAAACCCTGAAAGTTTTTGCCAATCAGATTAGCTGCTCCGTGATTACAATTTTCGTAAATGAACTCTGAAAAAGTACAACGTGGTCCTCCAGGTCCAGTTTTGTACCTTTAATGTTTGTCTCAGCAGGACGGGACACACTTGTACCCTTTCTCTACCAAACGCGTTTATTTAGAACAGCAAAATGGAAAGTCTGCAGCCGGGACGGGGTGCAGAGTCGGTACCTTCTCCTGAGAGCGCAAATAGATAGACTGAATAAATGAATGATTTTACGGCAAGTGTGAATCGGGTCGTCCCGCACGTGGAAATTGTCCCCGCTGTCCAACTGCGCGTCTCGGTGCACTGGTAATAATGATGCAGTGCAGCTTAAAACATTCAATTAAATCCTAATTTTTGGTTGAATTTACGCCTTTTTGTCTGAAACACAGACCCGCTCACTGTTCGGTGAACATTTCTTGGCGTTTTGGGATATTTTTGACGTTGCACCCTCTTGAACACATGCCGAGCTGCTCTAGAAAAGGACCCACTACTGATGTCCAGTAAAAAATAAGTGCGCAGTTTAATTCACACCCAAAAAAAAAAAAAAAAAAAATTATATATATATATAATAAATAAAATAAATAAAGACCGCTGTACCTTGTTTAGCGCTCACTACACAGAAAAAAAAAAAAATAGATAACCGATAAAGTACCGTTTGTTTCGACACAACATAATATCTGCAACAATAATAATTATTATTCTTATTTAAAATAGAAATTAATAAAAATTACTCTTTATTTTAAAATATTCAAATCCATTATTATTGCTAAAATTGCTATTACTGGCACAGAAAAAAAAAAAAAACCCACTAATTTAATGACTCAAAAATATAACTCAAACAAATAAAAATAAATGAAACATTTAAATGCAAAAATTTTAAATGGCTACATTTTGGATAATAATAATAATAGATAAATAAATGCTGATAATTATTTGCTCACATGCGCTTGCACACACATTGCTAGCGATTCCAGGCCGTTTCCTCCAAAAACAAGCCTCAAAACCTGAACAATAATTCTGCCCATGATTCATACATGCAAATCAGCTCGTTTCCCCTCGAACCCGAGGAGCTGTTTTGACCTAATTTTGGAACACTGAAAGCAGCGCGGCCCTGAAAGGAAGCCCACAGTGGAAAAGCTGGCCTGGGGCTTTTCGAGATGACTGGGCTGTGAAAGCGTCGAGCTGCTTCCTGAAATACTGAACGTTAACTTTAGTGACGAGGGGACGAGGACGGACGGGACTACCTGAAAGGCGAGACGGTCTTTGCTGGGGCTGAGCCCCTCCATCGGGGTCCCGCTGATCATCACTTCAGTCATTTCACGGCAGGGGGCAAAAACAGGGCTGTAAACACACACAGAGGGCAAAAGGTCAGCAGGCTTCACACACACACACACACACACACACACACACACACCCCCCCATTTCAAAAAGCCACCCGGGCGAAACCACTCCGCGGGAACGTGTGAGGAGGAACTGTGGGAAGCCGAAGAGACCGTATGAAAACGCTTCGGTGACATCACTCTCAGTACACTCCTGTACAAACCCATTTATTTTTTAACTTCACATGGTCATTTTTTATACCCACCATTACGCTGTCCACTCGGTCCCCATTACACTCCCCATGCTGTCTATTGCCTTTCAGTGCTTATTTGGTTTGAGCCCAGCGAAACATTAAAAGCGTCCGGAGACCGCTGGCAGTCAGCAGGCCGCGCCACAACTGGGCCAGCGGTTAGAGCTGCAAGGTCTCCTCTCAGCTCTGCAGTTTGGTGTGCGGATATTTATACACATGTATGTAATGTGTGTATCTTCTGCAGTCATTACGAAAGCGAGCTGTGGGTGTGCAGAGAGCTCGGCTCATCAGCCGCAGCGAGGGCCGAGCAGCGATACGGCTGGAATAACCCTTCAGCCGCAGAGAGCGCAGCAGCCGCTGATGCTCAGACTAACCCATTAAAGCTACCCGGACCAGACAGACACCTAATAATTAATTATTCAACTAATATCGGTTCCAAATATTGGTCAAAATTCATATCGTATTCCGATTTCCCCTTTAAACCCTCGATACGTTTCTAGACAGACACGCCAGCGTCCCACTGACCACCGTATAGACCGCCCTCAGCTTATTGGTCCACAGCTGTCCTTATTCTGGAAAGTGAAAGTGACTTCCATCGTGGACCAGCACACTGCAAAAACCAAGTCCTCTGAACTGGACTCCAGTGCAGCAGTGAAGCCATATCCAGCGCCGAGCAACGACGGGGACGGTAGCTTACTTAAAGCAATCTCAGGGCAACCTACCGATGACTTCGTCGATGACCGACGAACCCGCGACCTTCACATGATGACGAACAAACGCTCACATCTCCCACGGCCATTCAGGAACATGATCTCCCAAAAAAAACCCACGCATGGCAAACTGTGGATCTTTTAGAATTTTAATGAAAGTTGCATCATGTGTGCCTCGAAGGAGGAACGTCGGTCCTCTGAAGGGGCGGGTTTGGTAGAAAATGGCAAAAAACCATCATCATCCAAACCCCCCAGTGATCTTCAAGAGGATGCAAAAAACATCCCGTGCAAAAGGCCCCGTTTACGTCACAGTGGCTGCAAGAGAGGATGTCTATTCCTGCACGAGCTGAGAACGTACACTCAACTGTGGCTCCTTTCTCACGGCGGTTATTTAAAGTTTGCCGGTGTAGTGGTCAGTACACACACACACACACACACACACACACACACACACACACACACACACACAGATCAAGGGGCTGGCTAAATAAACTCCAGCACTTGCGTAAGCTTTGGACAAGAAAATCTTGACCAGAGGGGAGAAAAAACACAAACAAACAACAAAAAAAAACACATGAAAGTCGAAGGAGGAAAAATGTCCCCGAATTCCCACAGACGTCCCTGACGTCCTTAAAGGCTTCGTCTTGGCTCAGAAAGATGCGGACCGTAGCTTCGCAACAGACACAGGAACGTCTCTCACATCACTGAACACGGCCCATAGTGAAACACCGAAATCAATCCACCGCGCAGCAGTGGGCAGCGCTCGGGGAGCAGCGAAGGGGGCAGTACCTTGCTCAAGCTCAGCTCAGCCTACTTGTCTCGGATTCAAACCCATGATCTGACGAGTGAAGCGTTCAGCAGCTGTAAAGATCATGAAGATCTGCCGGCTGCGTTGATGGTTTGATGCAGAAAGTGTGAGAATCCTTGTCCGTGCTGGTCCTTCACGACCGTTGCTAACCTGCAACACTACTGCTGATGCAGCCATGTTTGAAGTTGAGAATGGGGGCTGCTGAGGGTTCTCCGACTTCAGGAGTTCCCAGTTACAAGTTTGCAGAGAAGACTTGAAGGCGGTTTCAAGGCAAGACTGAAGCTACGAGGTTTTAGCACCAGCAGACCTCGTCTTTCAGACGGAAAGCATGAACCCATCTAATTGGTCGCTTTTCATCGGCCCTCGCATACATTCCTAGTAACAAGATGATCCAGGTGGCATCTTCAAACTCACCCGACAGAAGGGCTCACAGAGCAGATGAGCACAGCTAAATTCTTTACATTCACTCTGAAAGCAGGACGAGCAGGTAGGGCAAGACAGGAGATACGAGCCTTTTCTTCACTCGAGTGGAGAAAAATAAAAAATGTAGCAGGAATGCGTGTCGTCTTCAGGAGGGGTTAAGAGAAGGAAGCTTACACAGTCAGCGATCCAGACTTTCTGGAATACTTTAGGTATTTCAGCTGCTTTAAAACTTGTGCCAGGCCTGTGAGATGGTGGGTTAAACACACAAAAAGCAAAAAGCCCAACAGTCTTGATGAGAATTTCCTCCAATTTTTCAAAATTTTGCTTCAATGGACTTAAAATTACTCCATTCAATCAAAGCAGCTTGGCGTTTTTCTGCTTAGATTTCTTTGGCATGGCGGCAAAAACAAAAAATTCCAGATCAGGAGACGTGTCTTCATAACCACAGCGAAGAACCTTTAGGAGAGGCATTAACAACCATGGACGTCTGGTTCCACTGAGCACCTAGGCTTCTGCAGCATGGAGCAGGTCACACCACTTGAACCTTGCCTTTAGGTGCAGCCAAACAGCTCCTGCCTCCCGACCTGGCAAAGGCGGTCTCACGCTCAAATCCCAGGATTATCAACCGTAACCGGCTCAATCCTGGTTTCACAAGTCGAGGTCACCAATCCAGCCATTCGATACAAGCCAATGAGCCAAAAGCGTCCTGCTCTACATTAGAGATGGAAACCTGCAGACCTGCCGTGGTGGGACAATATTTGCTCAGCGGGACGTCCGCTTCCTGACACCTGGCTGAGCAGGTCGTGCAGAGTCAGGGGGGCGTTCTGGATTGTCCTGTTGGGAAAAACTGCTCTGCGGATGTTTGTTGAGTTCGTTGACTCCATCCAGAACATCAGCGAATCGGAAGACCCATTGTATGTTTCTTTGCAGAATAAAGCAGCAGGATTACTGCGTTATAGATGCATTTTTAATTCTAGATTTCTAGAAAATTGGTGGCACGACCAGCTCTTGGTCATCGCACTCAGCAGATGCTCGAAATAATTAACAAGACAAGCTTCTTGAAGCACTGAGATTTTCCCATATCGCCCACCCTGAAGCTCCATAAATGATTAAGATCCAAAGATCTGTTTTCTCCCTTCAGAATCTATTAAAAAGCAAAGTTGAAGCTTTGATCAGGTGTTTCTGCCGGCCTGCGCTGTACCGACCAGAAACAATCAAGTCTGCAAGATCACTTGAGCGATCAGAAACATCAGAGCCCCCACAGAAACTCATCTGGAGCATCAGAGACGGGCCAGGCGCGCTCTGCAAGGTGCAGAAGGCTCATTTGCATACTGCAAGCGCCTGCAATATATCAGAGTGCACGCCGTGCCTCGGTCGAAGCACAGCTCCGGGGATCTCCAAAATCAGCCACGTGAGCCCAGTCAACAAGGCAGTCTGGACTCCTCCGGCGTCGATTCCTCCAGCAGGCAAAAGCTGAACAAGTCCTGCTCTTCGAGAAACAACACGGCTTCCTGTTAAGCTTCCTGCACGAGGCAGGAAACCTCTGAGAGAATGAAACGAAAGACAAAAATAGAACTTATGAATGTGACATGCTAAACACTAGATCTCATTCCAGCTGTGAAACATGGTGGAGGTAGTTTCACGCAATCATTCTTGTGTTCTGGACTGTCCCATCATAATTAGAAGAAAAAGGGGGGTTTGGACAGCACTCCCGACTTCAAAAATCTCCATTTTAGTGCCACTTTTTTTTAGTCATCTCTGGAATTTATTACACACCTGTGCAACAACGCGCAAAAGCCACGCAAAGAGAAGGAACGGGCAGACAGACGAGCAACGAGCGTCATGCTCCTAGACCTGTGCTGAAGAAGTCTGAAAGCTAAACACTCGAGCGCTGCCAGCGATATTTCGGCTCCAAGGCCACGTAAACATCCTGCTCGGCTAAGAATAACAGAACATCACCCTAATAAAACACAAAGGGGCACAGAAGGAGAGGAAGTGAAGGAGAGAGAGAGCGCACACACAACAATCCAGTTTTGAAGAATCACACCTCCCTACTGCACTACCAGTAAGAGCGCCCGGGCCCCCGTAACCGTGCCCTGCTTCTTTTCCAGAGAACTGCTGATTTGTCCAAGCCCAGCAGAAGAGCTCTTCGCTTAAATAAACAGGGAGCCAAGAGGATGGCAACCGGCCAAGAGAAGGGAGAAATTAATGCTGGGAAGGCCTATTCATAGCAAGAAAGCAAATCAAAAGTGAGCAATACTTTCCGACGGTTATTAATAGCGATCTGTTGACATTCGCTCAATCTCCTTAACTCAGCGGAATCAAACAGGGAGAATTGCACAACAGCATCCATGTGGTGATTCAGGACGTGCTAAGCCTGGACATTTGTCGGGGAGGTTTTGCAGGTGCTGAAGGAGGAGCGCGGGGCCTTATCCGCCTCGGGCCGTCAGCCATGACGCGCTGTACTCTAAAGCTCACAGCGAGCATCTGCCTTCGCTTAGCTCACCGGCCAAGCACGAGGCAACGGCAGAGCCTGCCAAACGGGCTAAAGCCCGGCAGCCGCCGAGACGAGAAGACAAGGTGGCAGACGGAAGCTCCGAGATCTTGGCAGCAACCATGGCACGGCATCGCCAATTAGGGGTCATTCCAGTCCTTGAGGGTCAATGGGCTGCAAGAGACAACATGAGAGGATTTGGGGAAGATGTCCAAGTGGAATTTGATTGTGGAAGTGGAGGTGGTCGTCCAGTGGACCGAAAGGTCGCAGGCTCCAGTCTCGCCTCCATCCTTGGGTTCCTGAGCAAAACCCTCGACCCGGAGTTTCTCCAGGGGGACGGTCCCTGTAATCAGGACCTGGAAGTCTCTCTGGATAAGAGCGTCAGCTAAATGCCATAAGTGATCATTTTCTTTCCTTTCTAGGCCCATTTTCTCCAGTCAGGTCATTTTTGGTCCAAATTTTTCCAGACACGAGCACTAAATTTGATACAGCCGCCAACTCAAGCTCTGCGTTTGGGTTTATTCCCCCCAATTAGAGCTTGTCAATATTGATCCCAGTGAAATCGCAGCCTTTGATTTGAGAATCAAAACTGTCCTTCAAAAGGCCTCCGTTATACTTTATGCACTTGTACTGAGTAAAGTACCAACATTTCTGGTCAAAGAAGCCGAAATTAAAAGACGTTTTAATGCGACATGGCGCACCATTGAATGGAGAGTAGGAAGATGTGATTTCATTTCCATTCTCATTATGAGAAAAGGAGCACTCTTCAGCTTGGCTCCAGGATCAGAAGGTCATGGGTTCGAATCCCAGACCGGTAGGTTGCTCCGAGGTACCCTTGAACAAGGTGGTGTCCCCGTCACTGCTCCCTGGTCGCTGGATACGGCACCTTGTGCGGATTAAATGCATTTCATGTGCTGTGCGTCGCAATAACAGTCACTTTCACTTTGCTAACATTCAAGAGCAGACTGCTCTTCACAGCTGGAACCGGGCATTGTTCTGTGTGATCCTGTCCTTAATAAGGTTAGCTCTGAAGGGTCTACTGGGGAACATCATCCTCTCAAACCCCTACCGCTGGCTCCAGACATTAGAAGGCAGATTCCAGCGTGTAATAATCCCCGAGCTGCTCTAATCATGAACAGGCAGGTCATGCGATGTTTCGATACGGGGACGCAGATCTGGTGCCACCTGCCCATCCCAGATCAGCCTGGCAGTCAAATCTCTTCATCCACTTTAAGAAGAAACACCAGGCATCCAGCCTGGAGTACAAGCGGATTACTCAAGCCTAAGCAGGTCAGGACGTTGGCTGAATAAGCTTTTGTTCTTACGGGTAACATTCTGCGCCGTTCGAAACGAGAGGGCTCTGGGTTCGGTCATTGTTCGTGAAGGTAGGAGGTTGAATCGGATCTCAAAAGCCCTTGAATCTGCGTTTCGTTGATTCGTAAAGCCCAGCGTTCGAATTCCTGGCAACCTCCCTATGAAGGTGGTCAATTACTGTCCAGGCTTTCTTCATCAGCCACCTTCAATTAAGCCGAACCGTCAGTAAACGAGGGACGGTCTCAGTGCAGAGACAACACCCATGTACATTACTCAGATATTCAGTCCTTATTTCCCCCCAGCATTCCCAATCTCACCAGTATTATATTACAATATTAGAGGGCGTGTGTGAAGATTAAGAATTCATCAATTAAATAAGTGGCCAAATAAAAGTGCAATGATTGAATTTGCTAGTAATCAAGAAATATTGCGATCAGGTAACCAGTTACACCCAGTTTATAACAGAAAAAGTCTGGGTTTACTGCATCGACGTAAAATTTGCAATTAAAAGGGATGAAACGGAGTGTAGGTTTCCTCCCTTTCAATGATGTGCACAAAAGCGGTGCCAATAGTCTAAATATTAAAGTTTAAAATGTTTTAAAGCTTTAAAACACCTTGCAGAAATGATTCAAACGGCAGATTCCAAATTTCTGAGCAAATTTAAGTAAACCGATTAATCTCCGTTAATCAGCGAGTGACTCGGCAGCGGCTCGAACAGAGCTTCGATAGCCAGAAGCGTTCAAGCACTCATACCTTGAAAATCCACATTTTTGGATTGTTTTTTCTCTAAAAACACACTAGAAGAGTCACACCACCCCCCCATTATTATTTTTTTATATTCCCAATTGTTCTTTAAGCTCTAGTCCAAGCCAGTGTTCAGCAGCGAGACATATTTTTCAACGTGTTTGTTACCGAGACACGTCTTAGAAGCGTCGCCCGACGCTGACGTCGGCTCATTAAAAAGCCGATACTAAACCGACTGTTCCAGAGGCGTTAAGCCAATGTCATGAAACGAGAGCGGAGGTGACCTGGCATGACGCACTGCCCACCGACCTCCCACCGCTTCCCTCCGAAACACTGAGCTCATCTCCGCGGCAGCCGGTGGCAGCGCAAACCATGAGGTATGGGGTGGTGCATAACTCGCATTGTTTCCCATCTGCCCCGGCTGTAAATCTGAGCCGTCAGCACGGCGGCCAGAGGAAGAGAAGCTGGCGCCCGGGACCTGAGTTTGGCAAAAACGAGAAACGGATGGAACTCGCGTGGCTGACGCAGGCGCCATCGCGGAGCCAGGAGTCCAACCAAGGGTCAGTAGGAACGGAGGGAAGCCACTGCTCACTGTTCAGTCGATGGGACGGTTACAGTGACACCGTTTCCACCCCAGTGTAGCCCAAGACATGCTTCAAGTCTAAAGGTTACTAGCAAAATGCACGGCCTCAAACTATCTACACTGACGCCGTATCGCATACATGACAAAAAAGGGTTTCTATTTGTAGTTTTCTGCCCTTTATTACAGAAAAGTCAGTGTGAAAGCACGTCCCAATCAGAACCTGTCAGCAAACAGCCATTCTTCATATCTTCCAAAAAGTCAGACTTCATGGTCCTGTTGAGCAGTTCTCCAGATCTTCCTGAAGGACAGTGTTGTTGTCTCTCATGTTCAGTCCAGTCTCTGTACCTGAGCAGTTCTCCAGATCTTCCTGAAGGACAGTGTTGTTGTCTCTCATGTTCAGTCCAGTCTCTGTACCTGAGCAGTTTGATAGTTCTGTGTTGGTTAATCCACACAGTGATCTACGTCTGAACCTTCAAGCAGAACAAAGCGTCTAACTTGAGACAAGAAGCAGAGAAGAACCAGGTGCAGATGAATCATTCACAGCTGATGCTGAACCTTGTATCTTTAGGCCACTTTGCAGCCTAAAGCATTTCTTTCCATTTATTTCATTTGGAGACATCGAGCAGTATTTCAACAGGTGAGGAATATGAGGGGTGGTCGATAAAATGGAGCAGGAACGAGATCCGAATTACGTTTGTGATACAAAACTGATTTTAATCAAATGCTGTTTCCAGTTTTACCCTGAACATGTTCGAAGAAATCAAAGGCCCTTGCAGACAAACTCATCCTCTATTTCGAGTGGGTTGCAGGAAAGCAGCAGAGCGAGAGAGAGAGAGATCACTTAGAGGTTCATACTTCCTGCCCAGCTCATGTTGCTTGGAGTGATTATGTTAAAACACATTAAAGCGACACTGACTCAAAAGGTTTAATCGCGCTGCAGAGAAAAGAGAGAGAGGCCTCCTCTTCCCCCATCAGGTGGGCAGGTTCTTTCCTTCAGCAGAGGAAAAAAGGAAAAAACAGACCAGATGAATCCCCAGGCCCTCGTTTTTTTTCCTTCCCCTCAGCAATGGTTTTCCATTGCTCATGTTGAGGTCGGATCATGTCCTGGGCTGCCATCAGCAAGCAAGCATGGATCGGTCTTGACTTGAGTGGCGACGACTTCAGAGGGCTGATGTGAGGCTGCGGGATGAAACAACAAGGAAGGGAGGGAGGGAGGGAGGGATGGTGGTGGGGGGGTCTGGTTCCTTCATAACAGCCCCAGTTACCTCGTCCTCTGCAGGACGACGGCAGGTCTGCAAAGGAGGCCCCGTACAGGCTTTTGTTCTATTGTGTTACCGTGGCGATCAGTTCGTCTCGTTACGGAACATGACCTTTAATTCAGACTCGGAAGGTGTCGGCCTTGTGACTCACATCCACCGGCGCCCTGAAGTGGAAAAGCCTCAAAACACATATGCATATTCCATCGTGAGTCACTCGAGCCGCCTCACGCATGGAGCTGCATCGGGCTGAGGCGA
>CM029367.1:2563723-2673723 GCA_017165825.1 Hepsetus odoe
AAAGTAGTTCTTTATAAAATAGTAATAATAATAATAATAATAAATCTGTGTTTTAAAAACATGAAGAGGTAGGATGACTTAAAACGTGCATTGTATTATTATATAATATATTATCACATAATATAAATTATATTTAACATTTATAATATAAATTCCTACATTTTTATGAAATGAAATGGATTTTTTTGGCAATTTTTGGGGAAGTTATTCTCCTTTTTTTGTTCTGAATTTGCGACGTGCGAATCATGTTGTACTGCTTTATTTCACCGAACCATTCGAAAATGTACTGTAAAATCTAGTTCCTTTATTTCTTATGAACGGAACCCTCTTCGTCTAGAAGAATAACAGCGCTCGGTTTATTTGCTGGTCATTTTTTTATTTAAAGGGAAGGCAGTTAAGTTCACTTTAATTTAGCACAAAAAATGCTTTGATTTTTAGGTTAATTTCTGTGATTTCAGATTGGAATATTTTCTTCCTCTGACTTTTTTTTCTTTTCCTAGTGATCACCGAGTGTTCCTCTCCATCTCTGGTCCTGCCGGCCCCCTCCCAGTCGGTCCAGTCTGGACAGGACGTTTAGCGCTGGGATTAGGATGGGACCTTCTCCCAGAGCAGCATCCTGAAAGTGAGCGCTGGACGCTGGAGCTATTAGTGTCTCTGAGTGCAGTTCGAGCAGCCACAGGACGTCCGAGTACAATAAAACACAGACGTTTCATTTATAGTCATACAGTTTCATGTCTTGCTGATGCTGGTAACAAAAATTACAGTCAAATACAGAGATTACAATAAATGTACAACTTTATAGTCTGCTGGTACGAGTTCACCTCAACTGGACATTAACGATGGGATGAAGTGTTCAGACAGTGGAAGCACAAAGTGAAGGTTTCCAATAAAATGGCCAGATGGCGGAAATTCAAGGAAATACAAGTGCAAGGCTGGTGTCTCTAATAAAGTGGCCACTAAGAAGAAAACACAGGGCTGGTGTTTCTAATAAAGTGGCCACTAAGAAGAAAACACAGGGCTGGTGTCTCTAATAAAGTGGCCACTAAGAAGAAAACAAGGCTGGTGTTTCTAATAAAGTGGCCACTAAGAAGAAAACAAGGCTGGTGTTTCTAATAAAGTGGCCACTAAGAAGAAAACAAGGCTGGTGTTTCTAATAAAGTGGCCACTAAGAAGAAAACAAGGCTGGTGTTTCTAATAAAGTGGCCACTAAGAAGAAAACAAGGCTGGTGTTTCTAATAAAGTGGCCACTAAGAAGAAAACAAGGCTGGTGTTTCTAATAAAGTGGCCACTAAGAAGAAAACAAGGCTGGTGTTTCTAATAAAGTGGCCACTAAGAAGAAAACAAGGCTGGTGTTTCTAATAAAGTGGCCACTAAGAAGAAAACAAGGCTGGTGTTTCTAATAAAGTGGCCACTAAGAAGAAAACAAGGCTGGTGTTTCTAATAAAGTGGCCACTAAGAAGAAAACAAGGCTGGTGTTTCTAATAAAGTGGCCACTAAGAAGAAAACAAGGCTGGTGTTTCTAATAAAGTGGCCACTAAGAAGAAAACAAGGCTGGTGTTTCTAATAAAGTGGCCACTAAGAAGAAAACAAGGCTGGTGTTTCTAATAAAGTGGCCACTAAGAAGAAAACAAGGCTGGTGTTTCTAATAAAGTGGCCACTAAGAAGAAAACAAGGCTAGTGTTTCTAATAAAGTGGCCACTAATAGAAAACACAAGGCTGGTGTTTCTAATAAAGTGGCCACTAATAGAAAACACAGGGCTGGTGTTTCTAATAAAGTGGCCACTAATAAAACACAAGGCTGGTGTTTCTAATAAAGTGGCCACTAATAGAAAACGCAAGGCTGGTGTTTCTAATAAAGTGGCCACTAATAAAAACACAAGGCTGGTGTTTCGAATAAAGTGGCCACTAAGAAGAAAACACAAGGCTGGTGTTTCTAATAAAGTGGCCACCAAGAAAAAAACACAAGGCTGGTGTTTCTAATAAAGTGGCCACTAATAGAAAACACAGGGCTGGTGTTTCTAATAAATATTATAAAAATTATATTTACATATATATATATTTATATATTAATTTTATAAAGTGCGTCATCAGCCATTACAGGTGACGGAGGTGGAGTCAGTCTCTCTCTGAAGCAGAAAACTCTTCAAAGGAGTTTCGTGTCGAGTCCCTGGAGGTCAGATTTGCATAAAGTTCCGTTTCTGCTTCTTCGTCTAACGGACGGCTCGTCCTGGTTGACTCTCCGTTGCAGTTCAACATTTAGAAAAAATAAAATAATGAAATGAAATCGTTTGGTGTTTTATTCTTTGGCTTATTATATTCCAGAAAATCGGGGCAAAAAGTCCAGAAAGAGACCACAAGAACATTTTTTTTTTAAAAGTTTTTTGAGATTTTCAAGAACTAAATTTCCCGACAAACAAAATGAACTCGAATGAAAAACGAAAATCCAGATGGGGAACCGTTTCTAAGTCGAGGCACGCCGAGACCCCGATCGTGTTTAGGCCTTTGAGCAGAGAGTTGAGGGTTTCCTCCCTTTCAGTAGAGCCTGTGTTCAGTCAGCTTTCAGGAGGATCTGATCTTCTCCTCTGGGGCTTCAGATCTGTGGAGTTTGAGACATTAAAGGAAAAAGGTGGCGCTGAGAACTTTCAGGTGTTTCGAGATTATAGTGTTTTGAATGATATTGGATCAGATAATAAAAAGGACCGGTTTCTGTCGGAGACCTCTGGTTCCATCCATCACTGCAGAGAACCTTTCTTTACAGTTAACATTGCAAACCTGCTCTGAACAATGTTTTCCTCTGAACTGGGTCGAAATTTGGGGAAATCTCAGCATAATTGTAAGAAAAAAATGAAGCCTATCCTTAAAAAAAAAAAATAGACATATCGGTAAAAGTATGAAAAATGATCAGGCGTGGCTGATCTTTAACATAAGAAAAACTTTTTAATGGAATTTAAAAACAGCTAAAAGCGTCCTTGAGAATTTGAGCATGGTACTGTCCCCATCACTGCTCCCTGGACACTGGACATAGTTGCCCACTGATGGACCGTGTGTGTGGTCAAATACAGAAAATGCGTTTTGTTGAGTTTCACTGTGTGCTGCGCTTCACAATGAAAAACGTCACTTTCACTTTCACTACATGGCCAAAAGTATGTGGATATTTGATCCCTAAATTTACATGAGTGTTAAAGACAGGCCTCTTCAAAACCAGGGGCACTAATATGCCGTTAAAACCCTTTTTACACCTGAAAAACATGTAAAGAGACAAGCTCGTGATTTTAGGCTTGTGTTCGAATGTGGAAACTTTGGGAAGTTCTTGCCACCCAGTTCTTAAAACCCTTACAGTTGACCAGGGCAGCTCTAGCAGGGCAGAACCAAGCAATGATGGAGTGGTGTTCCAGTGGTTACGGACTAGGACCCTTGATGGGAAGGCTATGCATTCGAGTTCTAGACCAGTAGGTTACCCTGAGGTTCCCTTGAGTGAGGTACCGTCCCCATCACTGCTCCCCGGGCACTGGATAAGGCTGCCCACTGCAGCACGGTGTGATGGGCAAAATGCAAGCAAGCATTTCGTTCTGCTTCACTGCCGTGCTGTGTCTTCACAATGACGGATAGTGGCTAAATGAACTACATTAATCAAAAATGCCGTCTCTTAAGTGTCTTAAAACAATAATTTAGCTGTAATCATGCGAGAAACAGAAACACATTTCACGCGAGTGTGACGTTTATTTGCCATTCATGTCTAAACAAGCAGAAAGATGGACGGATAAAGAATTCCCCAATGCTTCCAGCAGAATGAGTAATAAACATGCACCACAAGAGGGCGCCAGAGCTCAGACATGAACATGTCAAACACGTGACTTATGCTCATCATTACAGAAATGACTTTAACATGTTACTATTTCTAAGCCCAGCGACACGTCCAGATTGAATTCATGAGGTCAGGACGGTCTTCGTCATGTAGTTATTGAATTATGATCTTTTTAATTGACATACATTGCCATGACAACCTGTGACAGCATGTCCTCCTCCCACAGCCTGGATGTATCAATATATAAAAGGTGTTGCACAATAGAACACAGAGAATATTGTTATTAAAACGTCAAAGCAGGTGAGAACTCACTCACACCTGTATTCTTCTCCATCCTGGAGTTAATCTGTTGTCACGGCTGATTTATGAGGTTGAAATTCGGACCCAGCGTCGGGGATCTCCTCGTCAAGCTGTAATGGGGAAAACTGACACCCAGAGCTTGTCAGCCTGCCCACGTCCCTTCCAACCACAGCAACCTACTTTCCAACCTGGACGGTGCAGGTTCTCCAGCTTCTCCTCGAAACCCAATCCTAATCAAGGGTTTCCTTTAGGCCTCTTCTGTTCAAACGAGGATTGTGGATCATTGAAGCGAAAAGCTGAGTGTTCAGCACCAGCCACTGGCATGGAGGAGCGATCTTCTGCTGAGGACAAGAGGATTAGGTTTCCTGTTGTGGAAACACACACATCTCCCACATGGAAAAAGCTGTCAGGGCTAGAGAAGCAACCCTGACAAGCACTCTCTGCTGTCAGTTTTCTCCAAGATCTCCAATCTTGGTCTAATCATGTCCCGACCATCCTGACCTCATTCTTCTCCAATCCGGCAGTTTTTTTGATTTTTCTAATAAGAAATGGAACAAAGGTCCACTTTTGAAGAACATTTTAGTATGATATAAAGATTCTTTCAAAGAACCTTGAAGATATTTGAAGAACATGATGTTATGAGAAGGTTCTTTTTAATCAAAAGGGAAACGGGCATCAGATTTGGACCTTACGGGAGCATTTTAGCCAAAAATGAAGGGGTTCAATAAGTCAGCTTGTACCAACGTTTTGGCAGGTCCTCTGTTAAGGACATTGTCCTTGATTGCAGAAGCTCCACTGCACACCGGTGCAAATGGGACAAGAATCCTGAATGCTGGCTCAGGAAACAGTTCTCTTGGTGGAAAAGAGGTTCAGAAGGGTTTTCAGGAACCAAAAGAGATTTGTCCTTTGTTTTAAGAGAACTATCTTCTCTACACCTTTGCCCTGGATGATTATACCAACCGCAGCCTTTAGAGTTACTAAGCATTTTTCATTTGTACTGGCAACCGAGTCGTTCCCAAGCTATACGTTGTAAATGAAGCCAGTCGTACCACAGGAACCATGCTTGGTATCAGAGCTGACTGCATAACTGCTCTCTGATTGGTCGAAAAACGAAAACAGAGATGCTGGACACGGTTGGTATTTTTCAAATAAATCTGAAATGTAAAATACGGAGCACGTTTTGGGGCGTGTGACTCTGGCACTGTGAAATGCATGGGTCAGCAAACAATTTATTTGGAGTACAAATGATTTTTATTCACAAAAGTCACTATCGTGGCTGTTACTATGGGAATAGTCCACCATAGTCTCCAGCGGACGAAGCCCGTTTGCACGGCTCCTGCAAAAGCTCCTTCCCAGTGGTGGTGATGATTTCCTCCTAAAAAGACATTAAAAGGATGGAGTGAGCTTTCTAACTGCTTGCTGAAAAGACTAACACTGAAGAACACATACTTTTATTACCAGCCTTGCAGCGAATCACTATCAAGGACGGCCTTTGAGTGACATACCAGTAAGAAGGTCCCAGAATAGATGTTCCCCGCACTGGCTCAGATTTGCCATTTAATACACGCCGGATATTTATTTGTGTTTTCTTTTTGGAGTTAAAAGCCCATATATGGGCTTTTAATCCTTACAGTCAGCGGCAGGCTCTTATTATTGGATTCGGTTTGGGAGTTGAAGCCTTGGTGACAGTGCTACAATGCACCAGGCATTAGCATATAACTAATGTCAGAGATATCACAGTTTACGCCTCCGTCTCTGACGGCTGGTGCCAGCGATGAGATATGTATCCATGGTTACAGAGGGACTGGTGCGGTGAAAAGTGAATTATCCAGACAACTGTGCAAGCACTCGGTTAGCGAATAGTCACTATAGTGCGATGGGAGCACACTCCCGTCAGGTTTACTTTTCTGAAACGATGGGGTGAGTATTAAATGTAAGTGACTGAACGGTCACACTGCTACCTTTGGGGGCCAACAGCTTTAATGGCCACTGTTGAATGTTCACAAGCAGTTCAAACGAAGGTTACACTCGTTTGGCAGGTTAGACTCAGACTAAACCCAAATTGAGATTAAAGGCAGATTTCAGTGTAATCTCAATCCAGGATTACGTCCATTCATTACATGAGCTGCTTGACCAAACCAGGGAGCCTATAGGACAACCTGGACAGGCTGCCAGTCCTTATTTAAAAACCGTTTTTGTTTTAAAAAATTCACTTCCCTATGTTTTAAAGACCATGTTGGTATCCTCCAATGATGGTCCAGTGGGCCCAGGATCAGGTGCTGAGTTTCACAATAACAAGTAGTCACTTTCACTTCACTTTAGGTCCGTCCACACAGACAGATGGTTTTCTTCCCGGTCTCTCGGCCTACCTTGTGAAAGTTGATGAGGTCGGTGAGGGTGGCGTGGCGGTTCTGGTCGACTCCCAGAAAACTGTAATAGTCCCTGGAGGCATCGATAAGGAAGTGCTTGAAACCACTGGTCAGGCGATATGACAGAGTGTAACCCCAAATCCTTTCGCTGACACGGACCAGGAAAGATCCTTCAGCCTCGTTCATCAGGAGCTTCTCAGATTCTTCTCGCGTAATAAACCCTGCAGGGAAAACTATGGCTGTAAGATGAGAAAGATGTCAGTAGAGGCCTTTTTTGCTGCAGTTGTCCATCATCAAGATGACGGACTTATGTTTCTCTCGCCATTTCGGCGTGGAAAGCTCTACCAAAGGTGGTGTCAAGTGTCTAACGAAAAGGCTGTATGGATTGGACTTCAGAAGAATTGCAATGTCAGTTGTCTACTTTAAAAAGGTCACACACGTGGCCTAGACATAGACTTTTAAGGCATTGCCACAGTATGATTTCTCACCTGAACCCAGAACTATCCAAACCCTGATCAAGCGGACCACTGATCCCAGACCAGCAGGTCGCACTTAATCAAGGTACCGTCTCCATCAGTGCTCCTCAGGCATTGGATAAAGCAGAGGTTGCATTTCTTTGTGGTTCCTCGTCACTTTCACTTTAAAACACCTGCTTTCATCACATGCAGAACCGGGAAAGTTCCGAGTTGGGTCAAAAAGGAATCTCAACTGGATTTTAGCTGGTTGGAAAGTGAAAGTGACCACCCTTGTGATTGCGAGGTCACAGCACAGCACACAGTGAACAACAACGAAATTGGACCTCTGCATTTAACCCACGCAAACACCATGAAAGCGCCCGGGGAGCAGTGACGGGGACAGTACCTTGCTCAAGGGTACCTCAGGGCAACCTACTGGTGAGGGAATCGAACCCACAATCTTCTGATGCAGGGGCAAGCTCCCTAATCACTAGGCCACCGGTGCCACGGACCTCTGCACTTGACCTATGCACTCAAACACCATGCAGCAGGGGGCAGCTATTGAATGTGCCCGGGGAGCAGTGACAGGGACGGTACCTTGCTCAAGGGTACCTCAGGGCAACCTACTGGTAAAGGGTTTGAATCTTCCGATCCTGATGGCCAACTCCCTACCCTCTCCCATACCACCGCTGCCCCATTAAATGAAAAGAAGCTCATGCCAAGTGAACCAGAATTAGGGAACATTTTTCACCCACAGCTCTTTACCGTAAAAAACAAAACAAAACAAAAAAACCTGTAATATAATATTTATTCCCTTTTATTTTACAGAATTTTCCTGTACTTCAGAATTGGACATGAAATTTAATTACAAAAAATGAACATGTTAAATGTTAAATCAACATATATATTATATATATATATTAATGAGAAAATGTTTATATTTAATTAATTAAATTAATACTGAAATATGATTTAAATCTTAATGTAATATAAACATTACCTATTTTTTTATTATTTTTATAATTTTTTTTTTTTACAGTGTATTAATGAAAACGTGACTCCCCAGAAGCACATCCAAACCCAGCACACTCAGTTGGGAGTAATAAACAAAATGCATGATCACTGTTAGCCCAGGTTCCACTCGGATGTCTTGTAGCCAATCGGATCTAGATCTAGAAACGTCACATCATTTGTTTAAAAAAAAAAAAAAACAGTTCTTCAGAAACAAGCGAAACTTTGCCTTCAAGTGGGGCTAATCTCCCCAAACCTCCATAATCTTGTTATCTCCGATCAGGCTCAAGATGAGGGGTGACTACGGTTCCCGAGCGTCTGAACCAGTAGTGTTGGCGTGATTCTCACCCTTGAGCCTGGCGCTAGTCTGTGTGGACACACCCTTGTCATTAAGATAAGGAAGGACCGTGTTGAGCCCCATGTTCCAGTGGAGTTTCTGACACTTGCCGGCCTATTAATCTGCTTTCTTGTCAATTAAGCAGGAGTCGCCCACTATGACCCAATCTGACAAGACAACGCTGCGGGACTTGTGCCAGTAATTATCCTGGTAAAACCTCTGAATTATTTAGGGCTCCCCTTCATTCCACTCGCCTGGCTGTTGCTACACACACACACCCTAGGCATTGCTCTCCAGCTGCCTGTTAGGGAGTCTCTGGTTACAAAACCAGTCCATCTGCTCTCCACTCCATTTTGTCCTCTTTTACATCGTACCATGCAGTAGGGCAGCTTCGTTTTGAGTGATGATACATGTCTACATGTTTGCTGCTCGGCCGTTATCTTGTCATTGCGATAAAGTCATGTTATAATAAATGCTCGGAAACTTACAAATGTAGTAGCTGGCACTCGGATTGTTGGACACCGATCCAGAGAACTGGAGGCTGGTGTCCTGCACTGCTTTTTCTTTTTCCTGCTCAAACACACCTGCTTCAACTCCCTGCTTGATGGAGCTTTTCAGAAAGAGAACTACTGGATTGGACAATAGGGCTCCCAGATTAGATTGGGGTCAGTTATTCTTACTTTTTTGACATAGGAAGATCTGAATGGTCCAGGTTGGGATCTTCTCTGCGGTCATTTATGGACACAAAAGGTGGACAATAAATCTGAAGGAGGATGTTTTTGGATACGGGTGCTGGGGAAGAACTTTGAGAGAGCCCTGGGTGGCAATGAAAGCAAACAGATGGATCCATCTGAGCTTCAGCCCTCACAGTCCAGTAATCCAAACTGGAATGGTCTTATTCTGGACACCCGTAGGGCCGTTTTGTTGGAAAAGGCAGTTATGTTGGGAACGCTAAAGGAGGAAAAGGATGGCATGATGTTAAAGAGTCAGAAGTCACAAATGGAAGGCAGGATGTTCTGGACAGGACTGCCAGTTGTGAATTGTTGGCATGCAGCACTAAATGATGGATTAGCATTAGATGGAACATGTAAATGGAATCTTAGCTGCAGGTTTAGGTTTTTGGGATGTGCATTTATATATCCGCCCATCCTGGCTTACAGTTTTGATCAGCCCGCTCCAGTAGCAGTGGGAAGGAATGTTTCAGGTGCTTTCAAACGAGATACGACACAACAAATGGGAATGCAGGACATTTAGACATGTTAGCCTGAAAGGATTGCATGGCTGTAACAGACGGTTGGAAAATAGACCTACAGGAATGAGTTTGGCAAATAAATCCACTTCACTGTAAACATCAGCGAAGAAATAAAATGGAAGAATGAAAGATTAACCCTTTAATCACAGCGTTAAAGTAAATCGTGAAGAAACTTTACCGTGAAACCATGGGGCGACGGTGTCACTGTTTCTTTCATATCCAGCCCTCTTGGGCTTCTGATCTTCACAGAACCACAATATCACTGATTCTCTGGAGCAAGGACGAGGAGAACGCACCCAGGCAGGACTGCAGAGACAGAGAGAAAGAGAGGGAGAGAGAGAGAGAGAGAGAGAGAGAAAGAGAGAGACAGAGAGAACAATATGTTTAACACTTAACACTTAATTCATTATATTTCTTCTTTCGGCTCCTCCCGTCTAGGGGTCACCACAGCATATCGTCCCTCTCCATTTCTGTCCTCTGCATCTTCCTCATTCACACCAACCGCCTGCATGTCCTCTCTCACCACATCCTTAAACCTCCTCTTTGTCCTTCCTCTTCTCCTCTTGCCTGACAGCTCCATCCTCTACTTCCTTTTCCCAAAATACTCCTTCTATCTTCTCTGGACATGTCCAGACCAACACAGTCTCGCTCCTCTGACTTTGTCTCCTAACCCGAGCTGTCCTTCTAATGTCCTTCCTGTCCATCTTTGTCACTCCCAGCTCAAATCTCAGCATCTTTAACTCTGACACCTCCAGCTCCAACGTCCCCAACCCGTACAACATAGCTGGTCTCACTACTGTCCTGTAAACCTTTGTTTTCCTGTCTGTCACAGATCACTCCTGTCACTCTTCTCCACCCATTCCAACCTGCCTGCACTCTCTTCTTCACCTCTCTTCACACTCCCTGTTACTCTGAAGTGCTGAAGCATTGAAACGCCTTTATCCTACTCCCTGCACCCTAACCATTCTGCTCACTTCATTCTCACTCACTTTCATTACATGTCACTTTTACTTTTATTCCTCTCCCCTCTAGAGCAAATCTTCACCTCCCCAGGGTCTCCTCAACTGCTCCTTACTTGTTACAGATCATAATGTTATCAAACATCAAAGTCTACAGGGCCCACGTTCCATAATTCACCGCGATCAAAATAAGCAAGCTGAGGCATTAGGATGCCCTAACAGTCCTCTGAACGATACATAATCACACGTCTGTAGTGAGTAGATCTTAAAAATGCTCTGCAGGACAGCCTGAAGACATTAATCCTCAAGTAAGGGAGGCCGAATATTCCTAAAGAATATAAAGACTCCTAGCTGGCTACAAAAAGCCTTTGAAAGATGTTTACTAACTTAATAGGGTGTCCAGACTTTTGCACAGTGGCTGGTTGATTTTTCAAATATTCGGTTGCATTCAAACGTTACCATTTGATGAAAATGGTCTGAAGCAGTGCTTTTTCCAGGCGGTGCAAACTATCCATACTAATAGGTAGCATGAAACCCAGTACGTATAACTGATATTGAATGCTCAAGTTGCCATGGCAACCGTCAGCCGCAGATGCTTGGTATATCGAGCCGATAAACACGGGGTTCTGCGGACCGCTCACCTGTCCGTCAGCGGCTGGGTCGCTGTGGTGCTGTGTCTGCGGCTCTGCCTCCGGCGGTACAAGGGAGGAGCTGCAGGCTGGAGGCCCAGCCGAGGACGGCCGTCGCTGCATTTTACCGTCTGCTCTATGACGCCGCTGTTTCTTCTGCTAACGTGGGGCTGCTGTTGGAAGTGTCCACTGAGACCGGCCACACGTCCTCGCTCGACAGCTCGGAGGGACTGTCGTTTATACTCGTCTCTCGCCAGGCGGGCCTTCCTCGTCATCTCTTCGTCTGCAGCCTTAGAGCGACGCACTGCAAAATCCCAAGTGTGCAGGATATTTGAATGCATGAACAGGATGTAAAACTGTAGCTACATGAAATGTTGCACGGCCATCTTTATCCAATCCCATAGAATGGCTGCTGTATCCACAGACCGTACACCGTGACTACCCTCCCTGACTACTAGAATGCAAATGAGCATCAAATCTGGAGCTTCACAGGTGATGTTCAGTGCTGGATTGATGTATATGAAAGTGAAAAGTGAAAGTGACAATCCTTGTCATTGCGAGGTCACAGCACAGCACACGTGAACCACAACGAAATTGGACCTCTGCTTTTAACCAATGCACACAAACACCGTGCAGCAGTGGGCAGCTATTGAAAGCGCCCAGGGAGCAGTGATGGGGACGGTACCTTGCTCAAGGGCACTTCAGGGCAACCTACTTGTGAGGGAATCGAACCCACAATCCTCCGATGTGGGGGGCATCAGTGCTCCCTTTCTGACCACAGGGCCACTCCTGGCTTGGTGTTGGGCCACTCTGGCCAACCAGCTCAAGTCATACCTTCTTCATCTGCAGCCCTGTGATCCTGACCACTGATGAATGGGCTCAATGGATCACAGCTGTAGTTCTGGTTCTGATAGGAAATGTTATCTGGAGCGAGGAACTTGCTATGCAGTCCCTGTGCCGCAATACAGGAACACAGCGAGGATGGAAAAACAGCAGGTGCGTGTGAGAGGCCTAATGGGATCTGAAAGGATTCGCTGGATGAATGTTAAACGAGGTACTCACATTGTTCTTCCCATTCCTTATTGTCCTGCTCGCTTCTCTTTCTCTCCCGCTCCAGGGAGATGTACAGCTCTCTCGCTCTTTTCTCCTCGACGCGTCGTACCTCTTCCTCTCCTCTCTGCCTCTCCTCCTCTTCTCTCTTCTGCATGCAAAGTACATCCACACCATCAGCTCTGTGACCAAACGAGCAATTTCCCCTTTCAGTACGGCCTTGGTGAGTCTCCACGCTGATTATTAAGTAACACTAATCATGTGAAAGTGCTAATAGGACGGATAAATACATGCACATGCTTCATCATCTGGGCGGTGGAAATAATTTTGCTGAATAATTCAAACCCAAGGGTCTGACTCGTGGCTGCCTGGTAATGATCCAATTAAAGTTGGTCATTTATGTTGGGGGGTAATTGGCACAAAGGTGGCCACATAAAATGGGACATAAAAACGCATCTTTGTTGTGGTGAGTCAAATCTGAGTCAAGTGACTTTACAGAGGAAGTTGTCAGCTCCCCAAAGATGAAGGACGAAGGTGGAAACCATCCTGGTCACAAGATGATGAAGGAATATCCCTCAAAAAATGGCACTCATCATCTTTTAGTGAAAGTGAAGTGAAAGCGACTATTTGTCATTGTGAACACACACCACATAGTAACACCACAATGAAATGCAACCCCTGTGTTTAAAACACACACGGTGCCGTAGTGGGCAGCCATATCCAGCACCCGAGGAGCAGTGATGGGGACGGTACCTTGCTCACCTACTGGTCCAGGATTCAAACCAATGGCCTTCTGATCCAGGGGCCTAGACCCTTAACTCTAGACCAGTGCTGCTCAAGCTTTTCAAGTTTGAAAATATGCATAAAAAATATGGATGAGCCTAAAAATGTTGGCAATTTTGTGCAGTACCGGATTTTTTTTGCAATTTTTTCCATTATTGACAGATATATTTGTGAATGATGGCGACTAATGTGTCTTTTTTATTTAGAGAGAACGCCTGTTAACATAACGGCTCCCGTTTAGGTGTCGCCACAGCGGATCATCCGTTTCCTCACCCTGACCTCCGCATCTTCCTCCATCAAACTGACCCCCTGTCCTCTCTCACCACGCCCATAAATGGATCAAAGATGGTAACAAGGGCATATCGCTCCGACTGAAACGGCAGCCTAATAAAGGCGTCGGCGTCGAATACTTCAGCGCTCCATTCAGAGATTTCTGTAAAGGGTTGGGAGAGAAAACACTTAAAAATTTAATGACTCAGCGCCATCCAGTAGGGAGGCTGGTCTGCACCAGGGCCGTGATAAATGAGCTCTTTAATATTTGACGAGTTTCTTAAGAAGATCTCATTACTGGGTCCTAAATAATCTGTGACCATCAAGGCCTCGATGGGGATCTATTGAGCCGATGATATTGAAAAATGTAGCTCATAGTTCCCTGCCTGCCCTGCTTCCAGAGCGAGATTTGATATCTCCTTCTTGGTCCCTCTGATAAAGATCAAGAGGACAGCAGAACCGCTGCAGCGTCCAAATGAGCAACTTCAGTTTTGTTGATGCCAAATTTGTCTTTTTTATTTAGAATCTTCTATGCTAATATGATCAATGCTAATTTTTACTTTAATACTCTCAGTACATTCCTGTACTTTTTACTTTACACTCTCAGTACATTCCTGTACTTTTTAATTTACACTCTCAGAACATAACTGTACTTTTTACTTTAAACTCTCAGTACATTCCTGTACTTTATTTTGCACTCTCAATACATTCCTGTACTTTTTACTTTAATACTATCAGAACATTCCTGTACTTTTTACTTTACACTCTCAGTACATTCCTGTACTTTTTACTTTACACTCTCAGTACATTTCTGTACTTTTTACTTTATACTCTCAGTACATTGCTCTACTTTTTACTTTACACTCTCAGTACATTCCTGTACTTTTTACTTTACACTCTCAGTACATTCCTGTACTTTTTACTTTACACTCTCAGTACATGGCTCTACTTTTTACTTTACATTCTCAGTACATTCCTGTACTTTTTACTTTATACTCTCAGTAAATTCCTGTACTTTTTACTTTTATACTCTCAGTACATTGCTGTTTTTTTTACTTTTATACTCCGAGTACATCCCCGTACTTTCTTACACAAGTATCTGTGCTCCTACTTTTGCCATGTCTGATGTATCTTAAAACCATCCCTTTTATTCCTAACATTGTATGTAATTGCTGAGAAGAGAGGGAATAAAAGTAATTTCAGCATTCCATATCTAGGTTTGAAGTATTGCTTTCTGTGGGATGGAAGATGACCTGAAGATGCAAGAAACCTGCATATTTTGCATAAAACCCCAAAACAGGGTTCATAATGGGATGTGAGTGATTCCAGTATCCATTTCAGAGCTAATGCCAGTGATTGCCTTTCATTTAAAAGGACGTTACATGTTGGTCCACTGGTGTAAAGTTTATCTGTTGGTACTCATCAATCTTCAGTGATCACTCTCTGCCCACAAGACTTTTCTCTAAAGCCTTTTGTGGATATTTTGTCAATTTTTTTGTAACAATGCTACATTAATCGCATAGCACAGGAGTTGCCATTTTCCCCGCTGAAGATGAACTCTCCCTGCTGGACGCTTTCTCAGATTGGACTATTGATTACTTCATCTTTTGCTCATATCTCCTCACTTCCAGTGAGAATCCTCTCCATGACCTTGGCCGTGCAGCTAAATATTTTATAGGCTGCTTCTGAGCAAAACATCCAGTAAATGGACAAGCTCCGAAGCAAACATCATCGTGATTCTCTCAGCCCCTCTTGGGCATTTCGATTACTTTGTACATGCCATTGCCTGGTTCCTCCACTGTACATGTTCCATCACTCACTTCTAGACAGATTGTCTGGATCCTTTATAGAGCAAGTTGGATACCAAGTGTCCTTGTATAACTTATGAAAAAGCATTATACGTTGATGTTAATAAGCTTTTCTAACCCTGCTGGAAAACACGTGCCCTTTCAGCCGACCAATCTCAGCCCAGTCCTCTAAAAAAACAGCAAAATAAGAGCCAGCTCACCTTTAACTCCTCCTGTATGCGTTCCTCTTCACGTTTAGCTGCTTTTCTGTCTTCTGCTTCCTCCTTCCACCTTCCTGCTACCAGTCGGGCTTTCTCTTTAGCTACAGCGTCCCTGAACTTCTGCTTGATTTCTGCCTCTTTCTTTTGCCTTTGGGGGAAAGAAGATACAAGGAGATTTAGCCTTTTGCCAAGTATCTGTAAAAATAAATTGCCAAATAAAGTGTACCCTCATATGGTCTATAGTGTTAATATAACATACAGTTCTGTGCAAAAGTCTTGAGTCAACCCTCATTCTCTCACAATTAGCTTCCAAGATCCAGTTTTCCAGAGCTTCCTGAAGGACAGTGTTGTTGTCTCTCATGTTCAGTCCAGTCTCTGTACCTGAGCAGTTCTCCAGATCTTCCTGAAGGACAGTGTTGTTGTCTCTCATTTTCAGTCCAGTCTCTGTACCTGAGCAGTTTGATTGTTTTTTGTTGGTTGGTAAATATTTGGCAACGCTTTCCTGTAGAGTGATGTTCATGAGCCTGCATTACATTTGCATGAGCAAAAGATTTATTAAAGTTTTATTCCAACAAACTTTGCTTGTCATAAATTCAATATTCATCAGTGTCACTCCCAGAAACCCTGTATTTTAAATACATGTATATTCATTTCACTTTTCATCTTATCATCCATGGGGCAGAGGTGGTCTAGTGTTTAGGGACGAGGCCCCAGGATTGGAAGGTCGTGGGTTTGAATTCCAGACCAGTAGGTTCCCCTGAGATACCTTTGAGCAAGGTACCGTCCACATCACTGCTCCCCGGGTGCTTTAAATAGAAGCTCCCTATTGCACAGTGTGGGTAAAATGCAGAGGTTGAATTTCGCTCACTCACCAGAGTTCTTGTGCTTCTAACTGGGCCTGTCGCCGGGCTTTCTCCTCAATCAGCGCTGTGATGATCCGCTCATAAGGTTTATCTCCAGGAGCTTCCCCCATCACCCACACCCATACCTCTCCATCGCTCCCATGCAGCCACTGGACACTCTTCCTTTCACCTGGCAAAGACAGCAGATGAATTATCTCAGAACTGTTGCATGTCACTTAACATCACTAGGCACCCCTACTATAATTTTGCTGTTCTTGGACACTCATGCAAGACTTGATATTTAGTTGGACCAGACACAGTACCGTCCAAAAGCTCTGAGCCCCTCGTTTCTTCATATTTTGCTTGCAAAGATCCAGATTTTCTTTACCATGTCCAGACTTTCTCTACCATTGAGGAACAGTTGAAGGGAGTCTGGATGGCCAACTAGACTCACCCTCTTGTTGCGGTGAAACCGGGCATCTCTTCCAAACTTCTTCCCCAGTCTCACGCTCTTCCCAGCGTCGTACCTGCTCCTGACGGATCTTGTAGAACAGGATCTGCTTCTGTTCCTCGTTTAGCTCAGCCAGCAGCTCCGGCTCCACGTACATATCCTGAAGGATCTGCTGCATCATCCTGACCACGGTCAGCTGGACATCGAGATGGAACTGGGATAAAATATTCCAGTCAAACAATCAAACATTACCTTGTCATCCTGATCTCAGCCAACGTTTTTGGTTCTCATTTTCAGAGCGGTCCCTCTACCTGACCAGTTTCAGAGGACTGTTGGTTAAACCACACGGTGACCTACATATAAATCCCTCAAGCAGAACAAAGCCGTCCACATGATCAGACTGGTGATTAGTTTCCTGCTGATGCTGAGTGGTTTGAACCCCTTTATCTAGAACCTTATATCTTTAGACACTTCGCAGTCTGTTGAAATAAAACATTCATTCCCATTCTCTAATTTAATCCACTCAATATGCCAGAGATAAGCCTGACAGGCAGAAAATAGCATTTCTGCACCAACATGTTGAGTCCCAAGACCATTCCACAATACTTTGCTATTTTAAAATGAGAGAAATTGACCAAAGATTTCCTTTAACACACCTCAGTTATCTCCAAGAATCTCCATGCTAGTTGTTGTTGGTTCCTCAGATCCCTCAGTGTTGAACCAGCAAGTCTCTGACCATGTCACTGAAGCTTGGACCAAAACTGGCTTGACTTTGATGAATGAGACGATCCAGGTCCATGTCCAAAATGCTGAATTAGGCCTGTATGACTTTTTCTGCGTTGTGAAGACCCTTGTTCCTGCTTCTCTGTGCTGCTACTGAGGACGGGTGGAGGCTACTGTCAACCTACACCGCTGAAGCAAAAGATGCCACTGCAACTGGATCTGTGTGTGAGTGAGAAGAGCCAGAGGGACTGAATGACAGATTGGTGGCATCAGGGAGTGATAATGCATGTTGAAAGCCTCTTGGCCATCCCACATGGAAAGGAAATGCACCATTTTCCCATCTAACTCCCTGCTTTTTATTATGCACCAGCAATAATTCTTTGAGAAGGCATGAAGAGAGTTCCGCTTCTCCACTTCATTCCCATTAATGCCTGGAAATGCCTTTTTAATATAGCGAAAATAACTCGTTATAATTCCGCTCCCTGAGTGGGGATATTAAGACGTCAGCGATGAAAGTCGTCCCGCGAAAGTGCGCTCACGGTGAGCAGGTAAATTATGCATCACCCTGACATGTGCTCTTTGCTCACTTTGAGTCTTCAAACCCAAAAATTGCACGGCAAACCAAACGCCAGCTGAATTCAGAAGCTGCAAAGACTGACATTAATTGCTCTTAAATTGCCCTCTGGAGGGAGGCACTCCTTAACGATGAAAGGATTGAATAGCAAAGTCAATTTTTGATGTTGGTAAATAGAGGCGAGTGAGGAGAGACCTCATTCAGGATAAAGAGACGACTCCTCAGCTTCTGTCGTTAGGTTGACTGCTCATTTCTCCCTAAACTCATCAATACGTTTTTACGGGCACCACCTTGGCCTGGACTCATGGGCTAATTGCACCGCCATTAATTATGGTTAAATATTGTCATCATTATCATTGTTTTTGCTAACAAATCTATAAGCCCTAGATTACTTATGTCAATGTTCACTGCTCTGGTATCATGAGTACATCTCCATTTTGGTTGGCACAATGTCATAGTCTTACTTCTAAATGTTTTCTAATTTCTAAATAATCTGGGGATACTTCCTGCCCTTTCCCCATCAAATCTCAAAATATATTGTATGTAAAAATATCTTTCTGTTGTTCCCGTTTAGGGGTCACCACAGCAGATCAACAGTCTCCGTTTCTTCCTGTCCTCTGAATCCTCCTCCTTCAAACTGACCACCTCCATGTCCTCTCTCACCACGTCCATAAACCTCCTCTTTGGTCTTCCTCTTCTCCTCTTTCCTGGCAGCTCCATCTTCAACATCCTCCTCCCGATATACTCCTCGTCTCTCCTCTGGACATGTCCAAACCAACACAACCTTGCTTCTCTAACTTTGTCTCCAAAACATCTAACCTGAGCTGTCCCTCTAATATACTCATTTCTAATCCTGTCCACCCTCGCCCAACGAACATCTCAGCATCTTTAACTCTGACACCTCCAGCTCCGCCTCCTGTCTTTTCATCAGCACCACCAGCACCATCCCATACAACATAGCTGGTCTCACTACTGTCCAGTAAACCTTCCCTTTTACTCTTTACTGTCACAGATCACTCCAGCCAATCACTTTTTGCTTCACATGCTAAACTGGCACGTGTTCTATGCTTTAAAGTCCATTTTCCATCAAGTGTCAGTTAACACTGAAGTGACATCAAAACTCAATAAAAGAACCTTTATGCTAACTGATGCTAAGAGTTCATAGCTGCTCAAGCAGGATCTTGTCAGGTGTCATGACACGTTCGCATGGATGGAACGAAGCCTTATGAAAATCAAGAAACAATCATATTAAAAGCTCTCTGGGGGCCTACAGACATCGATTACAGCAAGGTCAGGACCACCAACCATCCACTAAGGCTAAACATAAGAGTCACAACATAAAGCAGTGGCTTCTGAAATGGAGGGCACGCCCCCTAGAGGGAGTTGGAATTATTGCAGCACCAAGAAAACACAAACAGATGCCTCCTGCTGCACGCTGTGTATTTGGGCAGTGGAGCCCTAATTTCCAGGATTGGAAATTCATGGGTTTGAATCCCAGACTAGTAGGTTGCCCTGAGGTACCCTTGAGCAAGGTACCATCCCCATCAATGCTCCCCGGGCATTTCAAATAGCTGCCCCCTGCTGCACGGTGTGTATGGGTGAAGTGCAGAGGAAGGTTCACTCTGTGCTGTGCCGTGTTCCACAATGACAGTCAGTCACTTTCACTTTCACTGTTGCGTTTAAGAGAAATTTAGCTGAATATTAGCCACTTTCGCTTCAAAGATTGTGGGCTGCAAGGGGGGGCTCAAAAATGATGGACGAAAGGGGGGCGCTGCTGAAAAAGGTTTGGGAACCCCTGGCATACAACACTGCTTGCTTGTGCTTCCAGAAGGTCATGTTAGCGCACATGTAGGTTTTTGAGGGAATCAGCAAAGGATCAAGAGAGATTTTTGTCCATGAGTGTTATCAAAGGATAACACTGTTTTATAGAACAGCATTCAGATTAAAATTTGGATTTGAAGATTTTTTCACATGTAATCTCATTTTGGTTTGGTTGTGCTCTACAGTGGCACTAAGTGATATTAATCTAGCATAACACGATCTTAACCGAGTTCATTTGTCACTATTTGGAGCAGTCGATTGGCAGAATGAATAGAAACATCCGGCGGTGTAGCCGCGTGACTCGTACCGTTTTTATCATGTTTATTTCTTTTTCCGTCTCAGATTTCTGCACCAGATACCCAGAGGCACCAGATGCATCTTGTTACATAGGTTCCTACAGCGTTCACACAACACAGATGCTGGAAATCTGCACTTGCTCCACTGTTCGGTACATTTTCAGGATCGTTTCTCAAAAACAATCCAACCGAAAGCGGCTCCGGACATCGAGGCAGATGATTTTGCCTGCTTTATATCCACATCCATCTGTTTTTGGACAGATTTCAAGCAATTGTTGACAAGCCAAAAGTTATCTAACATTTCTTTGGAAATCCAAGGTATGGGGATTTTGTCCCTTCTCTGGTTCAGCATCCGCTTCTTAAAGGTGTCCATTGGTCAGGTTCTGACACCGGATGATCACAAACACCCCTCCAACTATTTCCTTCATTCTTCATCATTCAGAGTAAACAAATCCACTCCTAGGGGAAAAATACAATGCTTGTCCGACTCTTTCGGACGTACAATTAAAGCAACTGAAGACATTTGTCCAAAAGAAGCCATTATTAGGCTGGAAGATAGGGGGCAGTGTTGAGCTGGCTTTGAATTTTTGACCATCAACAGAAATGAGCTTCTCCCAAACCTGCGACAATCTAAAGCAAGGCCCTCAAACATTAAGGACCAATCAGAAGCAAGGCTGTCATGGCCAGCCTGGCACTACCTGTCAGTCACAGTCTAGTGCCAGGCTTTGAGTAATGGCGTCTGCACCATATTCTCTCTTGCTCCCAGGGTGCCTCTCTTTCTCTTTTTCTTTGGCCTGCATGTCTTTTCTCCTCTTTTTTGTCCTATCACTCCATTCCTTCATCTCCTTGCCCTATTCTTTATTACCCAGCTGAGTTAATTGGAACAGAAACAGTGGTGACCCTTTTTTTTGTTTGGAGCCTTAATTTATTTAAGGGCTTTAATCCTCGTCTTCTCCCCGTTGAAGAGACACATTAGGAGTAGAAGATTAGAGCGGAAGGCTGGGGAGGAGAGAGAAAGGGAACGAGAGCAGAACAGCTGGTGGGCAAATTGTAGTTGAAGCACATCCTTGCAACTGTTCAAACACTTCATTTAGCCAAAGCCAGACCGCCTGGACTGCAGACACAGTTTGGAACTGCTCACAACAGCCATTCAGCCTGGAAGAATGGAGAGATTTCTGTCGTTCTATTGCAAATTCATCCGTCGTTTCACACTTTACAGCGTTCAGACTTCAACCAGGAAGGATTTGTTGGCCTTAGCAGGAATATATTTTCTCCTCATCACGAAAACGAGGGAGTGTGAGGGCTCCATCCTCTGAGAGGTGGGAAGAGAGAAAGTGAAAGTGATCAACTGGTCACCAGAAACAAATTGCTTCCTTAGATGAAAAGGTAACTCTGGAGTGTGCTGGAGAGAGGATGTCGACTTAGAGAGAGAAACACTGACCGGTCAAAAATCATAATTGTGTATCATTTTAAGAATTTAACCCCTAATCAAGCACCATCTCCTTCCTCTCTTCTTCTCATCTTTTGCTTTTCATCTTTTTACCCCATCCACATAGTTTTTTAGGTTTTAAGGAACTGCTTACAAAATACAGATTTGTTTATTCAAAGTGCAAAACACACAAGACATCCTTGAACATTGTTTACGGGGCAAGAACATCGAGGCTTATTCAAATCGTCCCATCACCCGTCTACCTGTTTGGCCTGTCTGTGTAGATTCTCTCTGCTCTTCTTGCATCTGTTATGTTCCTCAAAGTGATGTCATGTGACGGTCTAGTGTTTAGGGACTGGGCCAGTAGGTTGCCCTGAGATACCCTTGAGCAAGGTACCGTCCCCATCACTGCTGCCTGGGTGCTGCTGCATGCTGTGTGTAGGTTAAAAGCAGAGATTACAGTTCGTTTATGGCTCACTGTGTTGTGTTTCACAATGACAAGAATAATGTATCAACCCCAGGCCTTGCGTATCCGAATATGGTCTCAGGTTTTCCTGATGATAAGTGAAGTGAAAGTGACTTTTCTTGTCATTGTGAGAATTCACACCACAGCACGCAGTGAACCACAATGAAATTGGACCTCAGACACACACACGTGCAGCAGGGGGCAGCTATGAAAGCGCCCGGGGAGCAGTGACGGAGACGGTACCTTGCTAAAGGGTACCTCAGGGCAACCTACTGGTAAGGGGTTTGAAACCACAATCTAACGATCCTGTGGCCGACTCCCTTACCACTAGACCACCGCTGCCCAACCTGTTTTCTTCAACCTGTTTGTGTAAAATGAACTTTGAGATCAAATTTAATCAAATGTGAAAAGGGGCGTTTTGAGGAACGTTGCTGGACAGGAAATAACTGGAGAGTGGAAATTCTCTTCTCTTGGTGATTGCATCCCCAGAGCTCTAAGTGAAGAAATCTCCAGCGAATAGAAAATATTTCAAAGAAAGCCAAGCTGAGCAAAGCTTTCGTGGACAAAATGGTCCATTAATTGAGCGATAGAGAAGCTCTTTCTATCTGCTGAAGGTAGAATATATGTGTCCGTGTGTTTGTCTGTGTCTGAGGGTCATTGCACCCATATATGCCCAAGTGACAGGATGCAGGATGCATGAATCATAACTCCCTCAAACACAGCTGTAGACAAGCTCATACTCAGTACTGAAGAACATTAACTGCTCTTGCTATCTCTTATCTCAATCATTCTTATCATTTCAAATAGAACTAGGCTAAATAAACACGGCTTCGTTCTTAATCATCACCTAGCCAGCGTTCTCTCATCTTGGTAGCGTTGTGTGAAGGCCATTTTTCTTTCAGGATCAAATGCACCCAGGTATCTCACTTGATAGCTAGAATGTTACACAGATTAAAATAACGGAACGTGGTACAGAGTACATGCAGGACTTGTGCAAAAGTCTTAATCCACCCCTGATTACTTTCTATTTGCAACAATAGGTGTCGTGATATACTGTAGAGTCTGTAGATTCTAACCAGCCTTAAAGTCAGTCAGCTCTCTGAGACGGTCTCGTTTCTTTAAGTCGCCTTCAGGATCGGTTCTCCAGGGTTCTTGAAGGACGGCCCAAAGCTCTTTTTTGGACAACGGATGTTCCCTGTGGAGATGATCCCTCAGTGCTTCTGAAACTGCTCAGGTACAGAGACTGAACTGAAAACACTGTCCTTCAGGAAGATCTGGAGAACTGCTCCTCAACAAGGCATTAAAAAACACAAGAACGTCTGGATCTTTGAAAGCAAGGAATGAAGACGTGAGCGAAGGCTCAAGACTTTAACACGGTACTGTGCATGAGTGAGAATAAACTGGGCGTGAAAAAGATTCAGTAATTAAATGTTAAAATTGTTAAATGTGTTATTCTGTTTGTCTTGTATCAGAAGACAAGCAGATTCCAACAAACTCCAACATTAACTTCATGGTGAACCCTGTTCCCACAAGAAGAATACAGAAACCAATGCTGTTATAATTCTAGTGCATTACTTATGATTCCCAAAGCCTCAGCTACCTTGGTTTTTAACAAAGAAATGAATAATTGAGGAGAGAGATTTTGCTCCTCAGGGTTTCTGAAATAGAAATCTAATTGACTTTGTCAAATGAAGAAGTGCGTTATTACTCTGTAGCGCTTCTTCTGACAACATGTTGGTAATGATTCACAAATGCTCGCTAACAACACTGTTTAATTCTTTTTTCCTAACGACTGAGGATCAAAACAGAGATTATAGTGATGAAAGGCATTATGGGACTTTTTTTTTTTTAGGATAATCCAAATAGCAGTACATCACTGTCATAACAAAACCTCTTATGTCATGGAATGGAAAGCAGTCAGTGGGAAGAAAAAACATCCTTAAGTTGAAAATAATGATTTCTATGCACCTTTTCTATGCTTCTCTCCGGTGACTTATGATTGGATTTCATGACCCGAGGAAGATATTGCTCATATTTACGCCGTCAATCTCTCGCTGCATTTGTCAGACAAAAGCGTCCCGGGACTTCTTGTTTGTGTAAAGACCGTGCAGCGTCCTGACACAACTGGAAGAGCAAAAGCTATGTGAAAAATTTCAGATTCTTATATCTTTCTCCCACAAATATCTTATTCACGATTCCAAATAGGTTCCCATGGCAACCCATCCACATTTGCCTCACTAGAGAGATTTGACATCAGGTGAGTATTCTCGTTTCTCAAAGAAAGTACACACGCTGCCAGGCATGGTGTAGAAGAAGCATGAAGCATAGTAACCTAAAAAAAGGTGTCTAGAAAGTTCTTGGCTTGCATTTAAAACAAGGAAGTAGAAAGATGGGAGGTCACAAGTTCCTTCAATCCATCCATCCATCCATCCATCCAGATAGAACAGCTGATGCCCTCACCCTCAATGTGATACTAGCCAGCATGTCCTTAATTGGTGTTCGATCTCTAGAAACCTGTTGAAATACATTGCATTAGCGATTTTAAAAACTGAAGTGGTGCTACACATGACCCAGGCCCCAGAGCTGGTTGCATTACTTGACAGGGGAAGTACTGTCTAATGGGTGGAACTAGAGAGCTGTTACACATTTGAAAGTGAAAGTGACAACCCTTGTCATTGCGAGGTCATGGCACAGCACACATGAACCACAACGAAATTGGACCTCTGCATTTAACCCATGCACACTCAAACCCGTGCAGCTATTGAAAGCGCCCAGGGAGCAGTGACAGGGACGGTACCTTGCTCAAGGGTACCTCAGGGCAACCTATTGGGAAGGGGTTTGAACCCCCGATCCTCCGATCATGCGGCTAACGCCCTAACCGCTAGGCCACCGCTGCCCTTTCATTTCATTTATGAATTATTTTTGAAAAGCAATATTTAGAGTATTATGTGAAAAGTGTAGATGGATGTTGGGTTTATTCTTTTGCGTTGGTTCAGTTAATGCACCGCGTTACTGTTATTATGGGTACTTTATTTTACTCCATGTTATTTTAGGCCTCTAATTTTCTTTGAAGAGGAGAGCAAACTCATTTCCTAACAGATTCTGGATGTAGTTCTTTAATAATTAATAGTCATTTTAGTTTGGATAAAGTAAAACGCTTCACTCCAGGCTGCAGATTGCAGTGATTACTCCATAGTTAGGCACAACGGGATCTTGAGTGCCTTATTGCTTTTAGAAAATGGGGCAAATCAATCAAATCCACCACCAAATCCAGGTGTTGAAGCAAGATGTAAGTGTGAACAATCTGGAGTGATGAACTGACACAGAAAAGCAGAAACATGAGGGCTATACATGCTAGGAGACAAGACCAGAAACACCTGCCAACATTTAAAAATAGAAGGACATTATAACCTCAAGGCAGGCCCGTGAAAGAGAAAGCAGGGAAGGCTATGACGATGCATTAGTACCAAAAAAGAAAGAAAATGCACCCACCTGGCAATGTAGTTCATTAACAGTTGGATGCAGTTGCTATGCAACATAATCACCAAAGATTATTTCATACCTGCAGGTAAGTCCCCCCCCCCTTACATCCCCATAAGTGGCCAAAAGTATGTGGTCATCCATCTTCATAATTGAGCAACTCCCATTCGGCTGGGCAATGTTTACAGACAAACATTTGCAGCAGAATAGGTCGTACTGAAGAGGTCGATGCTTTGAAATGCAGCACTGTCACAGGATGCACTGCCAAGCTAGATCTGTCATCAGCTGTGAGAGCTAACATCGCAAAATAAAGGTGTCAAGGAGCAACAATAGCTGATGCACCAAGAGGCAATCGTCGGGTATCCTCAGTCACATCCACATTGGGCATTAGGACCTTCAAATAGAGGTCTACCTGGCACCCATGATGCTTGGTGAAGCATTTCCTGTTTGATGAAATAAAGCTGTAGCTATTTTATATCCCAATCTGGACATAGACAATGCATGAACGATGCTCAGATGTGGCTTGCGGATTGCTTTAATTTGGGCAAATGAATTCTTATCAAGGTCATGTGCCATTGAAATGTTCTCAAGTAAGTTGACTAGGTCCATCAGATTTTTGAAAAGTCTATATGGGGTGAAGTGATATTGAAATGTTGTTTATGCCTGCCCTTTCTGGAGTGGCCATCTGATCAAATGGATGCACGTCCTCTGAGAGGTCCTCTGGGCAGAACTGTGCATCAGCTAAGCCATCAGTAATGAGCTCGGTTGGTGCTTCTCTGAGGACGAGGGTAACGACCAGACCTCTTTCAAGAGGTAGCGATCCAGCATTTAAATCAAAGGATGCTGCCTGAATGCCAGCATTGATTTTCATGTTTTCGGTAATGCCATGTTGTAGAACACTATCAGTGTTTGTCAGTGGCAGTAATAACAGATTGTAAAGCCGCAGAGCTGTGGGGAAGGGTGTTATGGAGGATCTGGGACTGAGCAGCAGGACCATATGAGAAAGTTTTTTTTTGTTTTTTTTTGCACTAAAACAATTTAATCGACTTAAAAGTGCAATCGAACGAATTACACGGAGACAAGAATGCAAGAAGGTTAAATCATGTACATTTTCCTCCCCATGCTTCTCAGAGAACGGCTATCGCTCCACAGTCGCCATATAAGATCATGGTGTGTTTGTTTCTTGGCGATATCTTCCAGACTTCAAGAAACTTCAAAAGAAACTTGGAAAATATCAAAAAGTGGACATTTTTGTGTCTAAAAATTGGTTTTAGGTGTGATGTCTTCTTTTGGCTTCTTCAGATGGTTAGATGTTTTAGCACTGGGGATTATTTTTACAATACTTACATCTGACCTGAGTCTGACTCTTGCGTTTTAGCTTGTCTTCATCATTGCCAAAGTATAATACGGCTGGACTATAACCGTGTGAGAGGCAGGATGTATTTTTAGACAGGCTGTCTAGACAGTGACAGCTGAATGTCTCACACTCTTGATTCTTCAATGCCTAAAACTGCATTTCAGCGTTCCATTTGTTCTGATAACATTTTTTCATCAAATGCTCAATGTGACCTTCACCAAATGTAGTTACCGAAGTACAGACATCGCTAGAAGCCAAATTAGATGAAGTACCACTCTGAATGCTATAGAAGATGCAGATTTGCATCTGACATTGAGGGTCAATACATTTTTTTGGAATACTGGACATTGTCTGAGCATGAATAGTTTTTAGTATTTCCAAAAACTGAGTAATTTCTTAAATAAATTGAATGAATGAATGTTTGTAACTTTGAACATGTTAATTTGGACCAAATGTTTTGATTATTTTAAGAAATTATTTTTCTAAAGAAATGGAAATGATGCACGTCAAAGTATTTCACTTCATGTACTGTTTATGTGACGATTTCCTTTAGAATTTGCTGGTATGATTCAGAATTCATTATTGTATTGGTTTTGGGAAGATACAGCCAAACAGGCCCAGACAGTGATTCTACCACCAGCATGTTTTACAGACGGAAAAGGATCTTTATGATGGAGTGCAGGGTTTTCCTTTTTCCCCTAACATAATGTCGACCAAAATGCTCTGCATTGGGTTCATTCACCAACACATTATCATTAATATATCAGCCAATGGGCAAGAGACTTTTAGTTGCTTAGAAGTAACCCTGGGTTTCTTCGTAACCTCATGAACGATTTGCTCTTGGAGTGATCCTTGTAGGTCGATCACTCCTTGGGAGGAGAATAATGGTTCCCCCAATCAGTGGTGGAGTCCAAGGAGATCTTTTGAACCTTTTTTCATCTTGGAGAGATGAAACTGAAATGGGAAAAAGATTCAGAGACAAAGTTGGAGAAGCAAGGTCTGGGAGCAGGATGTCGAGGATGGAGCTGCCAAGAAATAGGAGAAGAGGAAGACCAAAGAGGAGGTTTATGGACGTGGTGAGAGAGGACATGCAGGCGGTCGATTTGAAGGAGGAAGATGCAGAAGACAGGAAGAAATGGAGACGGATGATCCGCTGTGGCGGCCCCTAAACGGGAACAGCCGGAAGAAGATTTGCCAGCTTGCTTGCTATATTATAGAGTTTAAAGCTGCTACATCCCAGCAATACCTACAGTCTGTTATTTTATCCCGTTTCCAGGGTGATCTCGGATTGCTTTATAACACTGGGACACTAGCATCAATGACCTGTATAGTGGAACTGAATGGCTCAAATGATACACTCCAGTGCCCTTCAGTGGCTGCCCTTTCCCACTTGCCGGGTGCCAGTTATGACTTCAGGGAGATTGCCCTGAAACTGCAGAACGCATTTTAAAACATGTTTTTCTATCCAGCATCCAATAGCACTGCTTTAAAACAGTTTAGTGCTGTAAAAAGGGCAAACTGATACTGTGGAAAGTATGCAAAGTGCAGCTGACAATAGAGTGGAAATCAATGGGAAGTGAAAAAGGTGATTCAGATGGTGCGAAGCAAATATTAACCAGTGCACAAAAACCAGGAATAGACATTAAACATTAACCAGGATTTTAAACAAACCAGTATAGCCTGAATGTTGGTTAGTAGGTTCAGACGTCATCCACACATAGTCCAATCTCATGCTTTCACTCGCTCTTTAAATCTGCACTCTAGAACAGCTCATGTGTTAAATCCTGGCAGACCGTTAGACTCTTAAATTGACTGAAGAAGAAGAAGAAGAAGATGAATTTTAGCTGATGAAATCTTCAGAGCATTGTTCAAAACTAATTTCATAACAATTCCTCCTGAAGTGGTATTTTCTAATCAAATCAAACATAAAGCAGTCTCCTCCATTAAGCTGCAGTGTAGAACGTCTGGCATAGAACTCTGAGCTTCTGGTGTGTGTGTGTGTGTGGGTGGGTGACAGGACATTTGAAGTGAAAGTGACTAACTGCCATTATGAAACACAGTGAGACACAGAGAACCTCATTCAACTTCTGCTTTTCACCCATATACACAATGTGCAGCAGGGGGCAGATATTTAAAGTACCTGGGGAGCAGTGACAGGGACAGTACCTTGCTCATAGGTACCCCAGGGCAACATACAGGTCTGGGATTTGAACCCACAACCGTTTGATCCTTGAACTCCCTAACCACTAGGCCACCGCTGATGCATATAAAGCAGTGCGTGCAAAATGTCAAATATTTTCAAAATTAAAAACCAGGTCCAAACGCATGTCAAAGATAACGCTTCATGGGTTTCGTCCAACACATTTATCGAAATTTAGATTTGGCTATTTTCTACTCTATAACCAAAGGTGCTACTAATCTGTGCTGCATGGCAATGAGGCAATTTCCAATTAGAATGCAGTCGGTTACATCCTCCGAGACCCCTGGCTGGGAATTTGAAGAGGCAAAAAGTTATAACACTCTGCAGGAGGCCTGTAGCTGCACCGCCGAAGCCCTGCTCCGTTCCAGAGACCCAGTGAGCTGCTTTTTGATGTGGGTCCTTTTTCATTACTAAAAAGAATTGCAGGAAGATGTGGGCGATCACACAGCATTACCTGCATAATCAGGGAAGGTTTGCTTTGAAGCGGGTTCTTCCTGGTGCTGGTGTGAAATGTAATCACATGCAAAAGCGTGTCACTGCGATGGTTTCTTTATTAGCCCGTGATTAAAACCGTGCATCATGGCTACCAGCTTGCTTTGGAGCCCTGGTGACGGCTTTTGATTTCGGCCGCCCCGTGTGAGGACTGGAGCAAGATGGCTGGTGGTTTGAATGGAGAAAGAAGTGAAAGTGAAAGCGACTAGTTGTCATGGTAAACACACAGCGAACCACAATGAAGCGCATCCGCTGTATTTAACCCGTACGCACCGTCCAGCAGCCATACCCAGCACCTGCTTAAGGGTACTGCAGAGCAAACTACTGGTCTGGGATTTGAACCACCAACAACCTCCTGATCCTGGGGCCTCGTCCCTAAACACTAGACCAATGCTGAAAGGAGGTCTTTGAGGGGTCACAGAGGACATGGAATTTTCTTTACAAAGAACTGCATTATGTCTGGAGCTTGTTGTAAGCATGTGTTGGGGACAAAAGAAACATGATTCATAGGAAGGGAAGAAAATAATTCTATTAATAAATAACTTCTCTCACCATTTTTTGTTCCTTAAGTAGTGCTTGAATGTAAACAGTGCATTTTAGATAATCCAGGGAGTCCTGGGAACTGGGAGAGAGAGTAAATACGACAGGATCCATTGTGTCGGCGCATGAAACACGGCATCTATGCTAACCTTCACTGGGAACCAAAAAAATGTAGACTAACAGGGAAATGCTGAGCTTGTTCCTCTCTTTTTCTTGTTTTGTCCTCTTCTGCATTAGATCAGAAAGGATTTGAATTAGGTAGACCGATTTTCTTTTCTTTAATATAGCTGTGTCCATGTTTCTTTGTGATTTGCTTTCACAATCAGGGCAACACAGCAGGTTCTAGGCTTGAAACTCAGCTGGGGCTGCCTGAGAACTTCCTCCCTGGACTTGTTGTTGTACAGGTTTCCACTGGGTGCTCTGGTGCCCCCTAAGATGTGGTCTGCCCTATGATGGACTGGCGATCTGTCTAGGGTGTCCCGCTGGGACCGAGCCTGGAACCTCTCACCAACCTGTGAAGGATACGTGACTCAGATGATATCTGGAAGAACGCTGTTGCATTAGACTTGAGTAAACTTCAGGAGTGAAAGGAGTGAAGGAGTGATTTTGAGTTTAAACAACAGAGGTGGTCTAGTGTTTAGGGACTAGGCCCCAGGATCGGAAGGTCGTGGGTTCGAACCCCTTACCAGTAGGTTGCCCTGAGGTACCCTTGAGTAAGGTACTGTCCCCATCACCGCTCCCCGGGTGCTTTAAACAGCTGGCCCCTGCTGCACGGTGTGTATGGGTTAAATGCAGATGCTGCAATTTAAATCGCTTTGAATAACTTCATTGGGGTTGAGTGTTGTGCTAAGTTGTCACACTCACTTTTCACTTTTGTCTCAGATGGTAAACCGCTGTGTAGATGGGCTGCAAGGGGAAACCAAAGAAACTTGACCAACAGAACCTTCTGAAGCAAGAAATCAGAGAGTAAACAACATTTAGATGACAATCAGGTGGAGTATCTGAGAAAGCAACACCGAAGACATGAACACTAACACCTCACTCAGGGATAAAATAAGGCTCCAGTGGGTCCATTGGCCTCCGTCTTCCTCAGGGACTCTCGCCAGCATGCTTTCCTTTAGACGTCCTTTCTCCCCCCCATATGGAACTTCCCCCTTTTCTGCAACATCCTTTCTTCCTTTTTATTAATGGAGGCAAAAGACCCACTGAGAGTTGCACATGCGCTCTTACAAATGAACAAATAAAAACAAGGATGAGGAGGGCTGATGACACTCTCTGATAGAATATTTACCCCGTTATGCTCCTTTTGTAAGCTCATAACAAAAGAGAAGCAAACCGCCTTGGCATCACGTCCAGGCGTGCAGCCACTCCAGATCAGGCCAATAGACACACAAAGGCAGAAGCTTCCCTTGGGAAATCGCAGTTTCTTGGTGACTAGACAGATCTTGGCTGCAATTACAACTCAAATCACCAGCGTCTCTCTGAGAAATGCTCATAAATTTGAACACAAGCAACGGAGTCACAATTGGGACACTGTTTGAAGCAGATCCTGGTGGTGGGATTGTGCTGAGGTGGAGCAGAGCTTGGTTTCAAACCTGATCGAGTAATACAAATGTTGGGGACCCCACTTCAACTTCTACTCAATGGTCATTTCCTTTTCTTTTGCAGACTTCAGGGACATTTTGCACAACTATCTATATATTTGCTATTTTGAGTCAGTGGTGGCCTAGTGGTTAGGCTCTAGGCTCCAGCATCAGAAGGTTGTGGGTTTGAAACCCAGACCAGTGGGTTGCCCATCACTCCTCATTGCTTAAGTTGGAGTTGGACCTGCTTTGGAGCTGATAGTGGTGATGGAAAATGTTCTTTTCTTTAATGTTGATCATGTCAAGGACTTAAAAACACAGTATAAGAGCAAATCGATAGGAAGAAAATAGGAAGATGTCCTCATATTGTCCTCATAATATGTTAAATTGGAAACTTTGCAATGGAATTAAGAGAAACGTATGGGAATTAATGGTAATAAAAGTGTATTTTAGCTTTTGATTTCCACTATTGCAACCTCCTGGAACTTCCTTTAAATTAATTGCTTTTTATTTATCATGGAGGTTCAAACGTGGTCCATCCTGAAATGGTTCAAATCAGTTATTTTCCTACTTCACTCTTTAAACTTAGAAGTGAAAGTGAAGTGAAAGCGACTATTCGTGTCATTGTCAAATTGTACTTCTCCATCTAACCCATGCACTAACATACACCGTGCAGCAGTGGGAAGCTATGAAAGCACCCAGGGAGCAGTGACCGGGACAGTACCTTGCTCAAGGGTACCTCACCGTAACCTGCTGGTAAGGGGCTTGAACCCACAAAGAGGAGCAACCAACCATTTCCTCAACAAAACACAAGCAAGATCATCAGAAGAGTTTGGTAATTTGCTCAAAAATTAGCCCGAGAAAGGAAACAGAAAAGCTTGTTTTGTTTTATTCATTTATTTTTATAATATATATTTCTTTAATACAAACCTCAGATGTGAGATCAAGCACTTTGATCTCCCAGTTAACTCAAAATATCAAATTTACCTGCTGTTGGCTCGTGTGTGTGTCAAACAAAGACAGTGGTTTCATAGAGCTGCTGCTGATTGCTGTCAGCTGTGGCTCTGCACCTCTCCCTCCTGCCTGGAGGGGCTCTGTACTGGCCTGTACTGGTACTGTTACTGCTTCAATGCATGTGTTGGGCTACCCTCCCACAAAATAGCAGGATGTGATTGGATGAGACATAAGCAGTGATTGAATTCGGACATCAAACTGGGGAGATTAAAAAAAAATATACTGTAACATTCACTTTAGTGCACTTTAATGTTAAGCATACATATTAGTAAGAATTGCTAAAGTATTTCATTCCCCTCATGTCTTTACTACACCGAAATAGTGAAATAAATTTCATTCAGAATGTTTCCAAGCCGGATTTCAAATTTCAAATAAAATGGTCAGATTGTGGAGCACTAAGTAGTTTCTTGGTTTCTCCTTATGAAACCTTTCTGCTACATCTGAAGAAGCTGTTGGAAAGTCGCTGCAGAGATAAATAAAGAGGAGATGTCATGTTCTCCATGCGCCCACCAAGACAATGTGAGACCGATCCCACTGGTCACGCTCTCGGAGCACTTTTCACACTCTCTGCATCTCTCACTTACAGGCCTAGAGCTGTGGAGGTTGAAGCATGGAGTGAATTGGTACATCGCAGTCAAGTGTGTGTTCCCGACAACTCGGCCGAGTTTAACAACAAATGCCTGTCCAGACTGTGGAGAAAATGGCCCTTGAGACACACACCAGGGCACATTCTCACCAAACTTTTCTTGAAAAGAGTGCTGCAGAACTTGCTCAAGTCTTGTCGTCATGTCACTTATGCAAGCAAGTGAAGAAACAAGCCGCCCATCCATTATCCGAACCGGCATTCTCTTACAGGCAACACATCCCAGTGGCGAAAAGACTCCCTCGACAGTCCATTGCAGGTAAGTAAATAATGCTTTCTCCTAAGATTCATTTCTTACCGATGATTCTTTTCTCACAGCGAGAAGGTTCAGGGTTTGATTCCCAACTGGGTTCTTTCTGTGTTCTTCTGATGTTTGCATGGGTTACATTCAGTTCAAGACAGCTAGTGGTTAAGCTAGTGGTTAGGGACTGGGCACCAGGATCGGAAGGTTGTGGTTTCAAATCCCAGACCAGTAGGTTGCCCTGAGCTACTCTTGAGCAAGGTACTGTCACCATCACTGTTGCCTGGGCTTTTTAAACAGCTGCAAAAAGCAGAGGGTGAATTTCGTGGTGCCTCACTGTGCTGTGCCGTGTTTCGCAATGACAAAAAGAGTCACTTTCACTTTCAAATGTGCTTATAAGACCATCCAATGAAGAACTGGTGACCTGTTCAGTGTTTCTTCACATTTTAGCCTGTGAATGCTCGGATCCCTGGCTAAGTTCAGAGGCAGTTCAGATGGATGGATAGAAGGTTTACCTCTGCTCATCATTGACCACTAGAGACCACTGTTCCATTGCTTTGCCTGAACATTGTGAACTGCAAGAATATAAGCTCAAGGTTCAGACATAATATTACAGGTCTGTTGCCGCAGCACACACCACCCCCTGTTCACATAGGAACAGAAATATGTGATGCAAGTATTTCACAGAGTACGAGGATGGAAGGATAGAAAGATGATCAGCATGGGAAATTTGCATGCACTATAAAAATGCACTGTGTAGAAAGGTTCCAAAAAGAGATCATGGCTTTGAGGATCACTTCTACTTCCGTGAAACACTCAGCTGTTCGTTGCAGATGTACATGGGATATATGAGACACCTTATAAAATACTATACATAGTGTAAAGGTTCAAGCAACTCTTTTTCAAAGTTAAAACTTTAATTCTGGGTGTGTCCTAAAATATGCTTACTGGCTTAAAAAAAGTTGATAAAGCCTTGGTTTTCTTAAACTTCACATCTTTTCTGTCCTGTTTTATCTGAAGTCTGTTAGAGCTCTTGTGTATTTAAGCATCACGCCCCCCGTGAAGCTGGTCAATCACAGTCCCGTGTGAAATGGCTGAAAAGTATTGCATGAAATGTAAACTCGGGCAGGAAGTGCCACAAGTCCAGACAGTCGTCGGTAAAAGTGTCTGCAGGGGATTTTTAAAACTGGAAGCATGACTAATAGAGGTTGGTGGCTCCATCAGGCGGTGGTGGCCTAGTTGTTTGGGAGTTGGCCCTAGGATCGGAAGGTCAGGGGTTCGAATCCCAGACCAGTAAGTTGGTACACTGGAAAATTTACTTTGAACTGCCTAATGGGGGGAGTGGGTAATCAGAATGCAGAAATGTGGTCCAGTAGAATGAGGTTAAACTTTGGAGTTATGAAGTTCAGAGAGCACAGGCCTGCCGTTGAAGCGTTACCAGTTCAAATCTTTTCTTTTCTTGCTAAATTTCTCTCTTTGAGCACAACTTTGCACACTGTTTCTATGTGCGAAGATCCATGAAACACACAATATAAAAGCCAAAACTCAGCATAATGGGTCCCCTTTCAACTAACAGAATCTTTACTTGACATGACCTTCAAAAGGTTCTGCACACACTCAGAAATCTTCAAACGTGGTTCTTTATGCTGCCAAAAGTGCTTCAAAGAAAATTTCTTATTGAATCTTTCTCTCCATGAGTCCTAAGAAAAAAGCACGGTGGACTATCCTTGAACTTGGAAAAAAGTGTTGTACCTGTTGCACATAAAACGGCTAACCGGCCTACATACAAGTTTCAACAACTGTATCTACACAAAACTTCATTCTGGGCATTTCCGCCTGGCTTTCTGAGTGAGGTACAGGGCAGCCAATCAGAACTCTCCAACTCATCCCATAGAAGCTTCATCGTCAATGCAGTTCGACTAATCCAAAGCTGGAAAGTCGAACCCCTCTGTCAAACTGTTGTGGTTTTATGGGACATACATGGTATATATATATTTAGATTTTCTCCTAAGGAGGGTGACAGTGGTCTATATTTTCCACCTTTTCCACAGTTTGTCTGAATTTGTGCAGATCAAACTCTTGATGCTTAGAGATGGTTTCCTTTTCCAGCCTGATGAGCATCAACGTCTCTTTTTTGAGCTCTCCTGAGCACCAAATTTGAACAGCCCACTTTGAATAGAACAGCCCTCTCTGATTGTCCTCCCAATGTAATCAGTTCCCGCTTCACCTTAAGTGGCCAATCCTAAAGGTTCACATACTTTCTCCACTATATTATTATATCATCGGATCATTTTCCTCAATCGATAACGGCAAGATGTTTTGTGTTTTCTGCTTTCAACTGAAAGGAAGCTTTAGGTCACATTTCTGCAGAACGTTCCCTCTTCCGTACAGGCTGAGCAAACAGCACGCCCTGTCTCAAACGACTAAAGGCGCCGCTTCACCATCCCAACACACAGTGTTATGTATGAACAGCAGAATGGGCTGAAGTCATTTGGCTGTAGCCTCCCTGCAGTGATGAGGTCCCAGCTGTGTTCGTACAGTGACTGGACATGGGCTAATGAAAGCTGGACTGAGCCCTAGTAGCTTCAGATGCCAAGCCTGAAGCTCCAGACTTTATTGCTTTTTTTAAGCCTTCAGCTCAGCCACACTGTGACTTGAGCGCGACTAACATACGTCATTCATGTCCAAAGCTTTAGGCAAATACTCTTTCCTACACTGACTCACAGAGGTCAGAGCTATATTTTCTTAGTAAAACATTCATAACCCAGTGCAAACAAGACAAAGTCCCTCAAGGTCTGAGATACCCTCAGACTATAGAAGGGACAGAAATGGGATTCAACGCTGACACAAAGACAAACCGATCAAACTGCCAGATAGAACTGGTATTGCTAGAACCTCTCAAGATTCATACGTGTGTTTTTAAGCCAAAAGACTTTACTCTGATCCGCTGACTCCAATCTCTTTTTAGACAAAGACTTTTGACCTTGATTTAAAGATAAAATGTGATCAGCAAGGCCTCCATAGAGAGCTGTGAAACTGAGCTGTGAATTTCACAAGAGACCAAAGGTTGAGGGACCAAACTGAAAGGAATATCCAGCAAGACACTGCAGCAGAAACCCAGCAAAGATCCAATATAAAACCAACTTCAACATTGTCCAGAGACACAGAGAGAGAGAGAGACAGATACAGACTGATAGAGAGAGACAGAGAGAGAGAGAGACAGATACAGACTGATAGAGAGAGACAGAGAGAGAGTCTATGCAGCTTCAGGTGAATAATAATCAGGCCTACTGACCCGTGTTGATGTGACATGGTGGCAGCATTTCTGCACAGCTTGACGATGTTCTCCTGCAGGCCGTCGAAACTTCAGGTCTTTCTCAACAGCGTCCAGCCTTGATATCAGCTCAGAGAAATCAGCCAAAAAGTGAGCCGTAAAAATTCACACAAGCTTAAAAAAGTTCAATTCAAACAGTTTGGGATTTATTTGTATATTCGTGCAGCCGCTCTTCTTCTTCTGCAGCTTTAATGCCATGTTTTTGTTGCGGCCTCACCCATCAAATGGAAATGTGCTTAATTACTTCTACTCCCTTCCTCGGCGACAAAGTGCATTCAAAGTGTTCATTCAGACATCCAGCCCAAGCTGCACCGTCTGTGGTTGCTCGGCGAGCACCGTTTGCCAAGGAACTGGCTTTGATAATGATTCTGAATGTGCTGAAGCCTAATTAATCCAGCTTTGTGTTTTTTTTTCTTCTTGTTTGGTCCTGCTAATGTGCGAAGGAGAACTGAACCCTACTGTCTTCCTCGCCGAGGCAAGCAGATCGTTTTCATGCATGTGAATAAACTCCCTCGCCGTAATCACACTCTAATGTTCCCTCAAGAGCCTCCACTCTTCGCTAATCTTTTTAAGCCAGTTCCATCCTCCTTCTGCCATTCTTTATTAAAGAAGGGACCCGTCGACTTGCAGGAGGTGTCCGTGGAGTTGGACTACTACTTCTCCTGCGTTCGTTTCTAGCAGTGCATGAGGCACTATTACCCATGAAAATGGACAAAAGCCTGGTGCATAGCTACAAATACTATACTATCAGCCAAAAATTGGTCAGCATTTTAAGAAATCACTGCCATCCAGTGTCAGAAACCATTCAAACCAGGACCTTTTGACATGTGTATCAATTGATTTTGGCTTCCATTATCCTCTAACATAAGCTACATTACACTCCAGGCTCCAGTGCAAAACTGAAAAAGGCAACATGAGGTGATTCCCGATGACTTCCTAGAAATGCTGCTGGCAGAGCTGCAGCGCTGCCTTACTGGAGGGGACGGCAGATGAAGTGCTGTCGGCTCCCGTCACTCCTATCTCTCCGCGTGGGAGGCCATTAATCACTCCTTTTGTTTGGGGCTTTCAGCCGAGCACTCCCTGTAGCACGCCGGACCGCCGCTCAAGACCTCCTTCTTTCACAGCCACAGGTAAGGAAACAGCATCCCAAATCGAGAAAGCAAACAGGGCTTCCTGTCGACAAGCTGCCTTTCCATGATCATTTGCTTAGATTTGTTTCTGCCACTTGTTCTCGCTCTCTCTGCAGCCCTGCCTCACCAGAGAAAAAAGGTACATTTTTTTTTTGCATCGTGTGAAAGCAGTACAAGTGTTTCCTCAAAGGTAAAGCTTGGTGCTAGAGGTAAAATTCTGTGCCTTAAATATGCTTGACTCTGGGCAGATGTGCACCTTTTGAGGAAATAATGTTTTGATGGCGATTGAAGTCCACCTTAAATGATACAACTGAATCACTAGTTCACCCCTAATCAAAGGTACCCTGACGGGACCATCCCAGTGATGCAAGAGGTACCATCCCGGTATCTCTTTTTACTGGGTGTTGCATGGTCTTAATAAATGAGTAAATATTTTAATAGCTAACGCACACACACATATACACACACACACCACACACACACACACACACCACACGCTATTCTGAGCAAAATTCTTAGACACTTAGCAAACGAGCTAAAACTTAAAAAGCTTCTAGCTGAATATACATATAAGCTTTGCATATATTTAAAACCAAAAGCATTTAACCTGGAATTCCTAAACATGCTGCTTTTTCATGAATATTATATGAAAAAAATAAGTTTTTCTTTTTTTGCAGTTATTACTTCACAGCACGCCTTGAGAAAAAGCTGAAATTTTGGATTTTCCAGTAATAATTTTCCAGCATGAATATGATGAGGCAGTGTGAAAATGTATTTTGAGGTTGTAACTTTAAGAACACTAGCAGTGTAGCTTTAATGGAATCCTTCTTTTCCTGCTTTAGGTGTTTTCCCGGACGGCAGGCTACACCAGTGTGTGTTAATCAATAATATCGCATTTGTTTCAGCCGCCGGCCTATGATTTGGAAATAAACATGATTCTGTTCCATATGAATTTCAAATGTTTCTGAAAGGACATTAGAATTTCCATTGCAGCTTATTGATGATCCGGTCAATCATCCTCCTACAGCCTGAAAAACCCAGCAAACATCTGAGTTAACACGTTCAAAACCTCTCTTGAATGTCTGTGAGCACAAATATTCCCGCTATTAAAATTCAAGCAGGTGGCAAGCAGGAGCACTAATGAACTTCTCATGGTTGGAAGTTCGGATTAGTTACCTGTTTTCTCGTTTACACACACATTTTCAAAGCGTATCTGTGGACACTGTGAACCATGGACAGGACTTCAGTCCATCAAATGGAAGATACATGGTCACCAAGCATCTCCAGGCCACCTGATGTGCATGTTCTCGGACTTTGCGAGGAAACTGAGGTTTTGTAGAGAACCCACAGACGGGGGGGGACATACAAACTCCACAATGAAAGAACCCAAACCGGTAAGCATACCCAGGACCTTCTCGCTGTGAAGCGATGGCACTAAACGCTGAAGCATCATGAAGAAATGGTTAAGTCTCTTTTAAGAATGTAAGGATGGGTGTGGAGGTCCAAGCTCAATGCTGTCTTAGGCTCCCTGTACTCACACACACCTTTATTGGATCTGACAGAAGGTTCATTCCTTCAACAACTTTCTAAAAAGGTCCTTCACACCCACATGCTTCTTTTATCTCTCCAGAACCATCCACTGGAAAGTTCTGGAGATGTCAGTGTGGTGCTGCATATTGGTACCTTTATTTGTAGGAAGTTTCCAAAGGAATTTTAGTAACCATGAAGACATGCTTATTTGGATGCACACTGAAAAGACTGGTTGAATAGTTAAATACATAGTATGACTGTCCTGTAAAAGTCCTGTTTGACCAGAAAAACGTGAAAAAGAACCACCACTAGATAAATAATCCCTGGTGGAGAGAAAGATCATTTTAAGCCCATTTCACAAACAGCATCCAGGATATTGTCTGGTTACTTTCACAAGGCTTTGTTCCGACATCCAACCCTGCAAAAAAAGTCTTTTCCAGAAGTTCTCAGTTGAAAATAAGTACGGCGCTCAGGGAGAGGGGTTGTGAAGATCACAATGCTGTCAACCAGGGGATTCGCTCACTCTCAGTTGGTCTCTAGGTCTATCATTTGCTGGCATTAGGGAGCCTTGATCCATACTCTGGAGACTCTCAGAACGTCCTGGTGGGGTAGGGTGCCTGTGCAACGAAAATCCTGGTGTAATATTTTCACTTCCATTGTAAATACATCTATTCAAATAACTTTTCATGGCAGGTTAAAAAAAACAAGCCACATGTAAAGCAAAGCAAAGGGGTAGATACGGCACTCTTGCACAACAGCAGATTTAAAAATGTGACATTTTTAACACCTAGATCAAAATCAGATTTATACTGCTTTATATAATAACATGGCTAAACAGGAATGGATTTTAAAAAGTTCACTAAACATTTGAATGTAACTATTGGGTAACAAGACAGAGCAAGTCAGATTTTGACGAATGCACTCATTGCATTATTTATTTGTCTGACTTGACTGGGAAACTTCAGTGGAGGGTAGTTGTGTCTGTGCAAAGAGATCTTACTTCTTAGAGACAGCCAGGACCATCTGATTTCTCTTCCTCCAGGTGCTCATGTTTATTCTCACAGTCCAAAGGTGTGTGTCAAGTGCATTGGAGCTGCTAAATTCCCATAAACTTGAGGATGTTTGGGTATCTGTTGTTTCAGTGAGTTTCTTTGCTTCTTGCCTCATTAGTGAAAATGTCCATTATGGCCAGTGTATTTCTTCGTGCTGGTCCCAAGCCCGGATAAATGGGGAGGGTTATGTCAGGAAGGGAATCTGGTATAAAACATTTCCCAAATCAATATGTGGACAATGAAACAGAAGAAAGCAGTGGTGAAGGCCAAAGATAAGGTGTTTGGTGAATTGTATGAGAGGTTGGACAGTAAAGAGGGAGAAATGGACCTTTACCGATTGGCTAGACAGAGAGACAGATGTGGGAAAGATGTGCTACAGGTCAGGACGATTAAAAACAGAAATGGAAACGTACTCACAGGTGAACAGAGCGTGTTGAGCAGATGGAAGGAATACTTTGAGGGGCTGATGAATGAAGAAAATGAGAGAGAGAGAAGACTGGATGATGAGAGGATCCTGAACCAGGAAGTGCAGCAAATAAGCAAGATGGAAGTAAGGGCAGCGATGAAGAGGATGAAGAATGGAAAGGCTGGTGTACCGGATGACATACCAGTGGAAGCATTGAGATGTTTAGGAGAGATGGTAGTTGAGTTTCTGACCAGACTGTTTAACACAATCTTGGAAAGTGAGAAGATGCCTGAGGAGTGGAGACGAAGTGTACTGGTACCGATCTTCAAGAATAAGGGTGATGCACAGAGCTGTAGTAACTATAGAGGGATAAAGTTGATCAGTCACACCATGAAGTTCTGGGAAAGTGTAGTGGAAGCTAGGTTAAGAAAAGAGGTGAGGATTAGTGGACAGCAGTATGGTTTTATGCAGAGAAAGAGCAGCAGCAGTTTGCTCTGAGGGTGTTGATGGAGAAGTACAGAGAAGGTCAGAAAGAGATGCATTGTGTCTTTCTGGATTTGGAGAAAGCATATGACAGGGTGCCTAGAGAGGAGTTGTGGTTTTGTATGAGGAAGTCAGGTGTTACAGAGAAGTATGTGAGAGTAGGATATGTATGATGGCAGTGTAACAGGGGTGAGATCTGCAGTGGGAGTGATGGATGCATTTAAGGTAGAGGTTGGATTACATCAAAAATCAGCACTGAGCCCATTCTTGTTTGCAATAGTAATGGACAGGTTGACGGACGAGGTTAGACTCCAACACTCCCACGTTTCTGGTTCGGGTAAGTGGCTTTGATGCATAGTCAACAAATAATGAGGGCTTTGACTAAAAAAAAACAACCAGCAAACAAACAAAAAGCTGCCTCAAACAATATGTCGCATCTTTATAATCCAATAAAACTCAATCTCAGCTACAGAAATCCAGCACTTGTGTTGGTGCTTTGGGCTACTTAAAACCTAATATCTGATAATAAGATGAACAGTAAAGGGTGGCAAACCCATGCTGTAGGCTTCCACTGGAGTCAGGTGTTATTTGATGCTTGCTGAGGGAGGGATGTATCTCTATCTGAACCTTTTCCTTTCAAGTTATTCATTTTTCTGATGTTTTCCAGATGAGAGCAATATAAGGTAGGTTTCCTAACTATTCACAGCATTGTGCTGTTTAAGGGAGGGTTCTGGTGTAATCATATCACTCATCATATCTAATGTTGTGCTTTTGAAGACACAAAGATCAAGGTTCTCCTTCTGGGATTGTTTCTCAATGTGGGAAAGTTACTGTTGTTGTTTTTGAATGGGCGTGGCTCTGTTCTCAAATGCATTGGGAATATTTGAGACGGATACCAGTTTCCTGCCTAAAGATATATACTATTAGGGCTGCACCTGAAATAATGGCTGACCTGCCAACCAACTGGCCAAGCATCCAACCAACCATCCGGCTGATCGACTGATCAAACAACTGTCCTGCCAACCAACTGGCCAACCATCCAACCAACCGACTGACCGAGCGACCGACCAACCAACCAACTGGCCAACCATCCAACCAACCGACTGACCGAGCGACTAACCAACCAACTGGCCAAACAAACAATCATCCAACTATCCAACCAACTGACCAATTAACCAATCAACCTACCGACAAACCAACCAATTGCCCGACCAACCAACCGACTGACTGACCAACCAGCCGATTAATTGATCAAACAACTGACTGACTGACTGAACAACCAACTGACCAACCAACCAACCACTATTGATGGTTTGATTGGGCATATCAATCAGTCCAATGTTTGATCCTATGAGGAAACTCATACATGAAAAAGAATATTCAGTGGGAGAAGTCCATCAAGATGTTATCATTTTACAATCTCCAGCCATTAAGGAATCTGTCGGGCCATTTTTGATACGTTTCTTGTTAATACTGCTTGGAGGCAAATCTTATAAAAAGAGACAGTTGAAGCATGAAATTAGTTCATGCCATCTACAAGCAAAAAGTCAATATGCACTCAGCTAATGAAAGTTGGGGATTGGTCTGGCATGGCTGAACAAAGCATGAGGATGAAATTCCTAAAAAGCAATTTCATTTAAGAGCAATTTAGAGGCCATAGAAAGTAGCTAGAAAGACTGCATATTTGAGCAGACTTGCCCAGAAGCATCAGGTAAGCAGTAGGAAAATTGGGACTATTTTCTTAGAAATCAGAAAGCTTTTAATAACCTCAACTGTTTAAATGCTTTTCAAGTGTGACGACTTATCCAGAACAACAATGCTTTACATAATCCTCAACGAGTTTCAAAACATTTTGCACATTTTTTTGCAATTCTGGTGCAAAATCAAAGTCATAGTCATCGTCACAATTTTAACTTGCTTTTCTTGGTTGCTGACCTTTAACTTTAATGGTGTTGATCTCTTGGGCAGTTCCTGGCAGCATATTGTATCTTTTAGCTTTGATAAAGAGGTATATTTATCTTAGACATGGTTCCTGAGCCTGAAAACTGGTGGCAAATCCAAACCTCTTCCGTTGGTCAGTGTGGCTGAAGAATGGCAGGGAAGTGGAGGTCATTAACGTTGAGATTCAAAATGAAAGACCAAGCCACCATGATGCCACCATTAAAGTAGATCTTTTTCTAAAGCCATAAGGTTCTTGACTTAATCTTAAATTGATGTAGAATCACAATATATGAAGCTACTTAAAACTTGAAAATGGCCCTTAAAATGAAAGTTCATTAAAGAACTGCTGACTCCAACGTGTGTGTCAATGCACAATAGATGCCCGGTGCATATGTATTAGAAAGTAATCTTAACGTGCCATATAAAATAGTGATTGCCTGGCTTGTTCTAAGCAAGTTTTTGAGCTTGTAAGAGGATGCTCAAGAGATAGTACTTCAAAGTAATTGCTAGAAATCTGTTTCCAGTGACTTTCCTTTCTGAAAACTTCAAAAGATTCATCTGAAATATTGGTTAAATAATGTAACTTTCTTTAAAGCTTCTAGGAATTCTACTAATCATACACCTTACAAGGCACATAAAAAAGAAATCAGTTTTAGAATAAGGCGGATCAAATAATAGCCTTTCTAATACTGCAGTAGCACAGCTTTAATCTATAGCTCTGACCATGAGTGGGTAGAGGCTACTGCAGGGTGAGTCCAGATCACATGACTCTTCCTTTGTTCTCTTGACACTTTTTGGGTGTTGGAGCAGCTGATCTGTCTTGTCTATGTAAGAGGAGAGAAGGTGATTGTGCTCATGCCTGAGGCTGAGTCCACGAGGTAAGAACACACAAAGGAACCTTAGAGGAAGGCATTAAAGTTGGTGCACTTCTGTGGTGTGGAACACTGTGGTGATTGGCTGGTGCCTTTAGGTTTGACCTGTAGTGCTCAGAGCTCTTTGGAGCTGTGGGTGGGACAAGTGATCTCAGGTGTTTTTCTGCAGGTGTCGGCCTTGTTGAGTCAGAAAACCACGCCCAAACTAACCCTGCGTTTCCTCTCTGCTTACACTTTTATCTTTGCTTTATTCTTCTGCCCTGCATTCATGACTTTAAACAGCTTTTGCATCAGACTCTTGTCCACCAAGGTCCACCGAGGCTCACAGCCCCATGATACTGGGAAAACTGGAATTTAACAACTGAGGGAATAATAATAATCGTTTATGTTGTTTAATTGTTGAGCCAAAATAAAGATAGATAGATAGATAGATAGATAGATCGACAGACAGAGAGACAGACAGACAGATGGGGTGGAGATGAGGGTGGAGATTGAGGTGGAGATGGGAGTGGAGGGGAGAGTGGAGATGAGGGTGGAGATTAGAGTGGAGATGGGGGTGGAGATGCAGAGATGTAGAGGGTAGGACAGAACTGAAAAAACAACTCTTGCCTATGGACCTATGCTTCAATTGGTCCCAGGTTCGAATCCCACTTCTGGCACTACCACCACTGGGTCCCTGAGCAAGACCCTTAACCCGGAGTGTCTCCAGGGCGGGGACTGTCCCTGTAATCAGAACATGTAAGTCGCTCTGGATAAGAGTGTCTGCTAAATGCCGTAAATGTAAATCTTTACTCAGTCAGTCATTTTCTGCCCCTTGTCCCAAGTGGGGTTGCGGGGGGATGCGGGAGTCCCTCCCAACTCACACAGGGTGAAGGACGGGGGACACACCCTGGACAGGTCGCCAGCCTATCGCAGGGCCTCTTTACTCAGTAGAAGTAAAAATGTCCAGAAATGTGGCCCATTGAAGGACATTTTTAGCAGAATTTCAGGTTGGGTTTGCAAAGAACCTCTGTCTTTGGTTGACTTGGACAGAAAACATCTATACTGGAGTTGGTTTTCGGTATTATGTCTGGAAACCTGGAATCAAAACTGCTTTAACTGCTATGATGTTTAGCGCAATTCACCACTTCCTAACATGTAAAGCATTTGTATTCACTAAATTAGAATCACTTTTATCTGCTTTTCTATTTTCTGGAGTTGTGGTTACCAAATAATAGATGGAAAAAAACAGAATATCATGTTTCACCTCCCTCATCCGTCACCCACAGCTATGGCTGAGCTTCTCAAGAGACACCCTGGTATCATGTTTCACTTCGTATGGCGTGTTGGAGCAAAAAACGTCTTACTTTGAACTGACTTGTTTTAAGTGATGCCTTAAAAAATGATTTAAAAAGTAAAGGGTCAGGAAATTAGTTGTAATCTGCAGTTCCACTGCTCTCTTTCTTTCTTCCTTCCTACTGATTGCCTCTTCTTTTCGTCCAAAGTCTGAGTTGTTCTTGGAGTTGCTAACAGGTGACACCTCCTGGAAACGTGGAAAGGTCATTGTGAATAGACCTGCCCGTCCCTAATCTTAACCAATATCAACAAAACCCATAACGAACCATGTCCACCTCCTGCACATGAGAGGAATATCAGCCGGAAGAAACTCAAGTTTACTATGTAAGTACACAAGTTTACATTGCATCTCACGTAAATGAGTAACCCAAGCTGTCCAAGGCTAAAGAAAAGTAATGATTCATGTCGGTCAAGTCTGAATGTTTAGCGCTCTTCACTGAAGCTCTACGGATAAGAAATAAATCCTAAATCGCACCGTGAATCCAAGTGTTTAGCTTTTAGATAACATGCGTCAAATAAACCAAACTGACCAAACTGGTGTTCACCGGAAGTAACACGAAGGCTTTCCCTCATTTCTTATTAAACAGTGAACTGCTCAGTGGGAGTCACATTTTAACATGCTTGCAGAGAAGTGTTTAGATCTGAATATTTGCTTGCGATTATGCAGAAATCTCTGGTCTGCAATAAATGAAAGTGAAAGTGACAACCCTTGTCATTGCGAGGTCACAGCACAGCACACAGTGAACCACAACGAAATTGGACCTCTGCATTTAACCCATGCACTCAAACACCGTGCAGCAGTGGGCAGCTATTGAAAGTGCCCGGGGAGCAGTGACAGGGACGGTACCTTGCTCAAGGGTACCTCAGGGCAACCTGCTGATGAGGGAATCGAACCCACAATCTTCTGATGCGGGGGAACTCCCTCACCACTAGGCCACCGCTGCCCCTTAATTCAAAATCACTTTTGGATAATAAGCTACTACACATCCCGCTGATTTTACGCAAATGCAACCCAATAGCTCGATTCCGAGTCTTAGTTTAAGTTAGGGAAGGTTTAAGTCTTCTTTTAAGGACATAACAGCTGGTGAAGACTGAGATCATTATCTGGTTTGAGGACATCCCACTGGCAGAATTGAGACACAGAGATAAATGGGCCTTTATATTATTTTGCTTTCTTTCTTACAAACCCTTGCTAAGCTAAAATAAAGATCAACCTCCTGTCCACTTTCTGTAATGGGGGGTTTGGGTGTTGTGTTGCGAGAGGAGGTCGAGCGAGGTCTCTCAGCAGCTCGGAGAGGGACGTCAGGAGAAGCAATAAATAAATCACATTAAGAAGTAGCTCAAGCTAAAGAGGCACAACGCTATCTTTTAAAACTGATGATCTGAACGGATATAATTAATTGCAGGAAACAAGCTGATAGTGCAGCGTATCGAGCTCTGTGCCATTTAATCTGAACTAAAAAGTTCCAGATTTATTTGCTAAAATAATATTTTTTGAATTTTTTCTATAAATTTGAATCCTTTTTTTGTTAATGGTGTTTATGTGGTTCCTCTTCTTCTTCTGTGAAAAACATGAACTGTTTATTGGATTTGCTCAAGCTCTGAAGCAGAGGAGGGTGTTACCCAGGTGTCACCCAGGTGTCAAGGGAACTCATTTGTAATTGGATATCAGCTGAGGGGGTGGAGCACTAACTGTCCTTTTGCGTCATTGTCCAGCACTCCTTTCAGAGCAGATACCTGTGTGAGCGAAGGTAGGCTTTCATTCCACCTTTTCATTCCTGTGGCTTTATTAACACTTCAGCGAAAGCTACAGCAGCTCTTGGAGGCAGATCTGGGTCGAACATCAATGCCGGGTTTGCGGGTGAGGGCGTGTTTTCAGTTTTCAGAGGGAACGTTCAGCGGAGAAGATGCTCCTGGGTGGAGTTATCTTCTGAACGGCAGCCATTGATGAATGTGTAGGTCTGTGTGTGCACTGTTTGGAGGCCGATCTTATGGGAAAGACGGAAGAAGCGGGGAACTGGTGCCACCTACAAGCAAAACAATTCTATATACAATCTACAAATGAAACTGTTAGATCGGCCTGGGCTGGCTGGAGAAAAGTTGAGGATTAAAGATTCAATTTAAGAACAATTAGAAGCCATAGCTTGCCGCTAGAAAGATTTCAGCTGGCTAGTCTCAGAAGCAGGACTTGCAAAGAGCCAAGCAACAGGCAGACTGAGAAACTCCAGCAGTAACACCGAAACTATTCTCTCAGAGATGATGCCAACTATTGCAGCATCTCTGAACGGGACGTCCTGTTATAGCATCTTATACTGTTTCCTTCATGCCATACTCCTTTGTGTCAGTGGTTTCTGTACATGGGAACTGTCCAAAATAATGGAAACACCATACTCTTTTTTTATTAGTTCATATACACAGACGTTCCTCCCAAAACATTGTCACTGTTATGGAGGTTGAGTTGTTTGAGGCTTAATTCGATAACTGCGTTGAGCTCCACCAAAGATTGCTTTATTTTATGATCCTGATCATTGAAAGCAAATATTGTGGTGGTTTTGAGGATCTCTATGTTGAGGCACCCAGAATATTATGCACGGTGGCATTTTTTTTTTTGTTGGTGAATTTAGTGATTTCTTTTGTCTGTCCTGATTTTGACCATTTTGTATGAGCTGTAATGTCCATGTTGAGTTGATGGATTCTACTGGACTACTGCAACACAGATTTCTCAAAGGGCCTCAACACGTCAGTCTCAGGTGGTCTCACTGTGTCTGAAATCTATAAGTCAAGATCCAGGCCAAGAAAGTATTTTATATTGACAGCACGACCATGTTTTTTGTGTTGCAGGCCATTTGATTCTGCTGGATAGCTCAACGATTTTACGGGTGCATAAAATCGCCCCATTTACAAACCATATCATGCCGACAGAACCGACACCGAAAGAGAGAACTATGGGAAGGCTGAATAAAGCAGAATCAGGCTTGGGTGAACATAGTGAAAAGGAGGTGTATATATTTCTATTGAAATATCCTCCTGCTCATGGTATTTGATAGCAGTGGCATCACTGAGTGGTGTGTGTTTACCTTAGAAAATGGAATATGACAGGTTCTAGCTTTATAAAAGTGATCAAAACCACAAAAATCAAAAAAGAGGAACAGTTTGGTAGAGAACGGAATGCTTGATAGTTGTAAAGTTATAAATTATTGCATGTTTATTGCTTGGATGCTACTAAATATGATCTGGGTGTGCTCTCAGAATCCCTTTATAACCAAACAAGTCTAAGCAGGCTGCCAACATCACACCGAGGCTCAGTTTCCAGAGCAAATAAACTTTTCTTCAGTCTTCGGGCAAAGTTTTCTGATTGCAGTCATGCATGTGCGATCTACTGCTGGCTTGGCCTTCTGTGATGGCAAAATGCAAACAGCACCCTCTTGTGGGGAATTGTAAAACATGGCATTTGAAAATAATTGTACATTTCACCAAATGAACTTTCATTTTCAAACCTCTGAAACATTTTAAATCACATATAAAAACATATATATATATATATATATATATGTATAAAAGTTATTTTTGAGCTATTTTTAATTGGTCCATGCATGAAATCTAGGGCATATGGTGTTTATATGGCATCTAATTTGAAAGAAAATAACAATTCAGACAAATTCTTAATTTTAAAAAGCAGCCAAAACTAGACTAAGATACAAAGCTTTGTCCTTGGAGGAACGGGCTTGTCTATGATGGACTTTATGAAGGGAAATCTACACAAGGCTGTAATTGTTCAGACTGGAGCAGCTTCCGACATGGACCACTTTCTAAACCTTCATCACTTCAAGCCCTTTTCCCATACATGCAACGTAATTTTTACTCTCTGCTTTTTGTTTTCTCAGACTCGTGATGGCTTTCTCATCAAGAACACAGCAGGGATTCCTGATAGTCACGTGCTGGCTTGGTGGACTTGGGACATGTTTGCTTTATTTCCAGTACTCCTCACCAGTCTGCTCAACGACCTCTTTTATCTCCTATTTTCCAGAATATGAGAAAAGCTTGAACAACAGTGATTCTGCTCCTTCTTTAGCTTCTCAACCAGAAAAGCCCATCTTATTGCTGTGGGTCTGGCCTGAAAACTATAGGTTCCAGTTCAGCGACTGCAAAAAGTTCTACAACATTGATGGGTGCCACCTGACGGATGACAGGAACCTCTACAACCAAGCAGACGCGGTTCTCATCTTCCACAAAGCTATCAGGTGGGATCGGTCCAACCTTCCACCGTCCCCTCGTCCTCCCTTCCAGAAATGGATCTGGTTTCATGTCGAATCGCCAACCAACACTGCAAAAATTCCAGGTTTGGAAAACCTCTTCAACCTCACCCTAAGTTACAGACGAGATGCCGACATCTCCGTGCGATATCCCCTGACTGTCAGCAAAACGCCCAACGAGGACTTCGTGCTTCCGAACAAAGACAAGTTTGTCTGCTGGTTTGTGTCCAACAATAACCCGAGTACGGGAACCGGCACCAGGTGGAGGTACTACGAGGAGTTAAAAAAGCACATCAACGTGAAGATCTTTGGAAGCGTGGCTGGAGCACGCATGAGGGATGAAGATTATTACCCTACCTTGGCCAGCTGTAAGTTCTACCTCTCCTTTGAGAATTCCATCCATAAGGACTACATCACAGAGAAATTCAATGCCCCACTTGCGGTCGGGACTGTGCCTGTTGCAATGGGACCCCCAAGAGAAAACTATGAACAGTTCGCTCCACCAAACTCCTTCATTCATGTGAACGACTTTCCCGATGCAGCGGCGCTGGCCCAGTACCTGCTTCGACTGGACAAAGACGACGATGCCTACAAACGGTACTTCGAATGGAGAAAACACGGCTCCGCCAGTCGTCACCTGAACATTTGGAATCAAGAGTTCATCACATACATTTGCCACGCCTGTGAATATATCAGTGTGCACAGAGAGTACAAACAAGCACATGAGATTTATCGGTGGTATTTTTCATAATTTATACCCTAAATATATAGCCAAGTTATATAATGTGATTTTTTAAAAAGGAAAAATATCTACATGGCTTTATGGACAAAGTTCTCAGAATGCCCTTGAAAGTGTAAATCCCTCATAGTCTCAGGAAGTGCACTGCCTCACATCCTTGCAAATCCAAAGTCGACCAGCTTCAACTACAACAGTCACCAGGGGCTGGACCCAACCCCTTGTTTGCATCCACCTTTTGTGACCTGTATTGAAAAAACATACAAAGAATGAAAATAGTGGATGCAGAAGTTCAGGATCTCCGCTCAGATCGCAAACCAAAAATTGAATTCAGAAAAGTAAAGGATATACTTTGTTAAGGAAGACGACAAAAATCAATTTGGACTGACCTTGACAAGCCAAGACATTGGCATCACGGCGGGGAAATTGGGTAAAACTGTCACCTTTTAGTGAGAAGGTCCTGGGTTTGATTCCCAGACAGGACAGTCTGGGACCTTTTTGTATGGCGTGAACATGTTTTTCCTCTATTTCCTCCGGTTTCCTTCCACCGTCCTAAAATATGCACATCAGGCGGACAGCAGATGCCAAATTGCCCTCTAGATGTGAACGTGAGTGTCCGAGCACTCGGACAGGCTCCAGCACGGGCCGCGGCCCAAATCAGGATAAGCAGTTTGGTGAGCGACTAGCCAAGACATCACCCTGAATCTGAAAAAAACTGAAAACATTTAGTGAAGTCACAACATCCAGAAAACTCCATGTTGTACTTAAAGCTTGCCAATAGAAGTGCTCTTCTGAGTTCTTCTGGATGAACCTACATGGTTGACCATCTCAGGTTTGGAAAAACATACAAAAAACTTTTATAGCTTTGTTTGTTTAGGTAGTTTTATTTATTTGAACTGTTATATCAGTGATATCTTGAACTAAGAGTAAAAGTAAAGTCGTATTAATCAAGCATAGAGCCAATGTGGCACCATGATGTTCTATAAAAACGGAAACTGTTGCTATGGTTTGTTAAGTGTCAAAATGTACTGTTTACTTTAGAGTCCATACAGTCTACAAAAACGAAAAAAGATTTTTTTGGAATTGAATATGCCACTATAATGATGATCTGTTTTCTCTACAAAAAACTATATTCATGTTATGAGTGACCTTAAGGGGAAGAAATATCAGGAGAATGAAGGATATGGACCCTTCAAAGCATAGCGCTCCTTGTGCACTGCCTGGGAAGTGAACTTTCTGCAGCCGCTGCTGCCAGAAAGAGTGTGAACGATGTGGAAAACGATGATTGCTCAACTGCAACTGAGCCGATCCTCTCCTGAAGCTTTGTATTTCCGCACAACTTCTGAATTCGGGCTGGCAAAGAGAAAGACTTCAAAATACACTATTCGTGCCAACGTTGTCAGGCTTTTCTTGGCCTAGTTAGCTGGAAAGTTGACTAAGAAGTTGGGTAAAGTTTTGAAGATGCTCTTGCTCTTGGGTTACGTTTGTGATAGAACTGGATTCCCAAAGAAATGGAGATGCAAGGACGATGTGAGGGAAAAGGTGACTTGACATTTTATTGTACTTTTATATGCTTATATGAAGGTTTTATATGTTCTGGACTTGGATGTATACTTCAAGTTAAATTTAATTGCTACATCTGCAACTTCGTCTCCCAACTTGCTTGGGATGGTTGCTTTCCTCGTTGTAAGGTTCCAGCCCAGCCTTTCACAGTTGATCTCCTTGTTTCCTGCGTTCTTCTTGTTACTTTTCTACATCATTATCCTGCCCAAGTGTTTCATTTCTGCCTTTACTTTGTTTCTTTGTGTCCCCTTAGTGTAGCCCTAACATTTGCTCATCTTGTACTGTATGCCATGAAGCTTCTCGATCTCTAAGTAAACACTGGGCTCTGGTAAAGTGGCTCAAACTATATTTCCAGCTACCTCGTCCACCTTGTTTGCTCTTCTTATACTGAGAAAAAGATGTTTGGCATGGATGTCATCAAGATTTTTTGGACATATTTGTCATACATGAAGATTCCATGTATCCAAGCTTGGTTGACATAATGGATTGTTTCTCCTAACAGCTCAACGTCTAGGTTTCCAACCACAATGTTGAATGGAAAAAGCTTTCATCTGCAATAAATGACCAAAAAGTGTTTCGCAAAGTGCTTTTACAGTGTAGAAAATCTCCACAAATGCATCCAAATTGAAAGGGAAATGTATTTAAAATAATACACAGCTAAAAGTGAACGAATCAGTCACTTCATGTTTCCATTTTCACTGGCAGGAGGTTTTTCATGAACCTGTTCAACGCACAGCTGGAAACAGCAGTGATGGAAATGTGAAGATTTTGGAAAAAAGCTCATGAAGCATGAAGTGCTTTTTCAGACGAAAGCAATATTTCACAAAATTGATCAAGGAAACAATTAACGTCACCTGACTTTCAAATCCTCCTTGCCTTTCATGTGGTTGAGATGTTTTTCTAATCCGTTGGAGATTCAGAAACCACTGCTTGATGCATTTAAAATGATTTTTTTGTTAGTTAAAGATGAGGTAAGCGTCGACAAAGCATTTTATGAGCTGATCAGCCTGTAAGGATCCATTGTGAACATCACATCATTGGTTTTTATGTGTCTTGTGAAGCGCTTCAGCATCTCCAAATCCAAAAAGTCCATCAAAAACCTCATGAAATACATATATCTTCTAAAACTGTGCAGAGTGACTCATTTGTAATATGTGAATGAAACGTTAATTCATAATTGACTAAATGGACGGACAAGATAAAGTTCTTGCAAACCTCCATGTCTTCCAAAGCCTACATGAAAGACCAGAGCACTTTAATCACTTTTCACAAAAACGGACACTGAAGTTGAAAGCAGTGACGTGAAGATCCAGTATCTCACCTGAGGTTCTGGTTCCTTCTGATTTTCAAAGTTTTAATTTATCCTGTTAAGAACATGAAGAATAGAAGCCTGTGAGTTTTTTGTGAACCCAGAAAGGACAAAAATATGGATGATCTTTTCTCCAAGAACCAAAAGCTGCCAGTTCATCTGGATTACTTTGCATTGAAATCATTTTGCCTGGGTGTGATCCTGGTACCGTGTCATATGAAGATTTACTGAGTTAGATGTGCAGAAAGTGGCAGCAACAGAACAGTAAATGAAAATACTTCAGTATGCTGAGTCATCAAATATACAGATTTATATACCCATATAAATATACAGATACAGATATCTGATTTATTCTATTTTTATCATATTTCAGTTCCCAGATTAAGTTTAAAATGGACTTTCTGGCAGAGCTTAAACAGAACCTTTGCCTTTAACCTTTACGTTGAAATACACCAAAACACTACAATAAAAAAATGTATCCATCCAAAGACATCAAATATATTATTTTTCCATTTAATTCCCAAATTTAGCCAATAGCAGGTCTTATTTTAAGCCGGATGACTGACAGCCGGGCCGAATGTCTACGGCTCTTAAACAGAACCTTTCCCAAACTGTGAATTAGACCAAAAAGGCTTCCAAGAGTTGTTGAAATAAATAAGCCGAAAAAGAACTATAAAGTGATTTCAGAAGCTCTGGGGTTCCATTTATCCACAGTGAGAGCCATTATTTCCAAATGGAGAAAATATGTAAGAGTAATAAAGAGGCCGGGGTTTGTAATTGCTAGCAAGTCAAAAAAAAAAAAAAAAACGAAACCAAATGAAAATCTGAGGGCCCGTAGAAAGATGGGGTTAGAAATAGATTTGGAATAATGGTATCCAGGGTGCAGTTACAAAATCCATTCCAACTAAATTTGATAACTTTTAATAACTTCTTTTATTTGTATTTTTGAAAGGGATACGGATGAAACGCTGCTTTCTTCGAATGTATAATTCCTTTTTCTCACAAATACATCAAACCAGATGAAAATACCAGATACATTTAGAACTTTAGACTCTTATAAATGTACCACATGAGTAAAGTTCCTTATTATTGTGATTGTTTCTTGCTTATTTTTAACATTTTTCATACAGGCTGTAAGACGTCTACTTTATATTCCCACTTCTTCGGGACACGTTGCAGCGCATTAGCAAAACCAATGAGTTTACTATGTTTTTATTTTGTTTTTTCTTTCTTAAAATCTGACACCAGATGCTAAGTTGGATGCTGAGACATCCAGCCATGATGGTCAGAAACTGAACACTACCGAAGGTCTGAAAGGAGGCCTACATGCATTAAAAAGCTGGTTATTTTTTGAGATATTTCTATTGTTTTTTTTTTTCATTAGAATTCAAAGAACATTATGACTATCCAGTCTCCATATTTTATTTCCCATGATACTCGTGCCATGATACTCACAGACATGATGCGCCTGCAAAGCAAGCCCAGTTTGTGCTCCATTTCCTAGAAGTCAGCAGCATCACCATCAACCGCATTCTATGGATGCAATTGAACTTGTAGGTTCTGGAAAAATCATTCTTTTCATGTTTGCATGAAGATGACCTGCTATCAGGCTCAGTTCTGTGAGAAGGCTGACAGAGTTTACACCAGCATTTAATCCAGCAGCTACAAACATGTAGATCAGAAGGTGAGCGAAACCTAAAACTCAAGGTACACAGAACACAGCTTCTGTTGACATCAATTCTTTCATGGCAAGTGAATGAGTTTAAAATTCAGTTTTAAAAGTGCCGTAAAAATGGAATCAAACCGACCAGGTAAAAGTTGCAGCCAAAACATGGAGCAATGCAGCTAAAGCCGTGCACCAATTGGAATCCTTAATCATCGGAAAAGTTTGCATGCATCAAAAAGCGTTTTCTTTTGGATTTTATTATAAAAATGAAAAGATGAGTGTTTTTGCATGAAAGGAAACTGCTTTTTTGGAGAATTTTTTTAGATGCAAATATGAATGCAAACATAAAATAGCACAAATCTGTAAAGAGAAACAGATTTCCATTCAATTTCGAAGCAAATAAACGCGCGTTAAAGTAACAGACCCTGTGAAAAACAGATGGAAGCGGGAAAATCGATTGATATAGACACTTCATGGCTGCTTACACATGAAATCTTTTTTAGAAACTTTTGAAGGACCAACAGCTGCGTTCAGGTAGCTGTATTCATTTTACACTAAATCTTTCTGTCTTTATTTTGTGGAATAAAAAAAAGAAAAAGCGGTAGCAGGAAACGCGAACACATGGGATCATTAAGCAGAGACGAGAAGGGACGGGTGTGGACATTGTATTATAGAGTAGAGTAGAGTAGAGTGATCTTTTATTATCCCACGAATGGGAAATTTGGGCGTTACAGGGCTCTTATAAAAAAAAAAAAAAAAAAAGACAGGTGTACAGAAAGAAAAGAAAAAATATATGAAGATATAGAGAGAGAACAGGAACAAGTACAGGAGAAAAGTAGAGGAGCTATAAATAAATAATAAATTATCTATATATATATATATATCTATATATATATACATATACATATCTTCTTCTTCTTCTTCTTTTTCTTTCGGCTGCTCCCGTTTAGGGGCCGCCACAGCGGATCAACTGTCTCCATTTCTTCCTGTCTTTTGCATCTTCCTGCTTCAACCCGACCACCTGCATGTCCTCTCTCACCACATCCATAAACCTCCTCTTTGGTCTTCCTCTTCTCCTCTTTCCTGGCAGCTCCATCCTCATATATTATAATATATAATAATAATAAACAAGCAATGTAATGTTATGATGAGTTGTGGAGTCTGATGGCTGCAGGTAGGAATGACCTGCAGTAGCTCCTTCTCACACTGCGGGTGTAACAGTCTGCTGCTGAACGAGCTGCTCAGTGCTCCTACAGTCTCGTGTAGGGGGTGGGAGGTGTTGTCCATGATGGATGTTAGTTTGGACAACATCCTCTCCTCCCCTCCCTGCTCTATGGACTTGAGCGGGCAGTCCAGGACAGAGCTGGCCCTCTTGACCAGTTTGTTTAGTTTCCCTCTGTCCCTTTCTGAGACTCTTCCACACCAGCAGACCACAGCGTAAAAAACAGCCGACGCTACCACAGTGTCATAAAATGTCCTCATGAGATGTTTGTTTACCCCAAAGGACCTCAGCTGCCTCAGCAGGTGGAGACGACTCAGGCCCTTTTTGTACAGAGCGTTAGTGTTAGTGGACCAGTCCAGTTTATTGTTGATGTGGACACCCAGGTATTTGTACTCCACCGTTTCAATGCACAAACCCTGGATGTCCACCGGTGTGATGGGGGGTGACTTCCTGCGAAAGTCAATCACCAGCTCCTTCGTCTTGCTGGCATTGATACACAGATGATTTTGATCGCACCATCTGACGAAGTCCCTGATGACCCCCCTGTATTCCTGCTCATTCCCCTCCGACACATGACCAACAATAGCGGTGTCGTCGGAGAACTTCTGCAGGTGACAGGTGTCTGTGTTGTGTTTGAATTCCGCTGTGTACAGGGTGAAGAGGAAGGGGGAGAGGACTGTTCCTTGTGGGGCTCCAGTGCTGCAGACCACCACCTCATTTGCTCACGGGCGCTGAAACGAGTGACAGCGTAAACAGTAACTCCATCTACAGTGTTTACACCATTTTCCTTTCTTTTTTGCATGCGCTGGGATATTGTTTACGTTTATATGGTTAGTTGAAGGTGAAAGTGACTATTTTTGTCACTGTGAAGCACGGCACACAGCGAACCACGAAATTCATCCTCCATATTTAACTCACACACACACACCATGCAGCAGGGGGCAGCTATTTAAAAGCCCGGGGAGCAGTGATGGGGATGCTACCTTGCTCAAGGGTACCTCAGGGAAACCTTCTGGTCTGGGATTGAAACCCAAGATCTTCTGATCCTAAAGTTACAGCATGCAATAGATACGGATCTCCTTAAAACTCAAGTGAACATCATGAACTTGGTCTAAATGAAGGAAGAGCCACTCGTGCTCCAAATAAACAGAGGCCATGCCAGGCCATAGATCTGAGGCACCGGTATCGGGGATGTAGGGCTGGCGGCAAGGGGAAGATAATGGGACTATGAACTCACTGCTCAATAAGATGGATGAGCTAGCAGCACTAGTCAAAAACCATCAGGTCTATCAGGAGGGTAATTTGTTTTTTGACGGAGACTTGTGGACATTCTGGGGTTAAAAATCATAAGATATGATTATCCTAACCAGGTTGGCAGAGGGGCGGAGCCTATCATTGCTAGGGTGCAACAGCTTGGACAGAATCCCGGTCTATTGTAAGGCTCCAAGAAGGAACTGTCTTCTTTATTTGTCCTGGCAGTCTCCCAAAACGTCTTCTGCATTGTTTGATTGACATATTAATGCTTGGTAGTAGTCGGTATGAAAACGAGCATCATAGTTACACCCCATCCCTCTCTGCTGAGAGCAACACCCTTGTCTAAAACATCTAAGTAACAGAAGCAAGAGGGCAAGCTATGCAATGATGTGGACCACCACCTCGAACGGAAGTATCCACACTGAAAACAAGAAAGGAAATCAGAAACGCCATCGTGAATCCACTAATAACACACTCAGAGAAGAAGTCAATAATTCACTTTCCTAAGATTCTGTTTACACCCGGTCACTTTATGCTTGTATGTGTATGAGGACATTAAGCCAATACAGATGAAAGTGCAAGACGTGTTTAAAGCAGATCTCAGTCCGAGCACTTCAGAAGGGTCCTGTTCACACCTGCATCATGTGTGTTCTGATCCCATATGCAGGTGTGGATCCCAAAACACACTCAGCTCCACATTCAGAGGTGATCCGGGCCACATTCTCTTAGAAGAGAGGATGCGTCAGGCCAAGCTGAGGTCCTGCCTACTCGACCCCCTGATCCCAGAAGATCCCTGGAGGTAGCGGGTTGTCATGGCAACCCATTCCCATAAAACTAAATAAAAAAAGAAATGATTTAATATCCCAAAAAGCATCAAATTAAAATGACAAAGGGTCTCCTCCACCCAACAGCATCCTGAGTGGTCACTATTTAAGTGGAACACAGCAAGAAATAGACCCAGGCTGTGTCCCACTAACTGCATATAAAGAGATCCTGTCATGAGAAACGCATGTGTAGAGACATTCAAATGTCTGATTTGATTGAATGCACGAATCACTCTATATATTAATGCCAGGTGTGAACAGGGTCCTGAGACACATCGGGTCCCGTTTAGAGGTGTGATGGAATCTACCCCTTCAGACCTGCCACTTAATGTGGAAAGGGTTTCACCTCCTGATGGGAGTGTCTCTTGGTTTAACTTGAATTCTTTCTCCACTTTGTATGAGCCATTTGGCTCAGATGAAGCACCAGTTTGGTTAAACTTCATCTCGCCTTGTGGTTCTTCGCCGTCCCGCTACCGGATTCATCTGGATAATCCTTAAAAGTGATCAGTAGACGCAGTTTTGCGCTTTTGACTTGAATGGAAAAACGAATAGCAGCTCAGGAACATGGTTACTGTAGACGAGATGATCTGCATATTACTAATGAGGTTTCTACAAAAAATGAAAATCCGATCAATTCTGAATTCAGACAATTCAGAAACAAAGTGAGTGGGTATAAATAAGTTTGTTTTTTCCTACAGATACAAGTCAAAAGTTCTTTAAAAGTTTTATAAAAGCATACACTCAAGGCAGATCTTTCCAAAGGAAACAGATATCTGGACCCACATAATGACTCTTCTTAATGTCCCAAAACATTTGTTTAGGAAAATGTAAATCTAATGTTCTTGTACTTGCAGGTGCTTTGACAGCAAATTTCAATTTCTGGGCAGATTTGTTGCAGAACTCTTTCATGTTCTCTGTACTCACGTCTGTCAAAAGTGTTGAAGGTGATGCTGAGAAGAATGTAAACACTGATTTCTACCAAGATGAATGACACCAGAATAACAGCAGACAAAGTAATACGGACACCTACGAAAAGAAAAACTATTTCTTGAGTCGTGTTACGAACAGCCTTTTTTCCACCTTGAGAACATGTTCTACATGGTGTTCTAGCAGCAGTTCTATTTACAGCCAATGGGTTCTCCTTGAAAGCCATGCCTTTGTAGCAAGAGAACCTGCTCTGTACCTGAGCAGTTCTCCAGATCTTCCTGAAGGACAGTGTTGGTGTCTCTCATGTTCAGTCCAGTCTCTGTACCTGAGCAGTTTGATAGTTCTGTGTTGGTTAATCCACACAGTGATCTACGTCTGAACCTTCAAGCAGAACAAAGCGTCTAAAACACGTTAAAACCTGAAGCAGTGAAGAACCAGGAGCAGATGATTCCAGATGATCAGGTGATTCGTTTACTGCTGATGCTGAACACTGAGTGGCTCCTCCTTTATCTAGAACCTTGTGCTTGGAGTACTAAAACATCTGTTCCCATTTATTGAATATAATCTACAAAATATACCAAAGATAAACAGTAAAACTAAACAGTTACCAACTAAATATAAAGAAATGAGGGCTGGCTTATGAGTTTTGCACAGCAGTGAAGATGTATGAACTATGACTAGTTGTGTCAGTAAAAAGTACCTACGGTGAAAAAAATGACTTTCACTGAGATATAGACCCAACAGAGCACCGCTGCAGAGTTCTAGACCCATAGCTGAAAGCACTCGGAGATCAAAAGCAGCTAGAAGAAAGAGGATTGTTACATATAGTTCTTATTTTGCACCTCAAATTAATTGCAAATTTCAGTTTTTGCAACGAATATTAAATAAACCACTGATGCGAGGATCAATAATGTTGAAAAAACTCAAGTTCTTCCCACCAAAAACAACAGAACTGATCAAACACCTCACCAATAAGAGCACTAATACTGTCATAACATGCCCGGGTGCCATCTGTCCCCACCTTGCTTTTCCCTAAAAAGCTAAATGAGAGAGAAAAAATAACAACATCTGTTAAAGAACTGCATCGCTTTATGGATTTTAGAATATATTTAATGCATTTCATTTCTGAATGTTTCCACACGATCAGCTGCTGGGCCTTGAGCAGCTTAGCGGCTTGGGTTGTATTGAAACTCAGTGTGGAGGAGCTTCATGTGTGTGAGTAATGTAAAAACAAATTCCAAACTATTTTTATTGCCCTGGATGCACCTCGCCACCATGAATGGACTTCGCAAATTTGATTCTAAAACAATCTGTAGTAGTTTTACGGATGACTTGCTTGCAATGTCTTCAAATCTTGCAGTTTTATATATTTAGTCATGATCATGATCAACTATATATAAAGAACTAATGGTGATTCTTTGACTGTTAAAGCTGTTAAAGCTGCAGTATTTACAGTGTTCACACTTTCATCTGGGCTCATTTCTTCTTCTTCTTTTTCTTTCGGCTGCTCCCGTTTAGGGGTCACCACACAGGGTCATCCGTCTCCATTTCTTCCAGTCTTCTGCATCTTCCTCTTTCAAACCAACCACCTGTATGTCCTCTCTCACCGCATCCATCAACCTCTTTGGTCTTCCTCCCATCCTGGGGGCAGCGGTGGCCTAGTGGTAGGGAGTTGCCCCGGATCGGAAGATTGTGGGTTCGAGTTCCTCACCAGTAGGTTGCCCTGAGGTACCCTTGAGCAAGGTACCATCCCCGTCACTGCTCCCCGGGCACTTTCAATAGCTGCTCCCTGCTGCACATATGTGTATGGGTGAAACACAGAGGATGAATTTCTTTGTGTTGTGCTGCGTTTCACAATGACAAGGGTAGTCACTTTCACTTCTCTTTTCTGGCAGCTCCATCTTCAACATTCTTTGCCAGATATACTCCTCGTATCTCCTCTGGACATGTCCAAACCAACGCAACCTTGCTTCTCTCACTTTGTCTCCAACATACACTTTTTATTAATGGTGGAATACTGGCCAGCCAAAATGAGCCAAAACAGATGGACTGATTCTCTCAAAGTAGAAAATAAAATGCTTTTCATTTTATAAATGATGAAACCTGTGTGCCTCTTACCTGAACTAGCAGCCATGATTATAACCGAGTAGTGCACTGGAACAGCAAACAGCAGCACTACGTTTCCCAAGAGCTCTGTGAGTTACAGTCAAGTAAAGTGAACGGAGATATTAGTGTTTCTTTATTAACTCAAAACGTTTAGTTAGAGTCATTCGTTTTAATGTTCACTGGCATCAAGATGTGCCATTCAAGGTCCAATAAAATGTACAAAATAACACTTGGGATTGGGGCATTTTTTGAGATATGGAAACATCTTCAGCAGCATAAGAGGCAGGAAGATGTTGGTGGCTGAGCAGGACACCATCTCAGTCAGAGACCCTTTGAAAAATAAAGCAAAATTCAGGAAACTCCTGATGTCTATCTCCTCCTCTTCTTATGTAATACCATTTCCAGTCTTTGTATGAACGCAGCTGGTCATCAGTGCTTAAAGTAAAGATCTTGATGGCCTTGCTAGCGATTTTGATTTTACACCAGAGATCTCCAGTCCAACCAGTGATGCTGCTGATGTGCCAACGAGTGTCATACAACCAGTGACCACAAAGTCCAAACCTAGATTTGGTGTCCAGAATTGCAGACTCCTGGTTTAGACCAATGCGTGACCTGATTGCGATTGAAACATCAAGGAACCCAATTCTGAGACTCCAATGTCAAGATGTCAAGATGACTTGTTTTGTTTTGATACAAAAGGACAATGATGTCTTGGTCTGTCCTTTTCCAGGACACTTCTTCAATCTCACTGGCTGGGACATGAGGGTCTACAGAACAGTTCAGTATTACCTCCTCACCCACGTGAGCAGTTTCAGGGTTTAGATGGTCATGGAAATGGGCAAATCAAGTGGGAGTAGGTTGCTGAAGCCTGAGATGATTAATCAACCCCTTGCATCAGTTTGATTGTAAGGGTCAGATAACTGGTGAGCTGAAAGTGAAAGTGACTGTCTTTGTGAACTGCAACACACAGTGAAACACAACAAACTGCATCCTCTGCTTTTCACTCACACAAACATGCAGCAGGGGGCAGCAAAGTCCATCACCCAGGGAGCATTAATGGGGACACATTGTCCTGAATTCGAACCCAAGACCTTCTGAACATGTTCATGCTCCATTTGCATTTCATTGGACTCTTGGAGTGTCTTGACTTTACACCTGTAAACTCCAGCATCACCTTTGACCTTGTTGTGGAGTAAAACGGAGAAGTTCCCTTTGGAGATCTCTTCTGGGAAGAGGCGAACTCGACCCCTGAAGGACTGAGTCTGCGGTTCTGGTCCGGGTTCTCCTCCCTGGAAGACGATCAGCGGAGATTCTGAATCTGTCTTTCTCCATTCGACCTGCAGACCCTCCAGAGGAAGGGGGCTCTGAGAAAAGCATGGCAGTAGGACCGTGTCTCCTAGTTGGGCCACAACAGGACCAGAGGGGTCCTGCAGACGGAGCCCTTTTAAAATATAGAGTCTACAGTCAAAAGCTGAAAAAGCAATATTGGAACTCCACCTTCAAATACGGAGAATATTAATTAAGCTACTTATTTTCTCAATAATAACAACAACAACAATAATAATAACAATAATAATTAAGCTACTACTACTAAGGATAAACATTATTATAGAGCACCTTTATCCGTTTAGATGCAGTTCAACTTCCTTTACATGTTGCAACAATTATTAATACATAAAAAATGCACACACACACACACACACACACTATATATATATATAGGAATAAATAACTGCCCAGATACAGCAGCAGCAGCAGCAGCCTGGGTAATCACTGTTGGATCTTAAAGTGAAAACATATTTGGACTCTTTGTCAACAAGATCATAATAATTCATGATTTTACAGAAGAGCCCGAGAACATGACGCTTATCTTCATATCCGACAGCAAACAGAAGCTCTAAAAACAGAGAAACTAATCTCCTCATAGCAGAGTTGAGCAAAATATATAATCAGTTACACACGATCACATCCAGCACAACCAATAGTGAACTTTATTTCACGCTCCGGACCGTCAAACCTGCAAGAACGAGGAAAAGATGTTTGTAAACCAGTCGGGCAAGTTAAAAAGGGAGAGAGAAGGGACAGACAGAGGAAAGTACACTGTAAAGGTCCAATTAGTTTATTAATTAGTAGTTTAAACCGATTAGTTTAACTATACGATGTTATATAAATACGTACAGACACACAGATATAAACAGCAGTGACTTTGTATCTGAGCATCTTGCTTGCTCTGTATATTTTGTGGTTCTTGTTCAATACCTGCTTTAATTGGCACTTCATTAATTGAAATGAGGTGCTGCTGATGAAAGTGCACAACTTACTGTGTGAAACGGAGAACTCTGGAACTAAAGATTCGTTTTTAACGCCAGCTCATAAAATATCACGCGCTTCAAGACCATTTACGGTTTGAAACGCTTTGCTTAAGCCTAGCTGTTGCACAGTACGTCTCATCTGAAACCGCGGCTGTTTTTTATAGATTTATAATTATTGCGGTTCAGGTGCTCACACGCTCATCCTCAGATCATCTGTCAAAAAAAAGAGTGATGTCGAAACTGAAACTCTTTACTACACTCACACTGAGCGCACTGTGGACAACGAGAAGGGAGTTTGTCCTCTACATTAACCCATCCCAACAAACCAGTGAGCAGGAGCAGTGGGCTGCAATGCCTGCCCCCGGGAAGCATTGTTGGGCACAGTACTTTTCTGAAGGTATATTCTGGCCTACAACCTTCTGATCATGAGGGTAAGCACCTGACCTGAGATGTCCTTTCTTCACACAGCGTAGCCCCAGCACGCAGCGAGTTCATGGCCATGTACGGAGCAGCCCAGTAGTGGTTGGGACAGACGGGTGGGGCGAAGTTTTTGGGCTACATGGCCTTCCAGCGGGGCAGCGGCGGCCTAGTGGCGAGGGAGTTTCCCCGCATCGGAAATTGTGGGTTCGATTCCCTCACCAGTGGGTCGCCCTGAAGTATTCTTGAGCAAGGTACCGTCCCCATCACTGTTCCCCGGGCACTTTCAATAGCTGCCCCCTGCTGCACGTGTGTGTGTGGGTGAAACGCAGAGGTTGAAATTTCGTTGTGCTGTGCTGCGGTTCACAAAGACAAGGGTAGTCACCTTCACTTTCACTTTCAAACTGGTATTTTCAGGGAGTGAGAAAATGCCCAAAACGCCGTGTGAATCATCAGCAGTGTTAGCGTCCCAAACGGGAATCTCCAAGAATAAAAGATGGAATATGATCATGACTATGTGTTGTTTCAGTGAGCAGCTCAGTGACCTCATTTGCCCCTGAAAGTGAAACCACAGTGTCACTTGGCACCCAATCCAGGAAGAGCTCCCTGCTGGATGTCATGGTGCGCTTCAAAGGCCTGGAGCTCCTCCCGACTTCAGCCAGGTTCGTACAGTCTGAGCGGACCGAGCACACAGACTCAGTCTGGACCCTCAGCGTGAGGGTGAGGAGTGCAGGAGTAAGTTCACTCCCAGCTGCTGCTCCGTCACTAGCGTTAGCGCTGAGTGTGTCTGTGAGGAGTGTCAGTCAGTCTGGAGAAGCTGTCAGTGTTGGAGGAGCGCGTGCGGTCTTTAAAGAGGGACAGAGAGAGTCAGACTCACTGTTCGCGGCTCCGGGTGCCTCTGGGGAGTCAGCACATTCTCACGATGGAGGCGATGGAGCCTCACAGCAGGGCGAGTGGGTGACGTCTCGGCCCCGCCACCCGCCCCTCCTCTGGCCCCGCCCCCTCCTCTACCAATTTAATTCTAATTAGACTTTCTAAATCAGCCAACAGCAGCGCTTTCGATCTACAGCTGGGACTTCTAGTATTAGATCATCTCTCAAGCCGTGATTGTAAACGAGATGATTCACGAAAGGATCTTGATGTTCTGCGTCTCACTGACACCCGGGTCAAACCTGATTTATTTCATGAAATGAAACCCCGGCAGGTTAATGTTCTCCACACAATCCTCGCTTAAGTGTCAGAGCTACAGCAGGTTTACATAAAGACACCACAGTGTTCAGCCAGAGAGCAGGTTTAAACTCTTCTTTTTAAAACCTTTTTCTCAACATAACTAACCCAGATTACCATCTACGGGCCACCAGGACCTCTACACAGTTCCTAAAGGAGTTCAGCGACTTTCTAGCAAGCCTGGCAGCTTATAAAAATGAAGTTATAATTGTTGGAGACTTTAATATCCATATAGAGAAAGAGCAAGACTCATTGAAATTAGCCTTCACAGCCATCCTTAATACTGTGGGTTTAATCCAGACCGTGCTGGGGCCACTCATCATCATACCTTAGACTTGATCCTTCCACGAGGTGTCCAAGTTAACAATATTGCCATTATTCCACAGTCAGCAGTGATCTCAGATCACCATCTCATCACATATGAGATCCATAACGGCTCTAATTTATATACATCACTTCGTGACCGTGTTACGGTCTTCCAGGCTAATCAACACTTATTAGTTCACCATCTGGTCCAGAAGAGCTGGATAATCTTACTGAACGTCTGTCTAACTGTCTAACGTGAAACGTTTTGTTTCACGTTAGACAGTGTAGCACCGTTAACACGTAAAAAAATTTGACAAAAAAGCTCGCTCCATGGTACGCTAACCAGACACGAGCTCTAAAGCAAAAGATGTGGAAAGTAGAGCTGACAAAATTAGAACCATTCCACTGCCTGGACTGAGAGTTTCTTACAATATAAGAGGGCACTTACATTTGCACGCTCTGCCTACCTGTACACTTTAATAGAATCCAATAAAAATAATCCTAGATGTCTTTTCAACACAATATCTACACTCACCAAGAACCATGCAGGAGCTGAACGTCAGATACCTGACATAATCTTGTGGCTTTCTTCTACAATAAGATTCAAATCATTCGGCAAGAAATCCAAAACCAAATAACAAATACACCACGTCCGCCGCCCGAGACCAATATCGATACAGATCAAAACCTAATACCAACAGAGAGGTTAGCCTACTGTAATCCAGCTCTGAAGATCAACATCACCTCAGTTATTTCCTCTTCCAGATCTTCTACTTCCATCCTGGATGCAGCTCCTACCAGACTACTTAAAGAGGTCACACCAGTGATCCTCAGGCCTTTATTAGAAATAAACTCCTCTCTCAACCTGGGATTTGAGCCCAAAGTATTCAAAATAGCAGTTATTAATCCTCCACTCAAGAAGCAGATTCTCGATCCATTCAAGTTAACAAACTATCGACCAGTTTCTAATTTGTATCCTTACTGGTCCTCCTCGACCTTAGTGCAGTGTTTGACACCATAGATCACAATATATTTCTGCACAGATTATATTTACTTTTACATTTTCAGCATTCAGCAGATGCTCCTATCCAGAGTGACTTACAGCAGTGCTTTATTTCCACATTTGTTCACATTAGTAACCAACTCAGATCAGCTACTGCTGATTAACTATTACAACCTAAGTAACAAAGTAACCCTGTGATTTTGTTTTTTTATTAAGAGGAAAGAGAGCAGAGATTAGAAAACCTGGTTGGTAGGAACAGGAGCAAACTGTGTGGTGGACAGTTTAGGTATTTCTGCAAAGCAAGTCCATCGATCTCCGCGAGGGTCTCCTGAGTTCCATACCAGCTTCTCCACCAAGTCGGTGAAACTACTCATCATATTTTTCTCCCGAAGTGAACTTCAGATCAGCTCCATCAGACCGGCTCTTCTGCAGGAGCTGCTGCAGCGAAGATTAAAGCTTCCCCACTCAAACAGAGCTCCCACCATTAGATCATCAACCTCCAGTTACAGTCACCAGTGGACTTTTACTTTTACTGGAACTCATGCTTACTGGAAATTACCACTATACTGGGTTTTTCTCTTCTTTCTTTCCTTTTCATTACCAGTGTGGACCTGAGGAGAACGGGTTCCCCTTTTGGGTCTTGGTTTCTCCCAAGGTTTCTTCCTCATGTTTGGGGAGTTCTGCCTCTGTCGCCCTCTGCTTACCCAACTGGACCTCGGACCCAGATTTGTGAACAGTTGTGAAACTGCTTTATCAATAAAGTTGACTTGACTTCTCATGACATTTGGTGTTTCTACATTCCGTAAAAGATCCAACAGGAACTTATGATCTAATTTCGATTTTAAAAACTTCATTTAATTTATCATCATGTAGAAACCTTGTTGTTACATTTCACCCTTGCCCATCTTGCCTCAAAATGTCCCATTGGGATTTATCCTTATTGAGGAGTTCTGGACAGCTCGAAGGGAAGCTCCTCAGAGACAGGCTTTGATTTAGCTCCTTCTGAAAGAGTCACTGTAAAACCAAGTAGTACAAATGGAACCTAAACGCTGATGAGAAGTTATTTAATTCGATTTAAACATCTCAGCCCTTTAAGCGACACATTTCCAGGTTTATTTTTGCATCGTTAACTCAGAATCGGTGATTGTTCAAGGATTCTTTTTGAGAATTGAAGGATTTCTCCGCGTAAGTTAAATAGACGAGACCTGCGATTACTTCTGGGTTGCGTTTTTCCATTTAGCGTGGCTGAGAAAGTGTCTGTTTTCTCTGCCAAATGAATAATGTTTCTCAAGACAGGCAAGGGACCTTTTACCAAGGCACATTCGATCACAGCCATACTCAACAATCATAAAGTCCAGACTGGATGGCAATGGTGCTGCATGAAGATGGGTTCCTCCAGAGGCATTCCCCTCATTGATCTGTAACAGGAGGCTGGTGATAAATGGCCATGTGATGTGTTCACTCCATCAGTGTCCCCGTCCTGGGACATTTATAAAGCACATGACAGCTCTGTGTGTTTTCAGAAGGGAAGATAAAATCTGTTTATTGATGGCATTCCCTCTGCAAACGGAAACAAAGGCTTTAGAATAAATGATGGGGAATTAAAGGGTTAGATTATGTAGGATTCTGCAGCGATAGGGGGAACGAAAAAAGAGAAAACTACGCAGAATTCCGCTGAATATCTGAGAAGTTCTGAAACTGAGGGCTCAGAAAAGAAAACTTCTGTTCAACATCACTATTACCCTTTGGGTCACGGATGATCGGGACCTTTTCAGTTTCTAGTAATAAATGATTTATGTCACTAATGTCTGATCTAAACAAACTCCAAATGATATAAATACTTTTGCACGGCTACATCTACAGCTTGATCCACAAAGCCTAAGAAGCTAGGTCCATGCTTTATTTTTCTCTTCTTTCGATTGGTCCTGTTAGAGGTCGCCACAGCAGATTATATGTCTCCATTTCTTCCGGTCCTCTGCATCTTCCTCTTTCACGCCAATCACCTGCATGTCCTCTCTGACCACGCCCATAAACCTCCTCTTTGGTCTTCCTGTCCTCCTATTTCCTGGCAGCTCCATCCTCAACATCCTCCTCCCGATATAATCCCTGTCTCTCCTCTGGACATGTCCAAACCAACGCAATCTCACTTCTCTAACTTTGTCTCCAAATTGTCCCACCGGAGCTGTCCTTCTCACATATTCATTCCTAATCCTTACTCCTAATCTTAGGAGCATCTTTAACTCTGCAACTTTCTTCAGTGCCACTGTCTCCAACCCAGATAACATAGCTGGTCTCACTACCGGCTTGAAAAAACATTTTCAAAAACATTTCTTCCACACTCAGAGTTACCGAACTATACTCTAGTTGCTCTCCTGCAAAATCGGCCAAAACAATACTTGCTTTGCTTTTCTCCACTGACTGATGCTTCGGACCCCAACAGGAGCAACAGAGCATCAAAACCGATGAAGCATTTCGAAATATCTCCAGATCTCATTCAAAACAAATATTCCGTTAGCCCCCTTTGTAACACCAATACAGTTCTGACCTGTTGAGGAGTCTAAAGGTGTCCTGCAGTATCTGCACGAAGACATTATCAGCTGTCCCAGCAGGTTGCTACACAGGGTCTCCTTGGATGAGACCAGAGATCTTGAGGTCTGGAGAATTTGGAGGCACCGCCTTGAATTCTTCTTACACCCTACTGGCCTCACATGGTGTGGATCATTATCTCTGACCAGCTTCTTCCACTGCTTCTTGGACCAGTCCTGATGCTCATATGGCCAACACTCAACCTATGATGTTCTGACACCATTTAATCACAGCCATAACCTTTTAGATGTTTGTGATAAATCAGCTCTGCTGTGGATCCGGATGGACAGGCCTTTCCTCCCCACAGGAAAAAATAGGTTTTGGGCACCTGTTGATGGTTCACTAGTTGTCTTTCCTTGTGCACTTTTAGTAGGACCCTCTGCAAACCCGCTACACGATCTGCCATTTTGGAGACACATTAAACCAGTCGTCCTTCAACGCTTGCTCTCTTTTTTTTCTTTTTGCTTCCAATAAATCAACTTCATCAACTGACAGTTCACTTCACATATGCCCATTTAAGTGTAAAAAATGCATTAACAGAACTTTTTTTCCCCCATAAAGCAATGCTTTGGGTAGATTTTTTCAATGATTAAAATACATCAAAATAAACAGGAATCGTGCAGTAAAAAGTGCTAAAGATAAATGTGAAAGGAGGATCTTGTGAGATCTTGTGATTAATATTTGAAACCTTTTTTTTTTCTTCCATTTTTAATTTGAAAACATCCCGCTCCTTCTGTCCTCTCTTATGCAGTTGATTGGATTCTGCAAGCGAACTTTCTGTCAGTAGGAACTTTTCCCCGCCAGTACCAAGGCTACGAACAGACCCTGAAGTCCCATGAGGAAATCTTTTATTTAAAGACCTCCTCCTCATGCCTGTCCCACAGGAAACAAAACTGGGTAGAGAACAGCCTTCCCTCCTGGCAGTATGGAATCATGGAGCTGTCATCATAGTGACAGGAAAACCAAGACCCACCACATGGCATTCCTATTACCCATAATTCCTCACCGTGAGCTCAGGTTTTGGCGATTAAGACTCTTTAAAGGTTTTGTAAGGTACGCGTTCCACAATGTTGTAACAGAAGTCTGGATATGTCCGTGTAAGAGAGAACAGCGGTATATGGCTGCAATATTAATATTGGCTATTAATAAATGTACATTTTTAAAATTTGTGGCCATTTTTGGTGGCTAATTATTGGCAATATATGAATAAAATAAGAATTAATAATAAGAGGTATTATTGGACATCGTGGCACCCCAAGATCTAGAACATCTAAAAAAAACTGCATTTCCTGCACTTTATTCAGGATAATTATTTAGCTTGCAATGCTCACTTTCATGTTCACTTTCACTTTACATTTTATAATTGAAAATTAAAGTGAATTTTGAATTTTATTATTCACTTTTCATATACGAACAGTGAAAATGACTATTGGTTGTCCTTGTGAAACACAACACGGCACACACAGTGAGACAACGAAATGATACGTCTGCATTTTACCCACACAATCCGTGCAGCGGGTCGCAGCAATTGAATGCGCCCAGGGAGCATTAATGGGGACGGTACCTTGCTCAAGGGCAACCTACTGGTCTGGGATTTGAATCCATGACCTTCTGTTCCTGGGGTCTCGTTCTTAACCACTAGGCCACTAATAAGTGAGCAAGTAAAGTTTTCAACCCTATACACACAATGAAACGAAACGTTCCTGCAGGAGCCTGGTGCTGCACATGAGAACATAGAACATGATGTAGAACAGGACCTGGACGAAGTGCAGACAGAGCAGAGGTGCTGAAATACAGTATATGAGTGGATGATGCTGTGTGAGTGCAGAGCTGGCTATTTTCAAGGGATTGAAAACTGAGATAATAATAAAAATAAATATGTGCAAAAGCTGCAACACGAATTATTTAAATATGTAAATGTGGGGCGGAGCCTGTGGATGAGTGTCAGTCTTGATTCAGGAGTGGGGGAAGAAACTTTTTCCCATCCTGGAAGTGGAGTCCCGTACGTTAGGGAAACTTTTCCCGGACGGCAGGATGGAGTCGAGTGTGTGGGACGGGTGTCATCCACAACGCTGTGTCCCAGCGGGGGATCTCACCAGGTCAGGTGTTCTTCTGGACCATTCATTCATTTTCACTTCTCCACATTTAGCTTGCCCAGATATGTTTAATTATTATTTGTCTGTCCAATAAAACAGATTTGATCTTTTATTATTGGAACAATATTGAGCAGGAACCTGAACTGACCCATTCGTCCCATGTCTGAGCTTTACTTACAGGAACGGACACATATAAACTCACATGCCGACCTAAAAGTCACACAGTGTGCGTGCATAAAAGAAGACCCGAGAGTGAACTCAAGAACCTTTACCAAATTCCTGGCCCGGTCACGAAACCCCCAGCTGGGCTGCTGGCCTTATAAAGAGGGAACAGCTGTAATGAATTCTTCCTCATTACCATGATTCACTCCCTGCTCTCAGCAAAGCAAGCTCCCCCTGGTGGCCGAGCAAACACAGGGCTTTCATTATATACAGTGCTGTGCAAAAGTTTTAGGCAGGGGTGAAAAAATGCTGTAAACCAAGAACGCTTTCAGAAATATAAATAACGATTGTTTATTTTGATCAATTTACAAAATGCAAAGTGAGCGAACAAAAGAAAAATCTAAATCAGATCAATATCTGGTGTTTCTACCTTTTGCCTTCAGACCAGCATCAGTTCTTCTGGCCCCGCAGAGCCCTGATCTCCACATCATCCAGTGTGTCTGGATCACATGAAGAGACAGAAGGATGTGAGGAAGCTACATCCACAGAAGATCTGTGCTCAGTTCTCCAAGATGTTTGGAACGACCTACAGGCCAGCGGTGGGCAGCGGTGGCCTAGTGGTTAGGGAGTTGCCCCGCATCGGAAGATTGTGGGTTCGATTCCCTCACAAGTAGGTTGCCCTGAGATACCCTTGAGCAAGGTACCATCCCCATCACTGCTCCCCGGGCGCTTTCAATAGCTGCCCACTGCACGGTGTTTGTGTGCATGGGTTAAAAGCAGAGGTCCAATTTCGTTGTGGTTCACGCTTGCTGTGCTGTGACCTCACAATGACAAGGGTTGTACACAACGTGCAGTAGCGGGCAGCCATATCTAGCACCCAGGGAGCAGTGATGGGGACGGTACCTTGCTCAAGGCCAACCTACTGGTCTGGGATTCAAACCCACAAGCTTCCGATCCTTTAGCCTAGTCCCTAAACACGAGACCACCACTCTCTCTCGGAAGTTACTCTTCTATCCGTGGGTTGTGGTCTATTTCCGCTGATGGAGAGCAGAGCTGAGAAGATGTGCAGCAACAGATGGGCTTCAGTCAGTGATCGTTAACCTCTCATGGGAATCTACATGACAGACTGACTTGACAAAGCCAAAGAGTGTGGGTGCGATGTAAGCGGCAACTCATTGCTTTCCACTTTCCGCCACCGACGACACCGCTTTACCCTGCGACGCCCGTATGAACCGTCTCAGGGAAAGTGACTGCAGCAGCACTGACAGTCGGCAGGGAGTGCAAAGGAGTGAAGAACAAGAGGAGTCAGGAGAGACCCGGCACGCAGCGGGGAATCAGAAAGGCAGAAATCAAAGAGAACTGCTTTCACTTCTCATTAGGCCACTTGATACTTACACAGCCTGAGGGAGCCTCAGACAGATAACCATATTTAAACTTTAACGCAGCAGAATGGGGTAAACTCCAGGTGTGCCTCAGTCTAGGGTGGATCAGGGCAGGGATAAAGGCAGGGTGAAATCCAGGAGACACTTTTTTTCACCAGTCAGGCATTCTAATCAAACAGACTCGCCTGGGGCTCTATTTCCCCTCTCCCGAGTTTCTTAACGCTTTCAGAAAGGTCTTGTCACCTACAGACCAAATAGGAACGATGAGATGAGGGAATCATCAACAGTGCTGTCCGCATCAGCTGTGTGTAGCTTTACAAAGAAGAAGGTTCTGTGAGATCTGGGTGTCACGTCATGGTGCTACTGTCGCCTCACAGCGAGAACGTCCTGGGTTCGATTCCTAGGCGGGACGGTCCGGGTCCATTCTCTGTGGAGTGGATATGTTTCACCTCTGGGAGCTCGGCTTCCTCTCACCATCCAAAGACTTGCACATCAGGTGGACTGGAAATGCTAAATTGTCCTCCAGGTGGAACTGGTAAACTGGGGATTGGGATAGGCTCCAGCACCCCCGCAACCCTAATTAGGACAAGCAGTTCAGAAAAAGAGTGAGAGGTTTTGAGGTACAACCATGGTTGATCTACTAAAATAAAAGCAATTATCACGTAGCAATATAAAACTGGCCATTAGTACTGGGACTGTTACAGTTCCAGTCTGATTGAGGATATGTGCACTGAGCATCCATGTCTGGAGGTTTATCACTTCCATTCTGAGCTCTGATGAGTCTTCGGAAAGTATAGATACACTGTGAACTGAAGCTTTGTGAATCTCACCTGCAAAGATTATTTATGATTTTTCGACTTCAGGACGAGTTTGCCGATCGATTGGAAACTCTGCAGATCGGTGCGTTGGTTATTTGTACGTCGGTCACCTCCTCGCGAATATAGGCAGGTCTTCCCACATTAAACTGGGAAACGAAGCAGCCTCCCTCACCTCACGTGTTCTTATGCCGATCCATATGATCATCAGCATCAGTGGCGGAAACCTTGCAGAACCAAAATATGGAATTGATTTTTTTCCAAGTAACTTTAGAAGAACAGCAGCTGGCATTTTCAAATGCTGTGAAAAAATAAACACAATAAAGATGTGCCAACTTCTTCCAAATGCCAGAGTTTCAAAAAGCAGATCTGATGAATCAGGACAAATATACTACGCTGTACATCCAGTCTTAATACAAACGCTTACAAATACTTCCTCTACTTTATTCATTTGATATTTAATACATTTGAACAAAAATGCCATCTATCTCTCTATCACAGCAGTGGTCAGCACCCAGGAGCAGTGATGGGGACGGTACCTTACTCTAGGGTACCTCAGGGCAAACCACTGGTCTGGGATTCAAACCAATGACCTTCTGATCTTGGGACCTAGTCCCTTAACACCAAGCCATCACTGCCCTAGCCTTTGCCTAGCAACAATGTTGTTCCAGTAATTAAAGATAAAATCTGTTTTCCTCAGAAATAAATGGAACGCATGAATAATTTGGAAACAGAACCCGGTCGACCTTAATGTGGAGAATTAAAAGTGGACGCATCGTCCAGAAAAGCACACCTGACCTGGAGCGATCTCCTGCTGGAAAACCGTATGCTGCAGGGAGCTGCTGACGTGATGTTGTGCGACAGAGTGTGCAGTCCAGCCTGAACTCAGGTCACCACATAGGTGTGGAGGCACCTGTGAGTCACACCACTGAGTGCTTTATTCCTGGAAGTTCATCTGGTCTTCGGTGAGAGAGCAGAGATGGAGAAAAGCTTTGTTGCTAACCAAAAAATATATATATTCACGGCAAAAGGTGAATGACAAGCAGACCAATTAGCCAATTCATTTCAGTTCTTTTCTTTTGTGTGCCTTAATTGAAACGTCATTTTAATTGTATATATTTAATTATAACTATATTTAATTGTATATATAATCTCAATGTCATGTTTTAGCTCTTTATAACAAAAGAAAATTCATTCAGACAAACAGATTAAAAATATATAATCTACTGAATTCACTTTAATTCAGTTGAGCCGAATATTGCATTTTTATTTTACCCTATTTGTCAATTATTATTATTTTTTTTTTGTAATTTTGGGTAAATTACGCATGTTAAATGATGGGCTGGTTCCCACAGAGATTCTCTTTTCAAAGAAGAATCTCTGATCAAAAGCCACTGTCGTCAAGAACTAGACTTTATCCCTGTTCGTGAACCCAACCAGTGTTAAAAACCCATTTTCAGTCTTTAAAAGCATTTCATCTGTCTGTTTCGACAGGTGAGCAGAACCAAAGTCCATTACTCCTGGCCAAGCATCTGTCCTTTCACCTGGTACAGGATGAGCATCTACTCTGTGCTTTCTCCAGCCAAAGAACACCATCCAAAATGCCACGGTTTCATCTACAAAATGTTTTTTCCTTTTTCTACCCTTGTCCTTACATTTTCTGCAACCATTTCAACCCATCAAGTCATTATCTGAGTCACCCAATCACATCTAGCAGAGCATTAGAGCATCACTGATTCACCAAACCTGACCAGCATGTCTTTGGACTGTGGGAGCCCAAGCAACTTATGGAAACCCAAGACCGAGAGGAATCCTAAAACTTCAGAAAGAAAAAACTCAGTAACCAAGGATCTTCTCGCTATGAAAGGAGCCTTCTCACTTTAAAAGGCAAATATCAAAAAGCTGTTCCTCGGTGGTGTTCTAGGTGGTCTACCTCAGGATCGGAACATCATGGGTTTGAATCCCAGACCAGTAGGTTGCCCAGAGGCACCCTTGAGCAAGGTACTATCCTCACCACTGCTCCCTGGGTGCTGTCCACTGCTGTACAGTGTGTGGGTGAAAAGCAAAAGTTGGATTTTGTTTTGGTTCTGTGATTCACAACGGCACATAGTCACTTTCACCTTCACTTCAAGGCCCAACCGCACTTCATCACAGACATCTGAAGGTGCGAAGGCTCGGTGTGACTGAGAGCAAGGACGGCTTAGAAGAACACCTGGATTACAAGGCAGTTCAGATGAAGCATCAGAAGCGGTAAAAAGTTCTCCACGTTCTTCACATTGTCTTCATGTTGGCAATTATGTCTTAATACCAAGTTATGACACTTTGTTTAGTTTCGGAGACTTGAAAATGAGCATCATCTCATCCCAAATCACTCCAAATATTGATCTCCAGGGTGCATTAGAAAGCCACAGAGGCTCTTAAGCAACGTTTATGTGTATTATGTAAGACTATGTCTAAATAAAGCATTCTCCAGAGAGAGGTGGTGCCATAAAGTTCCTATTGAGATGCCCTCAAGCTAAACTGCCCAATCAATACAGAAGTAAAGGGAAGTTAGCAAAGAAATCAATAGTTCTCCGAGGGAGATATATGTCTCTGCCAAGTCCATCAGCGGCTTGGTGAAAGTGCTGTCATGCCACTCTGGGAGGCAAATTGCCTCCTGAAGAGATATGGTGTAGGGTGGATAAGTATGTAAACCCTAAATAAAACGTCGTTAAGCAGAGCCTTGATGCTTTAATGCCATTTCCAATAAACCCAGAAAAAAAGCCAAAAACAAAATCATGGCTTCACCATGGAATGCTGTTACCTTAAGAGTGATAGAAATCACCCATGACTGTCCTGGGGTGCAGCAATCATTGAATCCAATAAATCTGAAGCTTTAAAACAGATCATCTCCCATTATTGTTGCTTTTAGACAGAATTGGTGACTTTTTTTTTTTTTTTTGCAATAAAACCCTGACATTCTCTCGAGGGAACACATAATTATGAGAAAATAGGAGGAACCTGCATTTTCCCCAAATAATCCAGCAACAGGGTTGTGAATTTTATTCAACTCAAAGGCAAAAGCAGTAAGAGAGTTAAGGGTGTTTGCAGGGAAAATGGTCAGAGTTTTCGGAGTGAGCCTCAGGATCAGAAGGTCGTGGGTTTGAATCCCAGATCAGTAGTTTGCCCTGATATTCCTTTGAGCAAGTTACCGTCCCCTTCACTGCTCTCCGGACACTTTAAATGGCTGCGTTTCGTTGCGACAATGACAAATAGTCACTTTCACTTTCACTCACCAGCAGAATGACCAAAGAACACCCTCCTATTAATCCTGCCCGACTGACCGGAGAAAAATATTTCTGGGGGAAGCCCAAAAAGAACTCATTTAAAGAAACAGCGCAGAAAATAAAGGTATAATAAAAAGAAGTGATGAAGGTTACAATATGTGCAAGCCTGCTGACGGACAAAAAACTGAACCCTTACGTGGTTGCCTTTCCCATGTTGAATGGCTTGGAGAAGCTACAGCCTTACTGGGATGTGAAATACAACCAGAACAAATTGTACATTTATTTTTTTTTAATTACAAGCAATAAAGACATTGTCTGCGGTCAGTATTTGCCATTTATTTGGTTGGATCACATGGTTTTAGATGCAGAAGATGAGCTCAAGATGCAAGACTAATAGGACCTTGTGCTGGAATGGCAAAAGCAAAAAAGATGAAATACCCACCCACACCCACACACACACACACACACACACACACACACACACACACACACACACACACACACACTTTAAAGCAAACCCAGGTAGGTACGTTCCACATTTTCTGCCCTTGGGTCCAGTGGACTGAAAGTTGCCAAAGATCTGAAAACCACGCAAGCATTAAAGAAGGCTCTCCTTCATTCCTTCCTTTCAAAAGCATGAACTTTTCCATGAAAAGTGAAAGTAAAAGTGACCACTTGTCATTGTGAAATGCGACCTCTGCATTCAACCCACACATGCCATGCAGCTATTGAAAGCACACAGGGAGCGGTGATGGGGACAGTACCTTGTCCAAGAGCACCTCAGGGCAACCTTCCGGCCTGAATTTCAAACCCACGACCTTCTGATCCTGGGGACTAGTCCCTAAACACCAGGCCGCCGCTACCCCGTCTAAAGCTCAACTAAAGCAGCTAAAAAAAACCATATGTGGTCTGTTAACTGAGCAGGTCACCAGTCGGAAGAGTGGAAGAGGCCGAACGAAAAAGCAGCTGAAACGTGGAGAACATTTTTAAAAGCTGGCGCCACCAAAAACAACCAATGACATAAAATCTCATTTAAAAGTAGCCGTGTTTTAATAGAGGCGCACTGAAAAATCCCTGTCCATCACAAAAAAGCACCTTTCTTGATGATTCACAAATGATATGTTGCTTCATTCGCTCTACAGCGGCATCGCTCTTCCACTTTTTAGTGACGGGTAGCTGAAATTGTGGATGCCAGAAGAGAATTTTGATGCCATTAGTGGTTCCCATGGTTACTGTGAGATAAAACATTTGCCGTTGAGATGCTGCCCGTGAATCATCACTAATGTCTGTTCAGTTTGCAGAGCAGTTTATGGAACTTGCTGATTTATCTACTTTTTAACCACATTTGGTCTTATATAGTCATCCAAGCTAATTAATCTCTCTGCAGCACTGTTTCCACAGGCATTTAAACTACTTTATATATATATATATGTACACACACCCCATTATATTTCCCTTTATCCTGCTGTCTGATTTCTTGGAACCCCCTCTCCTGCTGGGGTGCTGCTATGGACTATTGCCCATCTGTTCGGTACAGTTTGTGTTAGTCATCCACGGTCACTTCTGACGACAGAAGGGTTGGATCTGTCTGAAGGGCGAATCATTTTCAATCTAGCGGTGTAAAAAAAAAAAAAAAAAAACAGTCAACACTGCTGTGCATCGCAAACACACGGCCATATGGGGTGGATGGTGGAGCAGGGAGTGGGGATGTTGTTGCCCAGTGGATTTTTAGAAAGCCTGTGTGGTGTGTGGAATGCAGCAGCATGACTAATAAAGCTTGCAATCCTGGCGTCGCAAACATACGGCCCTGTAAAGTAGCGCAGGGGGCAATGTGAAAACTCCCACTGCTTATCAACCAGCAGGGATTTAGGGATTGGTGGCAGCGGAGGTCTAGTGTTCAGGGATGAGGCCGTGGGATCTGAAGGTTGTAGGTTCGAATCCCAGACCAGAAGGTTGCCCTAAGTTACCCTTGAGCGAGGTACCGCCCCCATCACTGCACCCTGGGTGCTGGATATGGCTGCCCCCCGCTGGATGGTGTGTGTGGGTGAAATACCGAGGATGTGTTTCATTGCGTTTCACTGGGACAAAGTCACTTTCACTTTCACTTTTCGTCATTGCGATTATTAGACGCTCTGGTAAACGCGCTGGTCAAGTTCTGGTTGGTGTGGAAGTAAGCAGTCTGGGGAACAGCTCCGTTTTTATCTTGTTACGTTCATCCTCTTGCGTTTTTGTCCATGAAATGGGTCCTGATGTGGAGAAAGTGTAGAAAATAGAAATAATAGAACGTGCTCTTCAAACTAAAGTCTTTTCCGAAAGCGTAGATGTTTGGGGTCAGATGTATTGCATTCATGTTTGGACGACTCCCATTTTGATCTGCTCATAAGGAAGTCAAGAAACGTTCTATTGATTTGGCCTCCAGGATCTGGACTGAGGGCCTGAAACGTCTGATAAAGTGACAAAGTGATCACGTTCAGTTCCTGCGGCCAAGACCAATAAAACAGTGAGAAACGAGACAGCGCTTCTAGATATGTCACTGAATGAGCTGTAGTGCAACCAGATGAATCAAGAGAAAGGAGAAAAAGAAAAGCCTTATGGTATGGTCCAGTAATGGCCACCTGATATTATAATAATCTCATTACAGCTTATGGCAAGAGTCATAAAGTGTTTACGACATGGTTATATCCGTGGTGCGTCCCAGTGAAGGGTCAGGAACATGATGTGGTGTATTAGATGAAGCAGTTCTCTTAGAATGCTGCAGAGAATTCAGCTTGCTTAAATAAATGACACATACGCTGTCGAATCTGCACACTATTAATGAAGCCCAGGGCCCAGTGGCTAGTTCTCTGCATATGTAATAAAACATCATATTTAATGACTATAATTAAAGAGAGGAGTTGGTCTTCTCATGGTACATATTGGCCTTTATTAAAACAGCGGCGGCCTCCTTTGGCAGAACCCTGTAATTTCCCATAACTGTTGCTTTCCTTCAAGAAACCCTCTTATTCTAACGAGGAAAGGCTTCGTCTAGTAGTCATGCCGTGTTGGGCAAATCCAAGACGAAGTGGAAGCCCAGGCCTCGCTCGAATCTCATCCGTGTTTCCTACGTTATTTCAAAACTAGAAAATAATCGAGAATCCGCTCTCGCGCGATCCTGTTCAGACAGCTTCCGCAAAAGCAAAGAGCCAAGCATCGTTATCATCGTCCTGATTGTCCACAATTAAAAGCAGTTTGGATTGAGGCTCTCATTAATCTGCGTTAAACAAGGGAAAAATGTGAGAGAAGCCAAAGCAAGAGGCATAAATCACATCCCGGGCATTGTTTCGGAGGTCCTTTCATCCCCTAATCCTCATTATTTTTAACTCACTCAAGCATGCGGCCGTCCTAATAACGATGCAGTCTGGAGAACATGGGAAACGAGGGAGACGCCCGGAGAAGACCGAGGGCTTCTGAGAGCTTCTGATCTCGGCTTTTCAGAGTTCCCTGAGCCGCCGTGAATATCGGGACGGTGCTTATAATGGTTGTTCGGATTCGTTATGGCCTTTCGGAGCAGAAGTGTGGTGTTAACCCAAGAAAGATGAAGAAACCAGGGCTATTGGATTGCGCAAGAGCTGTGCATTTGCACGTTAGCAATGCATGCAGCATAATTGTCCTCATGTTTAGATGTGGACTGGAGGACCACAGCAGACGTTCCAGACATTATGAGGACATCTGTAGCGAAAAGCCAAGCTAGTATTTGCTGGACTGTAGCAGTCGTGCTGGTGCTGGAACACGGTGACTCACTTCACCCAACCAGGCTTTACACCAATCTGTGAAGACAGATTAACATCAGCTCCAAGGACCAATTAAAATGGACGAATCACTGGCCAATGCAATTTTACGATCTGCCAGAAGTGTGAACTTCAGCTAAGGCTCAGCTTCGCCCTTTTACTTCAATCGGCGAAGCGCAAGAAGGGGATTTTTAAGGAGAACCAGTTACAATGGACTGGGAACCTGTCCAGGAATGTCCTTCACCCTATGAGGTGATCTCTCACCGGATTGGTGGCTCAGATTAGGAATGTTACAAATTCATATGACATGAAACGATTTCAACCATTTGAATATAAAATTGTTCATATTTGGGGAAATAAAGCACTGGATACTGTGCAAAAGGCCAATTTAGACTCATCCGCCATGTGAAGAAATGAACAAGTAACTAAAACAAGGTTTAAAAGTCAAAAGTATGGATTTATTTTACACTTTGTAGAAGTGTTTAAATAAAAAGAAAAACAAAAAAAAAAACAGTTTGCATAAACTCTTTTTTTTTTCTTTCTCTCACCCAGGAAGCCTATTGGGATCATTACAGGGTAGTTTAAAATAGACTCCAAGTCTTCCTTTATAAAATGCTCACAGCTTGACGCACACGACTGCACAATAGATGATAAAGTTTGGGTCCATAAATGAATTCACTGGATTTATTTTTCCGCTTCGAAATTTGCTGCGGTTTATGAATCCGTTGTTCTGAGAGCCTCATTCATGTTCTGGGAATGCCCACAACCAGTGAGTACATGTGGATGGCCTCCCACTGCTGAAGGCCAAGGCTGCTGATTCTCTGATTGAAGAGAACTGAGCTGGGAACAACAGTTATTAGAGTCTAGACTCGAAGCTCACAGTTGGAGGAAAAGTAGGAGAGATTAGCACCACTTTTGGGATTTTCTTCTTTGCAAATGTCGCTGCATTCGCACGCGTCCACCAACCTTTACATGAGCTGTATTTTACACAGCCGTGGGCACACTACAGGCATTATGATTGGGACCATCAACCCGGATCCTTCGCCGTTATCCATGGCAACCGTGCTTAATGACATCATCAGACCGCTTTCCCTCCATGCATGAGTCACAAGCTACAAAGACTTGATGATATACTTTCACCATCACCAGAGCTTCAATTCAGGCAAGAAAATCTTGATTCATACTTTAGTAAGAACAGCTGAAACATGCCTCTTTCTTCTCTTTAATGACCGACATTGCCAGCCAAGGCCAGCAGCCACATTGTGCAAAAGTCTTCCCACCCATTACCCAGACACTTTGACGTCCAGAACAGTTGTCAGGATAATGAAATCTGTATTATCCACGCACGGATTTGGCCAAGCCAAGTTCTGACTGGCCAAGCTCTACACCCAGTGCCTGCGCTGACGTAAAACTCCAGGTTTATCCAGGCTTGGAGCTGGCATGAAGAAGCACGCTGGCTTTTACAGCCACTCTGGTTCTGCCTGACATTTTTGCAGCTTAGCCATTTTTTTTGTCGACTCAAATCTTTTTTAATTAACCAAAGGGGATCAAAGGCAGCCATAACAATTTATCTAAGAGTTTTTAAACAGATATCTCCTTTTTATTAAAGCAAGGACGTCGTCAGAGGTTGATATTCGCCCTTAAACACGGACAGATCACACGGTTCGAGCGCAGAGAGAATCAGGTTTCCAGGAACGTGGGAATAGACAGGTTGTCAATGCCTGAAGTGAAGAAATGCCGAGACCTTGTGCAGGAATAGCGGAAGCAAACATGATGGAACGCACATTTCATACATTTTTCACAGAAATTGAACCAATGGCAATGAGTCTGAGGATTAAAACATGAGCTATTGCATTATTTATTTATTTTTTTTAGCAAACCTGAGCACCACGCAATGCTAATCAATCATCACTTTCTATTCATCACCTCATGACATTAAATTTTGCTTTAATGCAGAGCGTTTGATTATAAACAAGAAATAGTCTGACTGTGCCTGCTGATCTGGGATCCAGTACTTGCAATTATGCTGGGTGCATTAAAATATTCACTCACTCAACTCTTTTTCTGAGACGCTTGCCCTAGTTAGGGTGATGTGCGGTGCTGGAGTCTACCCCTGATCCTGAGGGGTGAAAGACGGGGACACGCCCCGGACAGGCCGCCATATAAAACACATAACGTTACAGTTGATTTAGTGCAGAGGAGTGGCTCAATACTTTTGGACAGGTTTTTATATTTCCAGTAGGTGAGACTTTTTTCACACAACGTTCAAATCTGATGAGCGTGGTTTCCATAGAAACTATAGCAGTGTAATGGTGCATATTCTACTTAAAAATCTGTATTTTTCTCGTTGGTTACTTGAGTTTGACATTGTTTTTATCATCTTTTTGTCCATCTTTTCTCACTTTTATGATTCTGTCTTTGACTCCCTTTGGCAATCCGCATACGTTCAACCAATCACTTCCGTGCCGAGTTCATTCAAAGGCTGCGTTCCTTTCGCACCACTCTGGTGGGCTCTCGGTGTGAATGTCACACGTAAGCGATCCCTTAAGAAGTAATTCACCTCCACAATGGATTCACTCAGATATCCTTCAGCATTCCTCCCACTGAAGGAGATATCTGAAGGACGTGGCAGCTTCATCCACTCGTCTCATCCACTGGGACAGTGCTTAATAAGGCTGGCTAGCAAATACCTCCAGGTTGCTAGGAGACTAGGAGGTGATGAAACCGGCCATTTGGGATCCGAGCACCACATGCACACTCTTCACACCGATGCACACAACACAGCTCACATGCCTGCGCTGAGAAACCGAAAATGTTTTCAGAAAGCCGGCCAATCAGAAAATGAACAGGAAACTGCTTAAATGTGAAGGAAGTACATAAAGTAGATCTTTACTTGTTGCTACGGCGGCAGCATCACAAGTCATTAAAGTTAGTGGTGGACAGGATGCAATATAGAAAAAAGGCAAGGCAGCAGAGGCAGTGTGATGATCTGGGAAACTTTCTGTGTAGAATCATGCAATCATGCTAATCTGGGACCCAGCACTTGCAATTAAGCTGGATCCATTAAAATTCTCACTCACTCTTTTTCTGAGCTGCTTGTCCTAATTAGTGTCATGTGTGGTGCTGGAGACTATCCCTGATCTCACAGGGTGGAAGGCGGGGACGCCCTGAATTGGTCCGTGGCGCTAAAACATAACGTTACAGTTTATTTAGTGCAGAGTTTTATAATTTCAGTAGGTGAGAATTTTTTCAGACAACATTCAAATCTGTTTCCATAGAAACCATAGCGGTTTAGATACATAGCGGTTACATAGTTTATCTTTTTACTTTGAAATGTAGCGACTATACTTTTTAAGAGCAACGATTTTAAGAGCAACGATTCCTTAACGGCGCCCTTAATGCAACTTATGTTCCTTGTTCTCTCAATTCTTCGTTCCATCTGTTTACGTGTGTACTTCCCCCATAAACAGGACGGAGAACAGATGGATTGATTTCTCTGTGGTGCCACAGAAAGCAGGGGTTTCAGCAGAAGATCTGGATGTTAATTCCACTCATGATGTCAGAGAAGGTCCCAGGACATCTGCAGGAGCAGATCCTGGGCCATGCGGACATGAATACACAATCTGGGTTCTTGTTTCAAAAGGCTGTAAGTGATGCACTTTTCTGTTGAAGTTAATTTATTGCTCGTTCAGGCAAGAATTAGATCTAGTTTTAGGCTTAATCCCTGTCTGGATATCGCACAATTATATTCAGTGCGGTTTATAACCTAGTAATTAACAATTTGATTCCAGTAATGCAGGATTCCAGTAATGCAGTACACCTACTTTTTACTCAGGTTGCATGTAATTACTTTAGGATATACTTGGGTAATCACAATATAATGCAGTTTGCTTAATAAGCTGCAATCAGATGCAACTGAATATTAAATTTAATAGCATGGGGAACACATCTTGTATTTTTATACGATCCCTTAAATCTCCGTCTTGGTCCAAGTCAACCCGAGAAAGGTTTTTGGACGCTAGCATGTTGCACATAGCTTCATATTGTGAATTCTACATCGAAAGTGTTTCCACATTTGTAGAAAATCTGCGCGGCACTCCACTTATCACCTCTTTTTGCAGCGGGAGGTGTATGCATAATTGTGTTTAAAGCTGCTGCTTATCAGTCACTTGTGCTTAGGGGCATTAGGAGCATTCTTTTGAATTTACAGAGTATAAAAAGGGCATGGGAGGCCTTGCTTTTACTTTTCGTAGCCAATGAGAGGAGTGAAGGATTAAAGAAGGATCAGTGAAAGAAGCCAGAATTCACATGAAGTTAAGCAGCTCATCCCTGCAGGACGAACGTCCACGCGCCGACAGGAAACGACAAAAACAGTCCCCTCTTTCACTCGTGAAAACCACCATGTCAGCCAAGGCAGTAGCGGCCTAGTGGTTAGGGATTAGACCCTCATATCAGAAGATCATGGACTCTAATCCCTTACCAGTTGCTTGTCCTGAGGTACCGTCCCCTTCACTGCTCCCCGGGCACTTTCAATAGCTGCCCCCTGCTGTACAAGTATGTGTGGGTAAAATGCAGAGGCGTAATTTCGCTGTGGGTCACTGTGCGCTGTGACGTGTACTCAAAGTGACAAGAATGGTCACTTTCACTTTCACTTTAGTAGACTAGTCCCGCCCATTTACGTTAGAGTTATTGGGTATGTTTTAGCTCGGGCTGCTCAGCAGCCTATCAGACTGGAGGTTATTTGCATATATCAGCCTTAAAGATGGAGAAGAAAGATTGGGATAAAATCGATTTTGGTTTTTGATGGATAAGACATGCCATTAGTGGAATATATTATATGCAAGAAACCTTGCTTCTCAAACTTGGTCTACAAAACATCTAACCTGAGACGTCCCTCTAATATAGTCTTTTCTAATCTTGTCCATCCTCGTCACACCAAACGATCATCTCAGCATCTTTAACTCCTACAGCTCCGCCTCCTGTCTTTTGATCACTGCCACTGTCTACAGCCCGTATAGCAGAGCTGGTCTCACTACTGTCCTGCAAACCTTCCCTTTTACTCTCGCTGATACCTGTCCATCAGAGATCACTCCAGCCAATCTTCTCCACCCATTCCAACCTGCCTGCACTCTCTTCTTCACCTCTGAACCTTCATTCATTAAAGATTCTTTAGAGAACCTTCAAAACATGGTACATTTGTTAAAGCATACACGGCTGGATCCTTCAAGAACGAAAAGTTTATAGATTCTATAAGGAGCTGAACATTCTTCTGCGGTAGAACCTTTTCTGCCTAATTTTTCAGAGTGTGGATTGTTGGCACCTTATCAAACTTGCCTCGTTTTAATTACAACTCGTCTGAAATGTCCCACTGCAAATCTGAATGGATCATTACGAAGCGAAGAACGCCGCAAGAATTTGTTTTTCTTTTCTTAACTATATCTGCTGTGAAGAAATGCCCTTTGGAGCAAAAGAAGCTAATTGCAATTGTGACATTATGAGATTTGTCCTTGTAAGAGATGATCTTTGAGGACCAGTATCTCATTATTATTCTCTTTCTCAGTTACCTGTGGCATAATTATAGCAATTCAAGCAGTGTGTGGTGAAAAAGTCTTTTGTTGAGAAATCTACATTTCGTCTCTGACCTTTGTGAAATGCAACACATTGAAAGAGATGAGAAGAAGCCCAGGAGGCTGCTGAAAAAAACAAAAAACAAAAAACCTCATAGCTTCCATTCTTGACAAGTAAACAAGATGTTTATAACCTTTTACCAATACCCTGCTAGCCTGGACTCTTCTGGACATTAGAGCTTGTTAGTATGAATGCAAATATCCAAATTAGTTGGACCACATGTTACCCTTTCTACTCCCTTAGTACAAAGTTCATGTAATGAGCTCATGTGTTGAGCAGGTGGTTTTCTGGAGAATTCATGCAGAAGAAGTGGACGAAGGAAATCCCAGAGTTAAGAGAAGGCAATTGATGCCAAACAAAACTGAAGAAAATGAGGAATTTCTGGGACTTCCATCAGGCCAGATGCCAAACCTACCAGAATAGTTTTTTTTAAAGGGCAGCTCCAGAGAATGTCCACACCTGATGCTCCACAGATCATCCATAGTCCACGTGTTGGAACAGCTACAGTCTTGAAAATATTAATTGAATCATCAATTCTACCATCTAATTTGAAATGTAAGTATCTGTTTTTTGGATCTGTTCTCTCGCAGATGAAATGAAGGATTAGCAACAGAGGTCCTGGGACTGTGTAGCCAATAGTTTAAGCAAATTAATTGGTAACAATGACGTTTTGAGGACAGATCCAACATGGACAAGAAAATTAAGTGGTTAATGATGTGTTGATGTTGGACAGTGTTCAGCAGAGGGGAGATGTGGGTAATGATGTTGCCTCATAGCAAGACAGTTCTGGGATCAGTTCCAAGATGGGACAGTGTTCAGCAGAGAGGAGATGTGGGTAATGATGTCACCTCATAGCAAGACAATTCAGGGTTCAGTTCCCAAATGGGACAGTTTTCAGAAAAGTGATGTGGTTATTTATGTCACTTTATAGCAAGACAGTTCAGGATTCAGTTCCTAGATGGGACAGTTTTCAGAGAGGTTATACAATTATGTGAAACATTTAGGACACCCCATGAAATATTCAGTTCTTGATGTTCACATATCAGTGTTTAATCCTGTTTTTGTTTATTTCCGGAAAATAAGGTGATTTAATTGCAGGTAAACAATAAAAAGTAACCTTGATTTATTCATTAAACAAAAAGATATTAAAAATGTGTATTCTAACTGAGTAAAAAAACAGTTAGGAAAAGAGCTAGTATTCCCCCTTTGGCTGAAATAACCGCAGTCAGATGTTTCTCGTTCCCTGCGATGGGCTGGCGACCTGTCCAGGGTGCGTCCCCCGTCCTCGCCCTGTGTGCGCTGGGTTGGACATCAGACCCCGTTTGGGACAAGCGGCAGATAATGAATGGATAATGGATGGATGTTTCTCGTAGCATCTACCAGTCTCTGACATCAGTCTGAGGACAGTTTGATCCACTCCTCAGTGCAGAGTTCTTTAAGATGTTTGAGGGGTTTCTTGCATGTATAGCCCGTTTTAGGTCTCCCCACAGCATCTCAACAGGATGAAGATCTGGGCTTTGACTCAGTCACTCCAGGACTCTCCATTTCTTAGTGTTCATCCAGTCCTTGGTGGATTTAATGGTATGTTTTGGGTCATTGTTGTCTTGCAGGGTCCAGTTCAGCTTCAGGTTAAATGTTCTTACAGATGATCTCACATGTTCCTCCAGCACCCTCTGATATATGATAGAATTAATGATGGATTCTATGATGGTGAGCTGGCCAGGTCCTGCTGCAGCAAAGCATCTCCAAACATTGACACTTCCACCTCCATGCTTCAAAGTTGGTATGAGGATCTTTTCCTGGAACGCTGTATTTGGTTTATGCCAGATGTGTCCTCTGTTCTGGTGTCCAAATAATTCAAATTTTAGACTCATCTGTCCAAAGAACATTATTCCAGAAGTCCTGGTCTTTGTCTACATTCTCTCTGGCAAACTTCAGTCTGGCTTCGAAGTTTCTCTTCGAGAGCAAAGGTTTCTCCTTGCACTCTAACCATGAAGTTAATGTTCAGTCTCTTTCTGATTGCAGAGGCACTTTCACATCAACAGTAGCAAGAGTCTGCTGGAGGTCCCGTGATGACATTTTAGGGATTTTAGAGACTTCTTTTAGCATCTTGCAGTCTGCTCTCGGGGAGAACTTGCTTGGACGGCCAGACCTGGGCACGTTGGTAGTTGTTCCTCCACTTGTAGACTATTTTCCAAAGGTTGGAACGGCCGATTGTAAATTCTTTTGAGATCTTTTTAAATCTCTTACCAGACTTATAAGCCGCTACAATCTTCTTTCTGAAGGCCTCCGACACTCTCACCTCAACAGTCAGGAGCACCAAACTAAATGTCTGATTTGAGCCGTTTTAACTGGGAAAAAAGGTGGGGGTGTCCTAACTTATTACTCACCAGAAATCACATTTTTGTAGAATTATATTTGTTTAAACTGAGATTAAATAGCCAAGATTGTCCAAAAATGTTACAAAAACACAGGCTTTCATAGGGTGCCCAAATATTTTCACATGACTGTATGTCTAGGGCGTTTCTCTAGTTTTTTTCCTGAGTGATGGGATACGATCCCTGCACCCCCTGCCCCTGGATAGAATAGGTAGATGGATTGATGGATGAATGATTTGCCTGCTGATTGACTTTTTAGCAAATTAATGATTTTTAATTGCAATTAAATGACGTCTTATTTAAATGTAAAGGACGAATTTGAATAAAAAGAGCTCCACAAAAGTCTGTAGTTAAAAAGCTTGACAGTGAAACTGAAACGAATGAATCTGAAAGGATGCAGGAGACAAATAAAAGGACATCTTGCAATATTCTAGGCAAGCCCAAGAGAACCAGAGACTCACAGAGATAAAGAAAAAAAATCATCTTTTGTCTAAGGATAACTATAAGCCCATAGGAAAGGTGATTAAATGACTGTGTGGCAAACAAACAGCTCACTGAGCTCTATCTGCTGATGGGATTCTCAAGCCATTAAAAGCACTGGCACACGAATATTATTATTGATTTTTATCATGAGTTACACTCCGCTGAATGTGTCGAGTTGTTTTCGCACGAGGCCTTATCTTTCAGGAATAAAGGCACCTTTGGCTGCAGACTGTCTTTATTAGATATGGTCCATTAAAACGTGCCTCATGGTCCAGAAACCATTCATCCAAATTTGGTGTCAGGATAGGGAAACTTTCATTCTCTAGTGCCTCCAGACTTTGAAATGAGGGTCTAGTAAAGGGTTGTCTAGTATAAACAATTGTTATTTAGAGACTCACACTTTTCGAATGAATATGGTTCTTTGATTCCTGACTCTATAAACCACCCATTTATAAAGTATAAAATAAAATTTTTTTTTGAGTCGGAGGCAGCACAGTTTATATCCATCCACCCATCCATCCTACCTGCTCATCCCATCCATCAGAGGGAGGGTGCTACAGCCTATCCCGGAGCTCATAAGGGGGAAAAGCAGAGGAACGCTCTAGACAGGTTGCCAGTTATTCACCAATCTAAAGACATGTGCATGTCTTTGAAGTGTTGCAGGAAACCGGACCACCCAGAAGAAATGCAGATATAAACCCAACATATAAAAGGACTCCCAAGCTGGAAACCAGAACCTATTGACTGTCAGCTCAAACCACTATAGGGACGATTATACTTCAGATGGTTGAGATTCATTAAAAGTATGTATGACAATAAATAAACTTTGGGATTGAGGTGATTAGGAATATTTTATGATAAGATATTTAACCATAATTGGGGCAAAAAAACCTTACTACTAGTGATGGCTTCAAACAGTGTGTGAAATACCTATTGTGAATTGGAGGAAGTCCCCTCTATGGAGTTTTCCTTTCTACCCATGAGTGCTACAAATGGACACATAAAACATCATGACACATTGGAGGCTTTCAGGGCTCAAGGGTCAATTAGGGGGCCAGATCCCTGGATTTCAGCCTTTTTAGCATCTTTATTGAAGGAATGTAATATCAATCATAAATTGATACAATTTGACCTACTTCAGAATTCTGCGAAGACCTGCATTTTTATAAAATGGTCAAGCTGCTGAAGCCGAACCTTAAGGGCCATGTTCGTTGTACCTTGTGTGCATTAATCATGTCTTGATCAAAAACCTGTACCTTACACAGCACACTGGGCAACAAGCGCTTATAAACTCTGTGATAAGATCGACCCTTCTTCGCTTGCCTGAACAAGTCCTTCAAGACATTCAGGTTTCTCATTACTCAAATCAAAACACACAAAGGACAAGAGCGCTACTCATCTTTTTCCACTTCCTGACTGCTGATCAGCCATCTGATCTATACATTCCTTTACCTGGGATGAGCGCTGCTGTGAGCAGGTGTAGAGGAAGCCAGAAGATCTGCTCCTAGACACAAAAGCTGAGCCAAGAAAGGAAGACAAGTGAAGTTCAACACTGAAGATCCATCTTTATTGAAAAAACAAAAGCTTTTAAAAAAATAAAATGAAAGGAAAAATCCACTATTTCATTTGAAGGGGGAGGTTTCATGAAAAAATCATTAAGCGAGAACGTTTGAAAGGGAGCTTTTCATCGAAAATCGATCGAATATGCCTTAAGACATTGGGAATACATTTCTGGGGTCTGCTTCACAGAACTGGGAGAATGAGTGTCACATGGGATTCAGGCACATTACCACAAATGTCGTCTCACAGGAGTGTATTTTTTACTGCATTTTACTCTGAAATGCTGAAAAGATTTGCCACTCAACGGCGACATTATGAGTCAACATTATGCCAAGCTTCGTGTGTTTGCCAAGCATGCGGTTGCTTTTTTTCCAGCTCAGCTGTCTTGTGGTTGAATTCCAACAACCTTGAGTTATTCCGACATGCTGGGATCAAACCATTCTGCCTTTATATGAACTGCCAACAGCCCAGATGTTCTCCAGGAAAAGGATCATTAATGAGAAAGCATCCACAGAGCGGGTCTTATGACAAAAGTGCTTCATCTCGAAGGTGTAAGGTAGGACGGGACTGCTATTACAATACTGTCACATGTAATAAAAAAGCACCAGAATCCTCTCTTCATGAAATGTAAAGACACTGCCCTCTACTGGTGGAAGCAAATGGTGGAACGCAACATGCACAAGCAGTTGAGGAGGACAGTGGGTGTTCAATCAAATATACTAACCTTTTTGGCCATGAAGGATAGAGACCAGCCACCAATTGATTTGAAAACACAGGAACTTACAGCACAATTTGAGAATCTAAGAGCGAATGTCAGTATGGTAGGAGGACAACATGCCAGAAGAACCTTATACAAATTTAATGGGCATTTCTTTCATTGATGACACTCTTATGAAGCAGCAGGTGCCCTCAAAGTGGAAAAATATTAACTTTATCATGAGGGAACCCAAAACTCTTTCATGGTCTTCTTAACTATTTATCTTGGAAGGTGGTCTGGTGGTAGGTTACTTGCCTATGGACCAAGTAGTCACAGGTTTGATTCCCACCTCCAGCAGGATCAGCACTGGGTTCCTGGACAAAAGCCCTAAGCTGTTCCAGGGGGGCTGCCCCCGTTATCAGGAATCAGAAGTCGCACTGGAGAAGATGTTGGAATAAAACTTAATAACATTGTTACGACAACTTTATAACAGTGGAATAAACGGAATAACTGTCCATCACTGTAGTCTAAGGACCTCAAAATTAGATGTTCAGTATGTTATTTAACGTTTGTTCTCATGATGTCCCGATGAAGGTCGTCCTCAAAAGTTGCTGCATTAAGCGAACAACATAACACCACTTTCCACTCTTTCATTAAGTTGCAAAGTTTAGATAAAAGCTAACCCTTCAGATAATTAGAGGAATGTTGAGTTGGCCGAGCAATTTCTGAGACTGAAACATGTGGCTGTCAGTCACCTCTACTCTAAAGTAAGACAGAATCTTAAGAAGGTCTACACGTCTTCACATTTTCTTTTAAAATGTAACCTTAGATGGGAATATGGGAGCATACAGACAACAACCTGGATGGCATTTGTATGGTTTCTCTCAGATAAGCTTAGCTTCTCGGTCAAGAAAAGGTCATAAGAGATCAAATACGACTCTTACCTATCTGCCTCAATATGTTGCTGTCGGGGAAATTTCATCTTTTTATCCTAGGCTAGGGTAAAGGGCAACGGGGTGGCATTTGGACAAAATCTTTCTTCCAATGTAGGACAAGAATGTTCAAGAATAGAATTCCTAAAGCTAGTAGGTAACCTCCAGAGTTCGCCTGCATTTTCTGCTCCACTTCAATAAGATGAAATTTGCTTACCCAGATTATTATCATATTATAACTTATGTTGTGGTCTTCGCCCTCTCAGCATCATTTCAATTTTATCTATGGCTAGAGAGGAGATATCTACGCGATGAATCGAAGAACTAAAACGGGCAGAACTGATACAAAGTACTCACTTAGTCATGGCTAATCAACTAGACCTTTGAAAGGTCCAGATGATGGAAAGTTATCCAGTTATCTTTTTGTAGGCTGTGGCTGTCAAAAAAAGATAAAATTATGGTTTTAAATAGAAAAATTCCTTTAATATTGGCAATAAAATCTACATGTATTTAGTCGAATGAATATGTTTCATGTCTGGTCTTGTTAAACTGTAATTGGCATTGTCGTTCAAATCTAAAGTCATTACTCAGCATCATTCTTATTGATGGGTGTCGATTAACAACATATCTTCCTAAATAAATATGACTCTTTAATAATGAAATGATTTCAGTTTCTCTTCAGAAAAGCCTTTAAAAAATGGTAACGCTGCTGTAAGGTAGGCTACATGACATCGACATAAACTTTAAAACACTGATGAAAATTTATTCCAACTTAAATGTGAAACTCTTACTAAATAATGTCATTCAGATTTTTCCAAATATTACATACCTTAGACAAAAGAAGGTGGGGTGGGCTGAAAGTACCATTTTTTTTAAAGTAATTGAATGCTTTGAAAGAAAACTTAAAACCAACAAAGACTCAACTTTACTTAAAAGTAAAAAGAGACTGAATGATGAAAAATGCATTTCTATTCTGGAAGGCCTCTGTCTTAATGTTTATTGGAATAATAACTGCTCATATCCATAAATCTTCAGCTGAAAAAAAAAAACAAACAAAAAAAACAACGATTAATCTCATGAGGGAAGAACTGCAGGCATCAGAAGGCTCTGTTTGGTCTATAATCTTACTCACTCATTTTCTGAGCCGCTTGTCCCGATTAGGGTCACGGGTCGTGCGGTTAGGGCGAAAGCCGGGCTCATCCCGGACAGGTCGGCAGTCCTGGTCTAGAATCTGAAATCCAAAACCTCAGATGCCTCAAAGGCAAGACGGTAAGAAGCTAGAAGGGTGTTAAGAATTGATCGGATCAAGAGATGCTTGGTGACAGGATTCTGATTGGTCTTGACACTTGCGCCTACATGCTGCATGACATGCAACACGCAGTCAGTTTGGGTGGAATCATGATTGAAAACAATAAGCTGATCAAAGTTTAGAGGAACCGTTCTGATCAGTGTCAGAAAGCTTTCAGAGGTAATCGTCAAACAAGGAAGCATAAGGATGGAAAGCCGCTCTCCACCCTGCAGTTGTTGGACCTTCTGAACTTTGGAGCGTTCAGTGTTTGCTGGGCTGTTTGACATTTTTCCCTGCAGACTTGTTGTCTCTACCACTTTTCCATTCCCTCCAGTTAGCAAAAACCAAACCCACCGTGCTAGGGGGACCACCGATGTCCCACTGAACCATGTCACCAAAGAACATCTTCAATCTTTATTTCTCATCATTGCATTCCTGTCAACTGGGCTATAAAGGTGCAAGCGTGATCCCGTGACTTCAAGTTCTGTGAGCGAAACCCAAGAACTGTAGACCACCGTGGCGTGACTCTGCAGAACAAGTATCATTGACATGCACAATTTAGTGAAATCTGGGGCCAAAGAACCATAAAAAAACAAAGAAGAGAAGTGGCTTCACCAAAAGACTCATGGTTCGTTTTTGTTGTTGCTGTTGCACATTTGGTTGTAAATTCAAACAGAAATTGTTCATCCCAATCCAAAAGTACCACACAAACTATTTTTTTTTTTGTAGGTTTTAGTTTTTTGTTTCCATTTTTCTTTTGTTTGCCACTGTTTCTTCCCATTATTCCTTCCCCCCTTTTCCTGGAAAGCAGCAGATCATTCACCAGAAACGAACAAAAAAAAGGAAAACACAGAAGCTCCTCCTATTTCGGCGGTGTGCCCTGGATTCCGGGGGCGGGAGGCGCTGGGGTGACACCAGTTCCCCGTCAGAAGTCCGAGCTCCAGGAAGATGGAATTGCCCGGGTCATCCTAATGGCACAAAGCTCCCATTCGCAGAGGAGAAAACACACTGAAGTACAAAAAAGAGAAAAATAAAAGAAACCCGGACAGCATACTACTAAGCGACAAATCCGTTTGTTCCTCCTGAAGTCTTGAGGCAGTATTCAACCATCAGTTTCTAGTTTCTTATTGGCTTTCTTGGTTGAAATTTAGTTCCGTCACATCCCGTGTCCGTCCGTGAAAGCGGTGCACTGTTTCCAAGGTGGAATGAGACGTTCCTTGGCAGGGTGAGTCAGGGACGGTGGGTGAGACGTGGAGGAGTCGCTGATAAGCTTGAAGTGCAAAAAAAAACGAAAGAAAAGACGGTAATAAATGGTCCAAGTCCGCAAGACGTGGAGGAGCCGGTACAAAAGAAGTTCTTGTATCATTCCCAGTTTTCTTTTTTTTTTGTGCACTTGGTCACCATTTTCAATTTTGATATATTTATAGCCATTTATATAGATCTATGTATATTTTATACAATTAAAAACACCATAGAGATGACAGACTATTTGGTTTCTTTTTTTTTCTAAGTAGAAGCTTCTCCTTTAATAAATGCATATAAATAATATTTTTTTTGATTTTTCAACTCTCAGACGGTCATTCCCTCTTTTTCTATCCAGCATAATTGGCCTCTGTTGTTGCCTATTCCATGGAACTTTATTTACCCATCCATTCATCCATCCATCCATCCATCCTGGCCAGACATTCTGCGGCCTTGCTCTGGAGATGCAAGGTATGTTTGGGATTGGTCCCTGTGTGACCCTCTTCATTGACTGGGCTGCGAGGAGTCTTTGTGTGTGTCTCTGGGGTTCACTAATTGAGTCTCTGTAGGTCCGCTGGGGGCAGCGCCTCCATTTCCTCCTCCGTTGACAAGGAGAATGCAAACGGTCTCTCGGGCCACTTGTGGTACTGGGAACATGGCGTCCTCCTCCCTCCTGCTGGCATGGGCCAGGGCTCGTAACTGCTCTTGGGCCTCTTCCAACAGATGGGCGGCCTCATCCTGCTTCCCTGGGCCAGCTGGCCTCTCTTGGGGTGCAGAATTCGGCCCACTTCCATTCATTGTGGCCGTTTGCATACAGGACACTTCATCGTGATGGACCGAGGGGATGATGGGGATCGAGCATGGCCGGTATGGAACAGGAGAACTCCTTCCAGGGATGCCGGAGCAAAGGTTCCTGCACGAACCCTGATCCAGGTGGCCTCCCCATGAATGAGAAGAGTGTGAGGCTTGCATATTGTGGAAAGAATCCTGGTGCAGGTTGCCGTCAGACTTCATGGTGCTCCTGCAGAGGATAAAATCCACAGAAAATGTTCTGCAAAGATTATTAAAGGAAGTTCAATTTACCATAAATGTAGCTAATTACAGAATACAGGTTCCTTTAGAAGCTGAAACATCTGACTAGCTGCCATTTGGCAAACTGCCTAACAACACATGAATTGTCAGACTGGTCTGATTATGTGGTTTCTAAAACTATGAAAGAGTTGGACCACAAGTAAGCCCAGTAAATAGTAAGCCAAGTTGATATTTTTTCAGTTTGAATAGATGTGGTCACACTTTATGGCCACTTTAACAGAAACCTCTGGCCTCTCATCACTGATCAACTTGGTTTTTTTCAAAAGGTGGAAGTGGAAAGTGAAAAACTTCCTGATATTGTTCCAAACACTCCATCATGTCAATATTGAGAAGTTTCCATCACTCCATTTACATCAAAATAAGTTCACAGCACTGGTCCTGTGGCCAGAACCTGACCAGTGATGAATGGAGTACATCAACAGATGCTTTACAGTCAGTAAGCATGAAGCAGTTTGGTGGTCACGAAGCATTTGGAGCTTTTAAAGTGGAGATAAAAGATCTTACAATAAAGCAGTAGAAGATCCATGACCTATCATCGAACCTCTACCTAATAGTGTGGTATAAAACAAGTTTGTCATATAGCAACACAAATATCTTGAGATGTTTGATGAATTTATATGATGTATTCATCACAAGCTTGCTATCCATTGTATCCACGTTCCTGTGAGACTTCTAAGTGATTGAATCTGAAGCATAAAATGCAAAGTTATTACATCTGAACATCTGGTGCATCCAATCACCAACACCAGTGAGGGTCTGATACTGTTCCTCAACATTAAAGGCTTGAGCCACCACTCGTTTCTTTCTATTTTGCTGAGGAGTCACCTTTTTGGGGAACAAAAAAAAATGTTCTTTTATCTTCTGAGTATCATTGAAATTAAATTCAAGAAATGGGAGCAATTTTTGGAAAAAGGTTCTTGATAAAGAGGTTCCAAACACTCAGCGTTCAGCATAAGCAGTAAACACATCACCTGATCATCTGGAATCATCTGCACCCGTTTCTTCACTGCTTCACGTCTTAAGTTAGACGCTTTGTTCTGCTTGAAGGTTCAGACGTAGATCACTGTGTGGATTAACCAACAAAGACAATCCTCCGAAAGTTCTTTTTGCACAGCACAGAATGTAAAGCCTAAAAGATTTTCTTATGACTCGAGGCAGTCTGGTTGGCAACTGCTACTATTCATTAAGCCATTCAAGGCCTTCAGAAGATGCTTGCCATTCTTTCTTAGTGAAGGTTGAGCTAGACATGACTCTTAACTCCAGAAAGGATCTGCAAAGAGAGACAACACTTCTGCAGCTGATGTAAGAGGTTCAAGGCTAACAGACTCTCCGCAACTCCAGTGTCTCCGATGAGGAGACATCCGGATTGTGTCCCTCATCTCACTGTAATAAATCATAATCCCTGACAACAAGAAGTGTTCCTGGCTCCATCCGTATTTAATTTAATGTCCCTGTCGCTTTTAATACCCTAATCAGGGCTAAGCCTCCATCAGGAGGAGGGATGCTCAACCAAAGAGAAGATGGTTTAACAGATCTGGGCTTTGCTAATCAGTAAAGTACAAGTGTTGGGTTTCTACATTAATGGGGAAACAAATGGAAGGAGGTTAAGTCTTGGGCAGTCAGTTCAACACCAAGCCCAGCTTTGCATCATGACACTCTCAAAATCTCACTTCCAGAAGTGGTTTTTGGAGCAATCACATAAGGGAATCACCTTTGGTCTCCTATGTGGGGTTCTCAAATCAGTTTTTGGAGCTTTTGAGGTCAACATTTGCCATTTTTCCAGTTGCAATACTTTCAAATCCTCAGGGTGTCCACAATTTTGGCCCAGCTCAACCTCATCCTTGTCCCTACTCAACAACAGTTTAGCAAAGGCAAGGATTCTGTTAAAAAATTCAGGATAACAAGAAATGGAAATGCCTAATCCACTGTGGCAACCAGTGACTGGAGGAGGAGGAGGAGGAGGAAGAGATGGAGAAGAAGATGAAAAAGAGGAAGAAGCAGAAGAACAACACCCTGGATCAATAGTACACAATGAACCATCTTGGGGTCCCTGAGGGTCACTGCTTTGAAGAACCATTGCTGTGAAAGAAAGTGAAGAACCTGCAGGCCAAGAACATCTTCAGGAATCTTAACTTTTAAAACTAAAGAGACCTATAAAGAGCATGATTACGGATTTAGGCTCTAAAGGCTACAAATGAGTCCAGCTGGTGGTCATTATGGTGAATCATTTGGGAAATTAACCAACCTGAAGGAGGCGACGATACAGATTTATGTGTATTTTTGCAAAAGTCTTCCCATTAAATTTACATTTCCCTTCTAAAAAAGTATTCCAAGGTCTGCTTTGCATGTTGGTTCTTTAATGCCGTGTTTGTTTATGAGAACGCATATCTTATCATCAGGATATTTTTCCCAGTAACCCAATTTAAAAGCCGACAGCCACAAGTGGCAGTGCCGCACCTCAGTCCCTCGTATCCGGGAGCTTTTTAGTGGATTTACATGCGACTCGTTTGGCGTTTTATGCTTGGCGGCCAAGAAAAAAATGCATAAACGAAGCCCTGGTGGCCTGACCACGATTTTGCTTCTGAGAAAAGGTCATGATATTATCTTTAACTCAGAAAACACTTCATTGTTAATTCGCTCACAACTGGGCCAAAAAAACCCCAAAAAAACCTAAAAACATGCCATTTTGTTGGAGCTTAAAACAATTACGGTTTTGTAAACGGCCAAACCCTCCCATGCAAGCTGTGGTCAGCTGAAATAAAAAAACAGGGTCATTACAGTTTCTTCAATCACGATGCAAGTTGTTGAGCAGACAGCCACAGGTTGCGATTAAGCGGCGTTTTTGATCAAATAGGAGATTAAAGTCATTGAGAATGAAACCATAGTGGAGATTTATCTCTTTTTAATGATGCACTACCAGTAATCTCCTATTCAGCATGCCTATCCATACACCCTCTATCTGTCTCTCCTGCTGAGGGAAGAATTAGGAACCCCCTGACTGTCAGGAATGGTGGGAAGGAGTCATGGACTGAGGCAAGTCAGTCATTTTAAGCCGCGGTGTTGGGCTCATCTGTAATTTTAATAGACGCCGCCGAGCTGGCACCCGGCCGCAAGTTAATTGGCAGTAGCGGGGTGCTTGTTTTGAAGAAGGCAGAGCAGCTATCGCGGATTAGCATGTCTGCTCATGTTCTACTCCAAACTAATGATGGTTGAAGCAGTAGCTTTGTGCGCTACTGCATGTGCCATTATCCTGTACCGGCATGTTATTACCTACTGCCAAAATACTCCCTTCCCTACTAGTTAGGAAGAACGAGTCATCCAGGGTGGGAGATTGGCAGGATCTACGATGGGCTCTGTTGAGAAATGATAATGAAAGATTAAGGCTTGGTTTAGATGGGCAGCTTAAGTTTTTGGGCGTATCCCGTTGAGCGAAACAGATTTTCTGAACAATTTCAGATTTTTTCCTGAAACGGATTCTGGGAAAGTCTCCAATTTCAGGTTGATTTAAGGCTTTAACCACATATTTAGGAGGATGTCTGTCCGCCGTTCGCTGTGATTTTGCAGCCGAGGTTTTGGTAGAAAATTAAAAGACAGACCAGGTTGTTATATTCTGATGTTCTGGGTTGAAAAAAGTGCAAAATTAGACACATCTAGTCAGTCTACTCATGGATTGTTACTATGGCAACTTGTGTGATTTTTATTTGTGGTCATGGAAAAGCAGGGGTTTGACTGACCATGCAAGCCCACCAATAAAAGCCCTTGATAGTTTGACCCGTAACCCCACGAACCATCTTAAGCTCTGGATAGAGCAAATGCAGATGTACAGCTGACAAAGCCCATTAAAAAAATACATATATATTCTGGAGTGTTCCATTAATCCATTATCAGAGTCATTTATCACCGCCAAGGAGTTTTCAGAGTCTCTCCCAACGTTCATAGGACGAAAGGAAGAGCAAGACCTTGGCCAGGAGGTCAGTCGAAGCCAGGAACTCATTGCTGTGAGCCAACAGTGCTTGTCACGTCACCATGCTTCCTTTCAAATTGAACTGATGACAACATTGTCATTTCTGCCTCTAATGTTTAATAGCTCTGACTCTAAAAGGGCGGAGCAATCGTCCCCACTTTTGAAAGGGCCAAAAAGACTCTGGCTGACTTCTCGTCCCGTAGAACAATGGCGGGTAACCTTGCAAGGCCGCTTTAGGCTGTAAGTGCTGAAGTCTGATGGATGTTGTTAGAAGCTCCCTCCAGCACGCCGTATGTGACTGGGTGGCTCGGGCGCCAGCCGTGAATTAGCATATATGAATAATGGCTGTGTACTTCAACTCCCACCAACTGGAAGGAAGACTGGAAGCCAGAGAAGTCTGGCACCTTGATCTAAAAATACCGGCAACAAACAGGCGGTGCCAAACTGGCTTTCATTCTGACACATTTTACAGCGATAACAGCAAAGTTTTCAGCAGGAAACGAACAAACCTACCTATATTACATATGTCGGTCATATGCAAAACACTTCTACTGAACCTTTCCCTCTCCCTCTTTCTCTCATCTTACTGCTCCCTCTCTTCTCCCAGCCTGTCTCCATGACAACGGGATCCTTCTCAGGCAAAGGATATTCTTGTGCAGGCTGTGGGACTGCAACCAGAAATAGGTCAGCTCTGACACCCTGTTGTGGTTCTCGGTGTGATCTAGTGCCGTGCTGGGGCCACACGCGGCACCAGCACACAACAGCTTCTGAACGCCGAGGGTTGAACCGGGCCATAGGAAGCCTGACAGACCCGCTGGTCCATGAGATGGTCATAAATACGGTTCCCGAGCCTCAACTCTCTTAGGCCAGCTTTCTTGTCATTTCCAGTCAGGAATAGTTCCTTCCTTGAAAGATGTTCCAAAGTTCTAATTTGGATGCATTATGTTCTGCTTCTGATCAGGTACAGCGACTGTACTGAAAATGAGAGCCAAAAACATTGTCCTCCAGGAAGATCTGGAGAACTGTTCCTCAACAGTACATTAATAATACAAGATTCTGGACTTTTGGAAGCAAAATATGAAGAAATGAAGGGCTCAAGACTTTTGCACATAAAATATGTTAGAAATAGTTCTTAATATTAAGTTAATGAACGGATTGTTCGGTGCTAGTATTCATGATAATTGCTCTTCATGCCATTATCTGATAATGTCTGATAATGTCTTGCAGTTTAAAATAATATTCCAATTATGGGATTTTACTACCTGCTTTACTGATTTAATATCTAGAACCTGTAAGTCGTCTAATTAGATTTGTATCATAATTTTAAGTAAGTATGCAATCCTTCTGAGTTTGTAGCTCAACTTGCCCGGTTAATAAGGACTCATCGGGCGTTACCGTGACAGCGTAGTCTTGGGTCCACGATGTTCTTCATAGTAATTGGTTTGATTATGAGTTTCTTCCTCATATTTCATTAGTAAAGAACTACAGCTTAGAGTTTAAAAACCAGCGTTACCAAATGTGCTGCATGATCATCAGAATGTAAAGAACTTGTAAGTCCATTTAAGGAGGTTCCAGGTTTGCAACTTTGTGCTGACTCAATTGTACCTCTAATCCCCGGATTAATAAGCAGTACTGAGATGGATAGTTGTTTATGAAAGTCTCACTCACACTCTTCCTGGCTCCACTTCCCTTTCCAACCCTTCTGTTTCCTGCAGGTGCTGGTAGGCAGGACCAGAGTCCCTGGAGGGATTGAGGCGTCCTCTTGGTATAGGCGGAGTCCTGCGGGCTGCTAGGCGGAGGGCGGAGCGATTGTTCTTTTGTTCGCCACTGTATGTGAGAGAACCACTCCTGCCAAGAACACACATCATACACAGCTGTGAGAGAACCTCCATGCAGCGCCCCCTAGGTTCAGGAGGGTTAAGCTTCAGAAATGACCTTTAATTGCCTCGATTTTCCCACTAACAGCATCACTGTGCTCCACATTAGTTTGCATTTTCCTGCACTTCCATCACTGGACCCCCAGCACCATCATGTCCTCATGTAACCCACCCCAAAGCCTTTGCTTTTCCACCTTGTTTCAAGATACAGCATCCGGAGTTCATCTTTAGAGAATCCAACTGTAGATATTGCAATGAACTTACTGTGGGAGGTAGGTAGCCATGGTTACCACAGATAAAGAAATGGCCAATTTTAAGATTAATATTAGACTAAAATAAGACTTAAACCATCAAGGATGCCTACGTTGGCAAACACCCATGCTTGAGTGGGACAATAAATAAGCCATCAACACCCCATTGGCTGTGGGGTCACCCAGGGGTCCCAAATGGCCACTGAACAGAATAAAAAATACATGCATACTGCTGCTGTCCGAATAAAACTACTCTAAAATAGACACTTTTTAGCCGAATGAAAAAAACATTGAATGATTTAGAATAGAAGTTAACATAAAAACAGGTCACGGCTGCTTTTATTGGTCCGTTCAATATAAAAAGTGCACACAGTGTAAAGTACATCCATGTGTTTTTAATATCAGCACCGACATCCACCATCCTATAACTGTTCTTCACGGATTATGTTGGTGCCAGTGTGGGAGCTTTTTCTAAGAGAGTGGCTTGGTTTCCACCTGATCAGTCCCCAAAATGATTTGGCACAAGCACCCAGCATCATTTAAATGCATTGCCATGTCCTTGATTCCATTAAAGACGCTGCTTTAAAAAAGCCTCTTTTAAAATAGCACAGCTCCAGAGCCTTTAGTTCTTTGACAAACGATGTATGAAGTCCCCATCTGCTGCATTTGACCAACATTATAATGCCTCATTGCTGCTCCAGCCACTCATAAGGGCAGCGTTCTCCACTCAGTTACACCAGCTCTCCCTCGTCACTGAGCCTCTCCCTCGTCCTCCCTCAGGCAGGTGTGTTTTATGAAAACACGGCTGGTATACCGATACACACTCGAGACAGAAAAGGGCTTGAAAGGCACTTATGTGGAGAGGGCTTCTGTTCCTCCACCCTCACTGTCCTCATTCCAGCTGATCCTTTTCCTCCTCAAGGGTGCAACTAAAAATGTCCATAATTTGGTCGTTAAAACGTCTAAAAGGTTAAATCATGGTGGTCTAGTGTTTAAGGACTAGGCCCCAGGATCGGACGCTCGTGCCTCCGAATCCCGAACCAGCAGGTCGCCCTGAGGCGCCCTTGAGCAAGGTAGCATACCCAGCACTGCTTCCAGGGTGCCAGATTTTAGGCTTAGCATTATTCTGGCATAGCTGGGTAGAACAGACGGGCTGTGTCCCAAACCACACACTTATATATTTTAGATACTATATTACTGTAATGTTGAAGCTTGTGCTGAGGTTCCATGTTCTCTTTGCCTTCCGGAGCTCTGTACCAGTGACGGAAAAGTATGAATTGCCAACGCTGCTCCCATAATTCCTGGTTTGCTGCTTCATTTCGTCAGCAAGCTTTCAGAAAACAAGTACGGATCAAATGAACCAGACTGAGGATGGAAGGCTCCATCTGTTTCCATATTTAATGTTGAACATAAATGAGCCTTTAGAGTTGATGAAGCTACAATACAGGCGAAGTCGCGTATATAAGGTCACACTAACAAAGATAAAGTGAGAATAAAATATCGGCTGCAGCTCGGTAATTCGCTCCATATCTGAATCTTTCCTCAAGCAGAGGCAAGTCCACTCAGACTCAGACTGGATTCTTTGAAGATTTGGACAAATGGGTGGCTCTAAATGACCACAAAAGCAAAACATAGATCTACAAGGGTGCAACGTTCCACACACATCATCAGAAAGACACGCAGCTGCTGGTGCTTGAGGTTTACAACGAACATAATACATAAATGCTGATTACCAAACCAAACCCTCGAGAGAGGTACCCTCCCCAGCACTGCTCCCCGGGTGCTGGATATGCTGCTAGTTGTGTGTGAGTTAAAAACAGAGGTCGCGTTTCGCTGCGTTTCGCTGTGTGGTGTAGGTTCACGATTCGCAATAGTCACTTTCACTTTCAATTCAATATTGGCATAAAACATCAAGTAGACAGTATGCCAGGCCAGAACGCATGTTTTCATTTTCTGCAAATTGAAGTGGAACATGTTTAGGGAGTCGGCCACAGGCTCGGAAGATTGTGGGTTTGATTCCCTCACCAGTAGGTTGCCCTGAGGTACCCTTGAGCAAGGTACCGTCCCGTCACTGCTCCCTGGACGCTTTCATATCTGCCCACTGCTGCACGGTGTTTGCGTGGGCTAAATGCAGAGGTCCAATTTCGTTGTGTTTCACTGTGTGCTGAGCTGTGACCGACAATAATAGTCACTTTCACTTTCATATATTCTAAAGAAGTTCTGCTTTTATTCTCCATGCATCCTTTTTATTCCACTTATTCCAACCAGGGGTTGGGTGATGCTGGAGCTTATTTGATCTCTTAGACCAAAAAATAAATAAAAGTGCCCTTTTATTTATTTATTTAACTCGGGTGCCCCGGTTTTTGCATTTGACTGCGCGGTGTTGGACGAGGGTTCGGTCGGGGGATATGTTCCCTCGGAGACCTTAAACACACACCTTAGCAACTTCAGTCAGGTCAGGAACGCATGACCAAGTTGCTTCGTGCAGAGTGATGTGAGAGAGGGCGGCAGACTTCCCCAGTGAGGACGGTCCAGCTGTCGGACATGGATATTTGTGGCATTTCAATGCTCATAAATAAGAATCGCTCTTCACGGCATGGAAAGCAAATTAATGAACACTAATGAGTGGATTAACGCTTTGATATAAGTAACCGTTTCCATGTTTCTACATTAGAACTAATTTCTGTTTATAATCAGTATAATCCAATGAATCCAATTTTGTAAACACTTCTGAGATAAACCTGACTAAACATCTGGGCTTAAAGACTTATCTTCAACTGTATATATATGAGCAGCCCTATCGTCGTCCAGAATAAATATTGATCTTTAGTCTTCCTGATGTAAGCAACTGACATTAACCTACACAGAGGTTTATTCATTTACATTTATGGCTTTTAACTGACGCTCTTATCTAGAGCGACTTACAGTTCCTGCAAATTGGGGTTCAGGGTCTTGCTCAGGAACCCAACGATGGTAGTGCTGGAGGTGGGATTCAAACCTGCGAGTGATCCATCACTAGACCACCAGCACCCCTATTCAGAACAAAGACTCCAAACTGGCGGAAACTAAACTGGCAGGAGAGACAGACTGCTGGGCTGTAATGAGAGCCGAGGAAAACCCCAAATCTTCTTTTCTCCAGAGGGGAAAACTCCAGATTGCCAAACCCAACGAGAAAGGTTGGGCGTCAGGCTCCCTCTAGTGGTCGGGCGGGAACTACTTCTTATGTGACATAATGACTTATAAAAACAATACGAACACTAATGTGTCAAGTTGTCATCGTGAAACACGGCACAACATGCGGTGAAGCCCAATGAAATGCAACCTCTGCATTTTACCCATACACACCTAGCAGCCGGTGGGCAACAACGGGTAGCAGTGACAGGGACGGTACCCATGGCCTTCCAATCTTGGGGCCAACACCCTAAACGCTAGGCCACCGCTGCCCCAGCCTCTGCATTTAACCCATTCACACATGTGCAGCAGGGGGCAGCGATTCAAAGCACCTGGGGAGCAGTGATAGGGTCGGTACCTGGCGCAAAGGCACCTGAGTGTGAGTTAGATTGTAAAGTTTTATCCCAAACACATGACTACATGATTTAAACACATGACTGTGAATATAGTCACGATTTTTCATTTGAACACCGGCGCAGTGACAGTTAATGAATCTAATCGTTTCCTGTTTATTCGTCCACCAGTGATGTAATCATCCCTCCCTGGGACATCACTCAGGCAGGCATCCCTTTTTGTGTCAACAAGAGTGGACAAATCAGGGCTTCAGTCTATGTGGAAATAAGCAACGATTATCGTATTAGATTTTTAATAAATCACATTTTCCTGTCTTCTTCTGAGCGGCACTGAAATGAAGGGAGATCTTCTTGAATGTACCGATGTTTCCAGAATCAATAACTTCAATGCAAATAAATAAGACTCTCTTTCTGCTTTTTCCCCCCCTCTCTGTAATCCCACGTGAATTGCCATCCTTTTCAGAGCTATAGCTCCCAGACGTTGCTTCTGCTGCATTTAGGACAGACTGTGAGTCATCTACACTTGTGCCATGCTGGTAGGAATAAAGCCCTGATATAATCAGAGCTTTTTCAGGAGCTAATTTTTGCATTCGCTCTATTTCCAAAGGTTTTGTGGCTGCATTTAATCCCATAAACAGACACTGGCTCAATTAAAGACGAGATCATAAGCTTTGAGGTTTGGAGACTCCGATGCAACTCTCTGATCAGCTCGCTGAATCAAATCAAAGCAGAAGGGAGGAAAGACGAGGGGGTGGGCAGAAGAATTTCATCCTGAAGCATGAAATCCACGTTGGACGGCATTGGCAGAGCATGAGCTGTAGAGTCAGACAGGAAAAGAATAATATTTTTAAACCCGTCAGCCTGATATTTTTGGAGTTTCCATTTTTGCTTTGTTACTGAATTAATATTATTATTAATGCTTTATTTATAAATGAATATTTTTTGCTATTTATCCAGGAAATGTAATTACTTTCAATTTATGTAATATTTAATCATTTTGAACGTTGAAAAGGACTTTTCTGTGGACGCACCAGTAGAAACTGGGACGGCACGTCTCCAGTGTAATTGTTTTTGCATATTTTTGTCATTTTTAGAGTAAAAAATGTTTTCAATGATTTCAATTTTTTTCCCCATTCTTTATCCAGTGAATATGATTACTTTCAATTTGGAAATGATATTTTACGACTTTGTTAACTAGTTCAAATTCTAATAATGCTTATAATAATTGCTTTGCAAATAATTCATATTAATGTTTTATTTACAAAGCAATTTTTTCTATTATTTATTCAGGGAGTCGAATTACTTTCAATTTGGAAAAATAATATTTTATGGCTTTGGACAAATAGTTTTTTTTAAATAGTTAACCCATTAACTGCAATTTTTTTTTCTGAATAGGTTTAATTTAATAAATGTTTTTTTTATTTCAGCATAACCATCTTTCTCGAAATTAGCAACTTTAATTAAAGTAATTAAAGGGTTAATATTATCAACAATGTTTTATTTCTTTTTGCTCTTACTTTAGTGAATATAATTACTTTTAATTTGGAAATTATATGTTCATTATATTACAAATTTATTGTTACATTATTATATATTTTATAACTTTGTTTGTTGATTAATATTATTCATGTTTTATCTCTTTTTTGGTTATTTATCCAGGGAATATAATCACTTTCAATCCGAGGATACAATCTTTTATAACTTTGGACTTCAGTTGTTGAAAAGGAAAGTTCTGTGGACTCGCCAGTAAGAACCGAGCGTTGACATTTTTGTTTTTCCATTTTTGCTTTGTTAATGAATTCATATTTTGAATTAACACGATAAAACCTTGCGCTGTCAGCCTGCCCTGCCAGTGCTGATCATTTTTAGATTTTTTTTTGCAGTTTTTGGAGCTAAAAATGAACATATAATGTTTCGTAGCATTTTTTTGGCCTTTATTTTTAACCGAACTATTATTTTCACGTTGATGGGGAAGGTTCAACAACACGTTGACTCGAGCGGCCTTCCTGCATGGAGGCAGGTAATCTAATGAATTAACGCACAATTGATTCCAGTTCAGTTGTGGGCAGCTAAACGAGACTGCACGAGTCGGGAGGCGTTCAGATTTATCTTGATCTCTTGCTCTTCTGTCTGGCACGTCTGTTCCGCCACCAGAAATTCATATTAACATGTTTATCACCAATTACAATTGCTATCATTCTTTTTAGCGTTCAATAAAAGCGCAATTATCACAGGCCGCGCTGCCATGGAGATAATTTCATTTCTCTCTCGGCTGCCGTTCGGCGCATTACAGTGAGACATATTGTACAAGGTTTTTCGCCGTGCCGTTACAACAGCCATTATCATCAGCAGGCCACTGAAGCTCTGCATGAAAACAACTCCTCAGTGGGTTCCTCACAGTTTGCCCTCAACCTTTCATGCCATATGAAGGTCTGACCTCCACTCTGTGCTGTTCGGAAGGGTCTGACGTGGCCGAAAGACTCACCTGTGGTGTCTTCCTGCCGACATGCTTCTCGGATGGGTGGACGCGGTGAAACTGGACTCGTGGACGGAGCCTCCATGTGGTGGAGATGATCTTGTGCTTTTGCAGTACTGTCAACAGAAGAGATTATATGAGTAAGGTCTGCTAAACGTGAAAAAAATCTTCGTTCTAGAGAAAGAAGTCCATTTCACTCCTCTGAGTCTGATGCCTAGGAAGATGTAAATCATTTTTCAGCTTTAGTTTTTGTGAGATCTTTCTCTTATTTAGTCGTTTCATTGGACGCTCGCTGGAGCAGCTGGAGGCTGTTGTTATGCAGCATGTGTCAGCCACTCCTTCTGGACCAGTCGCGCTGAGCCTGAACTGGATCAGCATGTTTTCTGCAGCTCTTCTAAACATATTCGAACTCTAAGATGTTGAAAAGAAGTGTGGGAACGGAGTTCTGTGGACACACCAGTGAAATCCTGTTTCCTTCTCCATAAAATCCCGTTTCAGAGTCAAGAAAAAACGGCTAAATGTCACTGTGGTATTTAATCGCCTTTGGTCCGTGGAGACACGAGGAGCTGAGAGGAGAGGAGAGGAGAGGAGAAGGGTGATAATACTGATGATCGAAAAGAGAAGGAGCGGAGATGGAGAGAAAATAAAGGACTGATGTGAAGGGAAGAGAGAAAAATGGACTGGAATGAAAAGAAAAAGAAGGACAAAGAGGAGAAGAGACGAGAAGAGTAATAAAACTCTGGTGATAGAAAGAGGAACTGACTGAAAAGAAGAGACAATAATGAAGGACAAATACAGATGAGAGAAAAATGGAAATAACAGAAAAGAAAGAAGGACAAAGGAAAAGAAGAGAAGGGGAATGAAAAATAAAGATAATAGAAAAAAGAAACAAAAGAGGGACAAATTTAAAGACAGAAGAGAAGAGAAGAATAGAGAAGAGAGGAGAAGAAGAGAAGAGAATAGAGGAGAAGAGAAGAGAAGAGAATAGAGGAGAAGAGAAAAGAAGAGAAGAGAGGCGATGAGAAGAGAGAAATGAATAATATGGATGAAAGAAAAAAGAGAAACTAAAGAGGGACAAATTTAAAGACAGAAGAGAAGAGAAGAGAGGAGAAGAGAAGAGAAGAGAAGAGAGGAGAAGAGAATAGAGGAGAGGAAAGGAGAAGAGAGGAGAAGAGAAGAGAAGAAAGGAGAATAGAGGAGAAGAGAAGAGAGGAGAAGAGAGGAGAAGAGAAGAGAAGAAAGGAGAATAGAGGAGAAGAGAAGAGAGGAGAAGAGATAGAGGAGAAGAGAAGAGAGGAGAGGAAAGGAGAAGAGAGGAGAAGAGAAGAGAAGAAAAAGGAGAATAGAGAGAAGAGAAGAGAGGAGAAGAGAATATATAGAAAGAGAAGAGAGGAGAAGAGAAGAGAAGAAAGGAGAATAGAGGAGAAGAGAGGAGAAGAGAAGAGAAGAGAGAAGAGGAAAGGAGAAGAGAGGAGAAGAGAAGATGAATAGAGGTGAGAGGAGAAGAGAGGAGAAGAGAAGAGAAATAGGAGGAGAGGAGAAGAGAATAGAGAGAAGAGAAGAGAGGAGAGGAAAGGAGAAGAGAGGAGAAGAGAAGAGAAGAAAGGAGAATAGAGGAGAAGAGAAGAGAGGAGAGAGAAGAGAAGAAAGGAGAATAGAGGAGAAGAGAAGAGAGGAGAAGAGAATAGAGCAGAAGAGAAGAGAGGAGAGGAAAGGAGAAGAGAGGAGAAGAGAAGAGAAGAAAGGAGAAGAGAAGAGAGGAGAAGAGAAGAGAGGAGAAGAAAGGAGAAGAGAGGAGAAGAGAAGAGAAGAAAGGAGAATAGAGGAGAAGAGAAGAGAGGAGAGAAGAGAAAGGAGAAGAGAGAGGAGAAGAGTATGATGAATAGAGGAGAGGAGAAGAGAGGAGTAGAATGAGAAGAGGTAATAGAGGAGAGGAGAAGAGAGGA
>CM029367.1:2678723-2728723 GCA_017165825.1 Hepsetus odoe
AGTCCTGGGACAATGCACAAACTGTCCTTTAATAATGAGACGCCTCTCTTAGCCCGATCATTACGAGCTTGAAAAGTACAAATATCTGCTGAACAGAGTGTGAGGGTCTCCAGTCACGCAGTCACAAAGAATTCTGTGGAAATGGTGACGTTTTTCAATCATTTACTCGTTACTTTACTGAACAGCTTCAAAAAAACTGCTCTGATGAAATAAGAGGTGGGGGGGGGGGGGGACTGTCTTTCTGGACACTTTGCATCTGTTTCTATCGGAAACGTGTGGCTGAGGGATGATGCTTCACAAGAAGTGTACTCAGATGAACATTACTGATGGAAAAACTAAGCTGGATGGTCTAGAACATCCATTCCTATTTGCAGAGACTTTCAAACCTCCTATTTAGGAACATCCATTCCTATTTGCAGAGACTTTCAAAATTTTCAAATGATGATGATTAAAATCATCATCATCATCATCATCACACGGTCAGACTGAACTGTCCAATCAGAGATCAGAGATCAGAGTTCAGAGATCAGTTTCGGAAAGGTCTAGTAATCACACCAGACTTCGTGCTGGACTTCATTCACAGAACTTATAACACTGTGCAAAAGTCCTTCCTCATACTTTGCTTCCAAATATCCAGACTTTCTTGTATATTAATGTATTGTTGAGGAACAGTTCTCCAGATCTTCCTGAAGGACAGTGTTGTTGTCTCTCATTTTCAGTCCAGTCTCTGTACCTGAGCAGTTCTTCAGATCTTCCTGAAGGACAGTGTTGTTGTCTCTCATTTCCAGTCCAGTCTCTGTACCTGAGCAGTTCTCCAGATCTTCCTGAAGGACAGTGTTGTTGTCTCTCATGTTCAGTCCAGTCTCTGTACCTGAGCAGTTCTCCAGATCTTCCTGAAGGACAGTGTTGTTGTCTCTCATGTTCACTCCAGTCTCTGTACCTGAGCAGTTCTCCAGGTCTTCCTGGAGGACAGTGTTGTTGTCTCTCATTTTCAGTCCAGTCTCTGTACCTGAGCAGTTCTCCAGATCTTCCTGAAGGACAGTGTTGTTGTCTCTCATTTCCAGTCCAGTCTCTGTACCTGAGCAGTTTGAAGGGCTCAAACTTTTTGCACAGAAACATAAACCACGTGTTTCTGCTTGACTTTAAAAAGCTCTGCGGTTAGAAAGGTGACTGGCAAACTGTAGCTTCAGTGTCATTAAACATATTGCAATAATCTGACGGTGAATAACAAGCAAAGTAATTTGTCCAGTTGGACACGCTTTCCATGATATCCATTTGCATTCGATGATGCGAGATCTTGTAAAAATGCTTCTCATATCTGACCATGTGACCTTGGTGACCTTAGAGATCTCTAATCAGAGATGGAGAAGTGCTCTTTGAAATGTACGAGAATTGACTAACAGTACAAGTAGTTATAAAAAGTGATTTAATGAATTCCTAGCAATATAAAGTGCCTTTGGCTTTGTTAAATAAATAAAGCAAGGCAAACTTTCTCTTCCTTTCGGTAAATAGTGACTCATCCGTGCAGACAGAAATCAAATTTCAAGGACGGTACAAAAGAAGTCATTATCTGGCAAAGAAGACCATCTCAGAGTAGCTAGCGCTGCTGAACTGAAAGGACAGAGAATGCACTTATAAAACCCAGCGATGCAGATATAGTCACCCTCCCATATGGCCCAATTAAGAAAACAGAGCCCAGCATCTGCTAAAACATTGGAAAAGAGGATCTTTTCATATTTGTAACGTGTTGATCTTTTAGCATTTTTTTTAATGAAGACAAATTCTCTCTTGTAGCAGAACTTGAAATAAATCCCGTGGAAAATTGTAGATTCTCATCATCCGTTTGTAAGAAGAGCCAGAATTTTCGCGACATTTTGGTAAAAAAAAAGATTTTACAGGATGGAAAATGTTGCCATGGTAACAACTTTACTTCTGCAAACTGATAAAGCATTAGATATTGGTTCATTTATCCCAAATGCACTGTTAAATTTATTGTTAAAAAGTGAAATAATACATAGCAATTATCGATCAACTGGAAATATTGCAACATTTTCTGTCTTGGAATAAGGCTTCATGGTCATATCTTTTATTTAATTATCATAATTTTTAGGTAACACTTTTTTGGACAATTGACAAACATGTATACACATATCTACATATACTTAAACTTTTTTTCCCCCCAAACATCACTTGATAAAGTCTAATTTCCTCAGCTTCACCCCAGAAAGTGTAATAAAATGGACTTTTAGGTGCAGCGGTAGCCTAGTGGTTAGGGAGTTGTCCCTACATCGGAAGATTGTGGGTTCGATTCCCTCATGGGTAGGTTGCCCTGAGGTACCCTTGGGCAAGGTACCGTCCCTGTCACTGCTCCCCGGGAGCTTTCAATAGCTGCCCACTGCTGCACGGTGTTTGAGTGCATGGGTTAAATGCAGAGGTCCAGTTTCATTGTGGTTCACTGTGTGCAGTGCTGTGACCTCGCAATGACAAGGGTTATCTCTTTCACTTTCCTTTTATAAAGCTCAATGTAGGTTTTTGTCAACTGTAAATTAAAAACATTTTTCATATTCTCAAAACACAGTAATCTACTGTTATAAAGACAAGAGTTATAACCCTCTCCAGTGCACTTGTATTATGACACGAGCTTGACTGAGTCATTTTTGAACTATCTGAAATTAAAACTGACTTTGCTCTGCCACCTGACTCCGCCATCTAGTGGCAGGTTGAGCCATTACAGTCTCGTCTACCTTGCAAGATGGATGAGCGGAAGCCTAAAGGTCACAAAAGCATGTTAGTGAGTTTTGGCATTCAGTGATAAGAGCGCTATAATGTTGTTGACTATTTCAAAATATTGCCTGATCGCTGCCTTGGAACTACCTACACACTGTGTGCTGTCTTAGGCCCAAAATGTAAGCAGTACATAATAAAAATGTATTGACATCTGACAAATCAAGAGATGTATTTTTGACAAAAAGCTTTTTACAAGCTTCACATTTCTGGGTTTTTTCTGGAAAGTGCAGAAGCGACATAGCTGTCGGTGCTAACATAACACTAAAATCCCACGGGGATGCCAGCGGAAATCCCAACAGGTTTAAAATGGACTTCTAACAGCCCCAGTTTTAGATTTGATGTCACAGATTTGATAGAATTCTTATTGATACCTGTTAGTTAATGTCATTAGGGGAAAAAAAAAAAGGCCATAGATAGAAACAATTAATCTCCTGGGAATCCTCTATTATGTCTATGGGGAAAAACACCAGCAACCAGCAGACCGTTTTTTTTGGTCGGCTTGGCATTTTCCTGACAGAGTGTGTGATTGCTTGTGAGATTAAGTATCCCTGAGTCACTGAGTTTGACTGACATTCAAATTACAGCTGTGTTTGCCATGCAAATAAGCCAGATTGGCATATATGAGATGGATCTGTCGACAGAAGCTACTGGGCAGGTGATAAATGGGAACAAAGCCGTCCCGAGAGAGTCGGGCGAGGGACTGAACAGGCCGCTGTCCCGGGGCTGCTCTCAGAGGCTGTGGAGCGCCAGGCAAGGGCACAACATCTGCTTCATACCAATCAGCTGGACGATCATTTTGATAAGCTTTCCAGTCCTTAGAAAAAGCCCCAAAACTCTGCTTTCTGACTCTCTCAGGTCATTAAGCCATTGGGCAACTCCATGAATAAACACTGGCAATCTGAATCTTCCTCAAAAATAAATGCTTGACTTGAAAGTTGACTGAAGTAAGTTTAAAAACTTCCCTTTTGCCTCTTAAAGTGAATGCATGAATGAGTGATAATCAATCACATTGGAATATTCCTTTAATTCGTTTGCAAACAAGTTTTATCAATTAATTTCCAGCATATGGGACATTGAGGCAAGTGTTACATTTGTCCAGGACAAACTGGGCGATTGCTGATGTTTACGTCCTCGTTCAAGAGCGATTAAAACAAACTCCCAAAGTAATAAAAGAATTTCTCGAACCCTACTACGTAATATTGCCGTAAACTTGAAGATCAAACAAGCTAACGTGTTTTTTCATTGTTGTAGAATCAGCTCGACATCAGTAACGATGTAATGACGGTGTTTTGTAGGAGAGATCTAATTAACGTGCTATGCCATTTATCGTCCACAACACAAAGTGTGTTTATTACAGTTATGGGACATGTTTAAGGGTTTAAGTGTTTCAGCCAGTTTCCTTCCTTTCAATAAATTACAAATCACACTATGAGAGTGACTGAGCTGAGTGAGTGAATGAGTGAGTGACTGAACCAAGTCAGTGAGTGAGTGAGTGAGTGAGTGATTGAGCTGAGTGAGTGAGTGATTGAGGTGAGTCAGTGAGTGAGTGAGTGATTGAGGTGAGTCAGTGAGTGAGTGAGTGAGTGAGTGAATGATTGAGCTCAATCAGTGAGTGAGTGAGTGAATGATTGAGCTGAATCAGTGAGTCAGTGAGTGAGTGAATGATTGAGCTGAGTCAGTGAGTGAGTGATTGAGGTGAGTCAGTGAGTGAGTGAGTGAGTGAGTGAATGATTGAGCTGAATCAGTGAGTCAGTGAGTGAGAGTGATTGAGCTGAGTCAGTGAGTCAGTGAGTGTGTGAGTGATTGAGCTGGGTGAGTGAGTGAATGGGTGAATGAGGAATGAGTGAGATTTTAAGTCGTGTCCACGAGGATCTCCCGAGGGCTCACGTTTTGCAGCTGCAGGCCGGAGTGAGGCCTCAGAGTAGATTTGCAGATCAGCCCGGAGGAGCTGAGGCTGTAGTTCTTCAGGCTGCGGCTTTCCTTCAGATGGGCCTGGAGCTTTTCCCTGCGTCTCCTGTAGGGGGCAGAACCGACGTGATTCAAACTGGGAATTCTGGAGGATATTCGCCACTCGGAAACACATACAGTGCACACACAAACACACACATCACTGATAAAGCCACGCGCCAGAAGTAAGGACACTGAGGAACACATTCATTACAGGCCCTTTCAAACGTCGAGGCTTGATTATGCTGTCGGCAGACACATCGTTGCGTGAGCTGTTTTATGCGCCTCTTCTTGCTCTTTCAGCCCTGATTGACAGCCATCTGTCATTCTCACCATGCTGGTCCAGCAGCAGGGGCAGACGCTGACTTTCTCTGGGCTGTCAGGTAGAAAATTAAGATTAAAAAGGTTTGATCAGCTATTAAAAGGCTCTCAGTCAATGCTGGGATCAAACAGCCAGGCTAATAAGCCAGACTGGTTACCGTGGCCAGCTCCGTAGACGGAGGTGTTTTTGGGCCTGCTTTGAAGTTATAGTTACGAAACAGATAATGAAGTGAGCTGCAGTTCACGCTGGCTGTGCAAAATGTCTTTCTTTCAGCATCTCATGATGCTAACTAGCAAGTTTCATCCTTCATGTGTTTAAAGGGAACAAAATATCTACACGAGTGTTTTGGTGATACCCCTGTGTCTCTCTGTCGGTCCTGTGACCTGTTTTTTCAAGGCAAAGGATTTTCTTTGCCTTGAGATATGTGGTTTTAGCTCAAAACCATCCAATGATGGTGATCATATCTGATCTGCCAGTGTCAAAACTTTAGGATGACCATCTTACCATGTGATCGCCAATATTAACTATGTCTACTGAGCAACCGATTGTCAACTTGAACTCTAGCAATTCTGGAAGGTTTGCGCTTTTTCGAAAATTCATACGGCAAACTAAAAGGAAACCAGTGTCGTCCGACAATGTGATCAGAAGACCGGATGTTTATATGCTACTATTATGAAGCTCCCAGACAACTGCACATCGGCAGCACTTTGTTTTTGGTCCCAAACCGCTTCGTCAGGAGTCGGTGTCAGAATCGTGGGCTTTATCGAAAGCTGTTTCAACTGGGAAGTGTCCAAGTCTGAATAGGAACAAAGCATGGCTGTGTCATTTGGGATGAAGTACACTGGGCCCACCAAAAAATGTTTAATTCAAAGCTATTTTTGAAGGCAGAAGACAAAGCAGCAGCGAGAACCCTTACAATCATTACACTTCTGGTTTTGTTCCTTGCCAGACATTGATAGAATGACCTTTCCTTCTGCTCCTTACCAAGCAAATTCTGAGATATACTCACTTGTTTCGGCAGTAAAGAGCCATGCAGAGCGTTCCCAGAAAGCTGATTCCCATAGCGATGCATGTGATTGACAGAACTTGCCTCTTGTACACCTCCTTGCTCTCTGTTTAGGAACAGAAAACATTGAGATGAGCAAAAAATGACAGAAGTGCTTTGAAGTATACACTGCGTCTGTACTGTATGTGCACAGAAGGGCATGTGTTTGTCAAAGCGGTAGTTTATGATATGACACACTGCAGCGTGTCATTGCCAGAGAGCACTAGCATCAAATCAACGCAGCTGGAAATCTAGTCCTGAAAAAGGCTGATTGGAAGAGCGAAGTAATGGATGTTTTTCCTCTGTAGGGACTGGCGCCACTGGAGAAGACTTAAACCCTTAATGGACACCATTAAGCATGAAAAATGGCAGCTGTCTCTTCTCATACGAAAGAGTAAATCATGCTCGGCTTCACAGCTATTAATAGGCAATCAATCAGATCGTGCTCAGACGCAACAGACTTTACAAGAAAGATGGCAATGAAAATCACACTCGGAGAACACGCAGACGACCAGAAATTCATTGGTTTGGTTTTACTGGAGAAGTCGTTATTGTGGCTTGATGGGAGAGCTTTATCGTAATTCAGCTAAATTTGTGGTAAAATCAGCCCATGAATTCAGGTGTCACTTTTCATTCAGAAGGTGAAATTAATTGAAGAGTTTCAAGATTTTAAAAGTCGTGTGAGATCGAGATCGAGAGTGGAGCAGAGGGCGACATCCAATTTGTTGATATGTCAAGGCAGGACGATTTCATTTCTACAGCATTTACATTTGCAGCATTTAGCAGATGCTCTAATCCAGAGCGACTTTCACATCCTAATTACAGGGACAGTCCCCCTGGAGACACTCAGGGTTAAGGGTCTTGCTCAGGGACCCAGTGGTGGTAGTGGGATTCGAACCTGGGACCTCTTGATCCATAGATCCATAGGCAAGTACCCACCACTAGACCACCACCACCGATTTAACATACACTCTTATCCAGAGTGATATCCATCAGTGCTTTGTCCACATCTGTACTTCAATCAACCAAGTTTTAATTCAACAACTATTGGTTGAACTGTTTGCCAGCTAAGTAACATGCTTATAAACCTCGTCGCTGACTACTCAAGAAGTCTATAACTTCACAAACATGCCTCAAAAACTAGAGAATAAGCCGAATATAATATTGGTATTGGTAGGTTTTATGCAAACCTACATGTAAATCCAGTCTAAACACAAAGTGCATCTGTAGACAATAACCAGCTCTAAAAGTCCATGTTGGATATGACCACCGTAATTATTCTGCACAACCTCAACTCTCTTAGACTAGCTTTCTTATAATTTTTTAAGTCGTCTTCAGAAACGCTTCTCCAGGCTTATTGAAGGACGTTCCAAAGCTTTGGACGTCGGCTGCGCTTTGTTCTCTGTCTCTCTGTTCTGAAACTTCTCAGGTACAAGGACTGTACTGAAAGTGAGAGCCAAAAACTTTGTCCTCCAGGAAGCCTGAAGAACCTTTCCTCAGCAGTGCTTAAAAAAACCCAAAAAATAACAGTACAGGTCTGACACTTTTGAAGCAAACTATGAAGGACTGTACAGAACATAATCTTGGGCAGTTTCTGAAACCAGAAAATCTCTCTTTCACTGCTTCAGAGCAGATGAATCAATTTTATACAATCGCATCAATATTTCAGCCATATTCAGGTACACCTGACAGCTTCTACAACCATTTTTGGAACTAAGAGACTTTTCCCCCCAATTCTGATTGGCAACGGTGAGTAAAAGTGTCTGTACCAATACAAGTCTATTATAGATTTCTTAAAAACTTGTCTTCTCAGGAAGCACAAGTGGAACTTAAAAATAAATAGCCTGTCGTTTAGCTTTGCTGCAAAAGTAAAGAAGTGAAGGTCAACCCTGAACACATCTTGGCTAATTCACTACACATGGGGATAAAATCTATATTAGATTTTTGTTCTTATTATTGCATTAATGTCTACTGGCTCAGTGCTCTTGGATGGGAGGTTTTGCATTAACCCCATCTGCCCTTCCCACAGTGCACCTCTTCCAAGGCATCAGCTCTTTTTCTCATTTTTTGAGGCTAAAGTGATACCTTAACAAGTGGAAATTGCTAAAATTATGGGCAACAAATCTAATATTTCTGAATGCATGGCGCATCGTTTTACCCGGTGCAGCAAGGACGATTAGCGCAGTTTCTGGATTTTTTTTGTTGCTCATTTTAAGTAATCTTATCAAGTGTATTATCATGCAGGTTTGTCCTCCAGGCATTTATTTGGTACATTTCGGCTCCACTCACAACTCACAGAGACACATCTGAGCTGTAAACCTAAGTGTAATGACAAATGATGGAAGACGAGAGCTACAGGCTTGTGATGTCTGTCCAGCATGCTAATCTCTAATCCTTTCCTCACAAAGTCCAAATGTGCCCACGGAATTGCTAAATATTGTGTTGTATATTAGCCCTCTGGGTTGCAGAGTAGCGGCGAGTGTGGAAGAGAGGTGAAGAAGAGAGTGCAGGCAGGTTGGAATGGGTGGAGAAGAGTGGCTGGAGTGATCTGTGACAGACGGGTACCAGCGAGAGTAAAAGGGAAGGTTTACTGGACAGTGGTGAGACCAGATATGTTGTACGGGTTGTAGATGGTGGTACTGATGAAAAAGAGAGGAGGCAGAGCTGGAGGTGTCCGAATTAATGATGCTGAGATGTTCGTTAGGTGTGATGAGGATGTACAGGATTAGAAATGAGTATATTAGAGGGACAGCTCAGGTTGGACGTTTTGGAGACGCAAGGTTGCGTTGGTTTGGACATGTCCAGAGGAGAGATGAGGATTATATCGGGAGGAGGATGTTGAAGATGGAGCTGCCAGGAAAGAGGAGAAGAGGAACACCAAAGAGGAGGTTTATGGACGTGGTGAGCGAGGACATGCAGATGGTCCGTTTGAAGGAGGAAGATGCAGAATACCGGAAGAAATGGAGACGGTTGATCCACTGTGGAGATCCCTAAACGAGAGTAGCTGAAAGAATAAGATGATGATAATTTACCCTCTGGCCGTCTGCACGCATTAATAATAAGGCTTAGGCTATAATTTGGGCCCCAATAGCTTCTAAAGACAAGAGAACCCCTGATTGGTCAAGGTGCCTTGCTAGTGGTGACCAGCAACCATCTTAACAACAGCAACTTTTACCAACACTGGGCTAATAATGCCAGAAGACATGTATGCATCATCAGGGGTTTGCAGATTAGGCTGGATTACAAAGCATCTGAAAGGGATTTGATATCAGATCCCTCGCTGGAAACACCCAGTGCTACTCTGTTGGGCAAGAAAAGAAAAAGTACGCCTCTAGCAAGCAACATTTCCAAGATATTTAGTCACGAGACAACGTCGATCTAGAGAAACACGATCGTTTCAGGTACAACTCCACTTTTTCCTCATCTCATCTGTATCCCACTAGTTTACCTTTAGCATCTAGTCCATATAATTAAACGCCTAATCCACCATAACAGGATCGTTTCATTTTCAAATTCTGAAATGTAGCACTGTGTTAATGCGAATGACCTCCACGAGTGTTTCATTAAGAACACTGGAATAATGGCTCAGAGAGAACGAGTAATTTATCTCAATTACATGGTGACGAACGCTGCGCAACCGTAGTGAGTGGCGTTTTTCCCTCCCGACACTATCCTGTTAATTTGAGAGGCTTTTAATGGAAAAATTACTAACGACAAATACGAACCGCGCTTTTTTCCCGTTCAATTCGTGGCTGCTGTTCACCCGAATGATTCAGATGAAGACTGTGGGCCAGAAGCACTAAGCCTTTTTGTGACAGGTTTCTGGACTGAATAGGATTGAATTTACCAAAAAAAGCATGAATGTTAAGCTAGAAAGGAGTATTTAATGTATCAGGTGCGAAGAGGAAGACAGTAATGTGTTTCCCCTCCTCATACTCATGCCAACTCATAATTAGCCAATTTCATGTTCTCATTACCTTTATGTGTGTTCCATGTTCCAACTACTTAATCTCTTGGGCAGATTTTTGTGGGAAGTAATTATATTATGTATATGTATGTATGTATGTGTGTGTGTGTGTGTGTGTGTATATATATATATATATATATATATATATATATATATATATATATATAATATATATACACACAAAATGTTTTTGCATTGCTAAACTTTACAAACTGAAGTTGAAAATGAAGTTTAACTGAAAAAAAAGAAAAAAAGATTGACTAAAAATAGGTTGCAAATATACTTTTGCAACCTATTTTTTCCTTATATATTTAAACCTTATATATTTTTTCACCAGTTGACCAGTTCTTGCTTCCACAGAATCTATAAAATGTGACTGGGGATTCTAAAATTAGCAGTTTTAAAATGAAAATTTTCAACTGAGTTGAAAGTGAGAAGTAAAAAATATTAGCAGCTTTGAACCCCGTGTGGTCTGAGCATCATTCATTACATTCAGAATCATCTAGGTTATTAGCTGTGATGCTGCCATAATATGCTGCCCTACAGACGGAGCCCAGCTCATATTTTTAAATCAGACCCAGGCCCAGTCAGAAACACAGCCTCTCATTGGTCACGAGACTCAGTGCAAGGCATCATGGGATGGTGCTGCCAAACAACCACACTAATAGAAGCGTTAAACCTTCCCAGCATGAAGAAATGGATCAGTGATTCCAGAAGAACATCCGGGTTATCAGTATGGCTTTGTTTAAAAAAGTCCCCAAAAAGATATTTCAGTTTACGGCTGGATTATGAAGCTTCTTCAAGTTTTGAAATGAAAGCTTCTGTCCCAACAGTGTCCATCATGGACTTTTAGAGAACACATAAATGTCAGTTTTTCCATTTTTCCTCAGATCAGAAGGGCTTTGAACATGGGATGCACACCTACTCGTTATTTCTCAAATTGCCTTTCACTTGGACAATCACGCAATATTGCGCTAAATCAGAATTTCACAATCAACAACTCTCCAAGAAACAGAAGCTTGGCTTTGAAATCAGCTCCGTCGTGAAGAAAAGGGCGTCTCAGAAACAAACCCGTCATTTCTAGCGAATCAACCAGAGGCACGACGAGAGAACTCGCTGCTTTCCTCCTTCATGCATGCTGGACTCGGCCAGTCAACGAGCGCCTGCTTTCCTCGCTCCAGCTCCAGTACAGGATCTAGACGTCTCTGCGACATGATTTGTCCGACTTGTCATTCCGCATCAAGCGAGTGACTTTTTTTCTTGACCTGTCAAGCCTGAGCGTGCCAAGAGTGGCATCCAAAAAAAAGTTGTACTGGAGAGCTTCGGGAACTTCGCAGAAGCCACGTTTTCATTCCTGTGGGAATTTTCATTGTCTTCCATTTGCTCCAGGGTTAGTCCGATCCCCTCTGGGCAGCGGTGGCTTAGTGGTTAGGGAGTTGGCCCCGCATCGGAAGATCGATTCCCTCACAAGTAGGTTGCCCTGAGGTACCACTGAGCAAGGTACCGTCCCCGTCACTGCTCCCCGGGCGCTTTCAATAGCTGCCCACTGCTGCACGGTGTTTGAGTGCATGGGTTAAAAGCAGAGGTCCAATTTCGTTGTGGTTCACACTTGCTGTGCTGTGACCTCGCAATGACAAGGGTTGTCACTTTCACTTTCTCTCATCCTAATTGAAAAAGACCTTTTCAAGGATTTTCTTTGTTTATTTTTATCAAAAATAGAAAAAACCAACCACATAAAATGAAATTTCCCAAGATTCATCATGTGAAAGAGACAATAATTTGTCATTTTAATGACAACACTTTCCAAACAACACACCATTCAGCACCATTTAACACTTTCCAAACAACACACCATTCAGCACCACATCCAGCACCCGGGGAGCAGTGATGTGGTACCTCATGGCAACCATGCTCATGATTCATGGCAAGCAGCTGAGAAAATAGATGGATGGACAGACCTAGCAGTGTAATCCAGTAAACCTCAAATAACAATCCAGCCATAGAGGCAGCATGAGGTTGGAGGGTCTTTCACGGAACAGAATCATTTACTTTCTAAGCAGTTTCCACAGAGAAGACAAATAGGATTTGGAGCAGATATTCATCACTGCCTTAAGCCCTTTGTTCATCTGTCCTTGATTAGTAATGGCCCAAAAATACCACCCAGAATGCAAATTAAATAGAAATAAAGAGGCTGAAAAGTTTTCTGCTCCTTCTGGTTCCCTTACATAACCAGTGGATGGTTCCACGAGCAATTCTTCTAAACATTTTGCACCACTTAAAGGCCTAGAACTGTATCTACTGTAAATGGTTGTCTGGGAGGCCTCCTCAGATGTGGATGGTGCAAATGTGGCACCAAAAGAGCCACAATAGTTGATCATATTTTAACTAGCGAGAAGGACATCCTGTGTGCTGAGATGATTGCGAGAGGTAAGAATCGAGCAGTTTTGCTCATCAGAAAAGAATAAACAAAGGTCCAGAAGTCAAAGCATGCGTGAAGTTGCTTCTTCTCAAGTCACCTCATTGGAGCTCCAACGTGTCCTTCAGGTCGAAGTTCAACAATCAAAACACAACGATTTCTGAGTGGATTGGACATAAAAGCAGGATCCCTTTCAGAAGACCCGACTCCACTGGATACGGTCCTCGGAGGGGACACTATACTTTCAGCGAAGACGGCGCAGAGCTTGTCCTCGGACGACTTGAAAGATTTGGGAGCAAACTGTCAGTTAGATTATGCTAAGACGGAGGCTCGTGTTTTAAACGAGCGCTGTAATTAAATATTGACAAGATATAGAGTGCACGTCAACAGCCTGCGTATTAAACGAAGCCTTTCCGCTTTCCCGTCCCCTCCCTGCGGATACGCTGCCTCCACGCTGCCGTTCAGCAAGTCGAGCTTGAAAGCACAAGTGCAGCGAACTTGTTCCGTGCAAATTCCGCTCAATCGGCTGTGACTTTCAGATATATTTTTTATTGGTTTAATGCTCGGGTTCGATTCAGAGCCTAGCGATTGCATCTCCACGTGTCTGCATGGGTTTCCTCCGACAGCGCCCATGTTCCAAACACATTCATGTCAGGTGGACTAGAGTTGCTATCTCGCTTCCTAAGTGTTACTGTAAGTACGTGAAAATGAAACATGGTGAAATGCAACCTCTGCAACCGTATACACACACATCCATCCATCTCCTGACCTCACTATCTGACCTTGCACAGTTTTCCACAGTTGCTTCCATAAGAAGAACATTTCTGTCAATTACCCGCAAGATCTAACCATGAAAACCACAACATTCCTTACTGTGGAGGAAGTCAAAACTAAAAACTAAACAAAACATGGAAGTTCAGTCAACCGAAGCTGCCTCACCTCGCTAGGACTTTTGGACTTTTCGTACACAGCAATGCTGTTAGTTGCTGAGCCAGAAACTTCGCATCTCTGGCAACTTTCCTTTGACTGTTTCCAAGGAGACTGCTGAGCATTAGTATTCCGCTGGAGGATGAGGCAGATGATTGGAGGAGTGGAAGAATCAGAGGCATACCTACATCCTTTAAATCCTTACATTTGAGTCCAATGAGATGACAAGTGTAGATAGAAGGATACAACATGATTATCTTAGATGATTGCCAGGAGAATGAAACGGAGTGGTTATGGAGGAGGGTTCTAGTGGTTCAGAATGACAATGTTGGAGAGGATTACAAACATGTTCAAATAAACATGGAGACCTCCCCACAAAGGGCAGATACGGAGGAAGGGTGTTGTTACAAGATGTTTGCTTAACTCTGTGAGTGCACTATTTAAATAGAAGGGTTCTCTGGAGTGGTGGAACCAGGTTGTTGGTTCTCCAATCGTGATCTTTTAAATACTCTACAGCTTCAAGCCTTATCAACAACTGATTTTAGTGACTGAGGAGGTTAGTAGACTTCCAGGGCCAAGGTTGGCCTGTTTTAAAGGAATCCACTTCTGGTTCCTTAAGAAAACCTTCTAAGAAAGCTTTTAAGGGAACCATGCATTTTTGGACACCACATTTGTTCTTCTGTGGAAGGTCTCAGCTACCCAGAGGAGTAGATCTTGACGAACTGGCCTCCTTGCCATAAATAAAACCTTTGGATCCCAAAAGAGCTTTTTCGTCTGAAATATGTTTCCAGGTTTTTAAAATAAAAGTCATTTTTAGGGCATCAAAAGTTCTAACGGAGGTCTGAAGTCTCAAGAGTGGCACATCTCCAGGACCAGGCATGAGCACCCTACCATAAAAGAACTCAATTTTGGATCCCCAAAGAATTTTCCAACTGGGAAGTTTGATGTTTTTGAAGAACCATATGTTTAAAGAGCACCCAAAGATGTTCTTCCTGTGCAGGATCTTAACTTTCTAGACTTGTTCCAGAACCAGGACTGGGAGTCCAACCAACCTGAGTTTTAAGTATGTTTTCAAGTTTAAAAAAATACTTTTAGGGCACAAAAAGATCTAAACTAGCCAGAGTGGTAGATTTACAGGACTGCTATTTAAAAAAAAAAAAAAATCTAGATTCTGGAAACAAAAAAATTCAAGTTTTTTAAGAAACCAAATGTTTTTAGAGTACCAAAAATGGTTCTTCCATGAGATTACCACTTTGAGTGTTCACAAGGAACGTTTTGAATAAATTCCAAAAGTTTTTCAAGAACCAGTTTTAATAGAAGCCAAAGTATGTTACATAAGGCATCTTCCAGAGAACTCTTATTGCCATTTGACTTCAACTATGTGCGTTTAACAGGAAATAAATCTGCAATAATGTTCAAAGAAGCAATAATTCCCTAACTAGCCTACAGACTGCCGCAAAAAAAAAAAATGGCAAATGCAAACTCTACCAGCATGACTCACTGCCAAGCCAACAATAAAAGAACTTTTTCTTACCCATGAACTCGATGCCCAAGTGATCCGCTGCTCCGGCGAAGAGCGAGAGAGAAAGAAAGACAGACAGAGAGAACGTTATTAGCAGCTTTCAATAGCATTACTTCACTGCCAGTTCTATAGTGTGTCTGGGTCCTGGAGCCTGCAGAAAAAGAAAGCTTTAAAAAAGTTGATATTTCTCATAGATTTGATTGTCAGAAAGTGGCGGATGCTGCTTATTCTACTCTAAATCCAAATTCACCTTGGCTTCCGTCTCTTTTCTCCGTCTTGTTGACTATACTTCTGCAAATTAGAGGCACTCTGCTTCACGGCTGCCTGGCTTATGATTTTTTTTTTTTTCATTTCATTTTTTTGCCTTTTTCTAATGCGGTTGAGCAACCGGCACGGCACCAGATCAAACCTTTCAAGCCTCTGTGAACATAAAAAAAAAAAAAAAAGATATGAGAGAATATCAGATCTAACGCGAAGACGTACACACACACCTTTTATGGTGCTTTTGTTAAAAGCGAGAGGATCCTAATGTTTCTTTTTCTTTGCCGAAAGACGTGCCGTCGCTTCAACGAGGCAAATGTGAGATCGCGATTTGTCCTGTGTGAACCTTTTAAACTGCAGTTGATTAAAACACTATTTATTTTAAGCTTCTGCGGAATAAAGCCATTCATGAAAGTGAAAACCCTTGTCATTGCGAGGTCACAGCACAGGACACAGTGAACCACAACGAAATTGGACCTCTGCATTTAACCCATGCACTCAAACACCGTGCAGCAGTGGGCAGCTATTGAAAGTGCCCGGGGAGCAATGATGGGAACGGTACCTTGCTCAAGGGTACCTCAGGAATCGAACCCACAATCTTCCGATGCGGGGGCAACTCCCTCACCACTAGGCCACCGCTGTCACTTTTTTCCATCTTGACCTGGGAACACAATGTTCCTTAAGGATGAAACATTTTTGAGGTGTGTAGGAACTTTCAGCTTGAAATCCAAGACTTCCTGATTAACCGGGGTGCAAATATCAGGTGACACAGAGGCCAGATTCCTTTATTTTTCCATGCAATTTGGATATTGCAGCAAATAATGACTCAAAACTCAAGTCCTGACCTGCTTGTCAGTATATCGTCCTGCAGCGGCCGTGCATCAGACTGACTGAACAAATGGCTTTAGAGGAGGAGAACCTGGAGAACCTGGATGACCAGTGATGTCAGGGCATGGGGGGAGGCAGACGGCAGGGCAGGTGCAGACTGTAGGGTTTCAGACTTTCGCTTCCTCTGTCCACCTGTACACCCCCCACGTGCTCTCCCTATCACACCGCTTTAAAAATAGACCCTCCCACCTGCTTACCGTCACATCACAAACAGCCATTCCTGAAAAGAGTCTGTGTGTGCAGGTAGGTGCTTCTAAATCGGAGGATTTTCCACTCCACTCTTTCATGCCTTTGGTTTCTCGCAAAGCTCCAGCAAGGGTCAGATTTTAGCGAGGTGGGCACGGGTTTAAATAAACAGGCCCGAGGAAGAATGTTCTTGCTTTGTTGACTGCCAGATGGTACAAACTGGTGCTAAATGGCGGAGGCAGTGGGAATATTTCAAAAGGGGGGGAAGCTGAGCAGGGGTTAGCACACAGCACACATTCGTGAAGCCAAAAAAGAGGAAAAACAGGTCTGAATTTATTCTACGAAGCAGATTTCACCAATGATGAATTATTAATGAAACACAAACACCATTGCTCCCACAGGCTAAACAGCAGGGATCAGCAGCACGTTATGCAGATGAGTCCAGAAAAATAGCAAAAGTTTGAAGATCTGCTCATGAATCTCCAGCGCAGTTGCTCCAACGTCGGACCAGTTTCTTCATCAGTAAGAAGGTACAGCAGCAGGTCTATCGTTTAAGGAGGCAAATCCTGCATTCTGTTGACCTGGATGTAGGACTTCAGAGCGGGGAATGATGTCACGCCTGAGTTGACGGAGCTCCAAGTTGGAAACTTCAAAATCTCAGTTTCTGTTTGTAGAAGTTGCTAGATAAGTCCGCTCTAACCATGTCGCTTGAAATAACTTCATAGCGGGTGTATTTTGAGCACCATGGCAACATGAAAGTGAAAAGTGAAAGTGACTATTCTTGTCATTGCGAGGTCACAGCACAGCACACAGGACCTCTGCATTTAACCCATGTTATGAAAGCGCCCGGGGAGCAGTGAGGGGGACGGTACCTTGCTTAAAGTGACTGACGGGACTTAAAATCCATATACAATGAATCGACGAGTCAGTGTTTTGCAGAATCAATTGTAAAGTTGGTCTAGTGTTTCGGGACGAGGACCCAAGACCGGAAGGTCATGGGTTCGAACCCTGGACCAGTAGTGCCGTCCCCTTCGCTGCTCCCAGGGTGCTGGGTATGCCTGTGGGTCAGTGGAGGCCTAGTGTTTAGGGATTAGGCCCCAGAATCCACTCATGGGTTTGAATCCCAGACCAGTAGGTCGCCCTGGGGTTCCACTGAGCCAGGTACCATCCCCATCACTGCTCCCCAGGTGCTGGATAGGGCTGCCCCTGCTGCACGACTGAATGGACCCATCCAGGTTGCTTAGCCTTTCGCTGTATTTGCACTGGGACAGATACTGGGAGGATGGATGGAAAGGATCTTCTAATTACTACTACATGGTTTGCAAAGAGGTTTATTTCTCTTAAAGTTTATGTGACCAACAAAAAGAATTATTCAGCCTTTCTGGACCAAAACCCAGGCATCGCAGTCAGTATAGGCTTGACTGGCTAATCTGGTTAATGTTCATTTCAATCAATACCAGCTAGTCTTAGCTTTACTTTTTGTTTAAGTTCCCCAGTTTTTCTATTTCTTTTTTTTTTATGTGTTGCGTGATATCTCAAATGAAATCAGTGCGGCTAACCAAGGCTCTCTCCTCCGTCCTTGAGAAAAGCACTCGCCTGAAACGGCTTCAGACACCAGTGGAGATGCATCAAATCTTGTTTTACAGCCATCACCAATTGGTCTGGGATAAAGGTTCGGCGTCTGAGACAAAACCATCCGTCTGCTGAACGACAACGTCGCTGGAAATTTATCTTTATTACCAGCTTCTCCACCGGCGACTTCTCTTATCTTTACATTTCCATCAAGCAGGACAAGGCGGCGAGATCTTTCTTCCACTCCTCGTGATGATCTCTCCCTCTGTCTCTTCTCTTCGGTGCTCACCTCGAGTGGTTGTTAGCTCTAAATCGTAAGTGGTTGCCAAACGACATTCTCCGTCTCCGTCTGGTGGAAGGAAAAACCTTCATCATGCATCTCACACGCTTCTCCATTTACACTGAAGAGTTTATGCTAAAATGATCTGGTCTGATGGCTGAAGAGAACGGCTCTGCAAACGGCCCTCGGAGCTTCTTTAGGTGCGAATCTGAATATGAACCGGGGTCGCCAGACGTGGAAACATTAGAATGTAGAGAGCCACCAATCCGACGCCAGGAGGTGAGTGGGATGGGCGGATGAGAGCGGGAAATGCAGGATCAGAAATGAAAGGAATGAATCAGATGAAAATTGCAGACGCTCTCAGAGAGCGGGGCGTCGCGCTTTTAGTCGAGTGTTCGCGAGTGAAAATACTTTGAGCTTCTCTCCAAATAAAAACAGCTCGTTTTAAAGTTGAGAGGATCGAAATGAAACGACTGTGGATGTGTTTCCTGCTAAAGGTTTCAAAACTGGGATGTGAAAAGAAAAACGCCTCGTCTTTTACTGCAGCCTTTCTTACATATTAACACTAATGTCTGTCTGTCTGTCTGTCTGTCACTGTCTGTCTCTCTCTCTATCTGTCTGTTTTTCACTCTGTCACTCTATTTATCTCTCTGTCTGTCTATCTATCTGTTTTTCACTGCCTGTCTGTCACTCTATTTATCTCTATCTATCTGTATTTCGCTCTGTCCCTCTCTCTATCAATCTCTCTCACTTTTTTCGCTCTGTCTTTCTATCTATCTGTTTTTCACTGTCTGTGTGTCTGTCATTCTGTCTGTCTATTTATCTCTCTCTCTCTATCTGTTTTTTACTGTCTGTGTCACTGTCTATCTGTTTTTAGCTGTCTGTCTGTCGCTGTCTGTCTATTTATCTATTTTTCATTGTGTCTGTGTGTCTGTGTCACTCTGTCTCTCTCTATCTATCTCTTTTTCAGTCTGTCTGTCTGTCACCGTCTGTCCGTCCATCTATCTCTCACCTCTTTCTCTCATCTTTCTCTCATTCTTTCCTCCCCATCTCTTTCTTTCTCTTACCTGATTGTGTTCTTTATCTTATTCATTTCTTTCTATTGTTCTTTCCTCTTCCATCTCTCTCAGCCTTTAATCTCTTTCCATTTTTCACTAAACCCTGTTTCTACCCTTCCATATCCTTGTCTACATCGCTTTCATTTTCTTCTCGTTTGCCTTTTTACTCTCTCTCTCTCTCTCTCTCTCTCTCTCTCTCTCTCTTTTCTATGTAGTTAAACATTTCAATTTCCAATAGACTCATGTTCCAAACAAAAATGAACCCAAGAAACTTCTACGTTCAGCCAAAACTGGTATTTTTACACTCTTCCTATTTCTGAAACTGGTTCTAAATTGTGGGATTGTGGGATTCCAGATTCTGAATCTGCAGTGAATCAGACAGACAGGCTGATTTCACACTGATTTCAGTCCGTTCAATGATTCAGGTTCTGTTTCCATCGCTGCTGATCATCTACAAACATACACAGAATTAGATCTGGAGCCCAAAGCTTTTCAGATGTTCTCTCTTCTGGACTGGGGGATTCAGCAGGAACCCTGATCGCACTTTCATTCGACACACAGAGGCACTAAAGAAGACTCTTTTTTATAATTTAATCAAAAAATCCCTCCAGCAGTGAGATGAGATACGAGCAAATGGCCAGAAGATTTCTTCACTATTCAACTTTGCATAAAAGGGAGCTTTTTAAAGGAAATTGGGAACGGGACGGATCCGAGTGCATCCTTTCTTATCTGTGTGAAGAAGAAGCTTTGATGCTGGAGGATTCACAGTGAAATGATATTGGTGAAATACAGCGGCGCCACTACGCTCTCTTCCCTTCTTTCTCTTATCTTCCTTGCTTTTCTTTCATTCACTCGTACTCTCTCCCTCCAAATTTGAATATCTCCCTTTCTTATCCTCTCTCATCTGTCTATCACTTCCCTTTTGCTCCTCTCTCTCTCTATCCTCCTCTGTGCCTGTCTCCCTCTTACATTCTGTCCATCTCTCTTTCCCTCTCTCTATCCCTTACCTTGTTTCTTCCCTCCTCTTACTTTCTTTACCTTTCATTTATTTACTCAAACTCTCTCTCCTCTCTCTGAATTCGTGAAAATCTCCCTTTCTTGTCCTTTCTCGCATCTGTCCATCACTTCACTTTGGATCCTCTCCCTTTCTCTCTCCCTCCCTCCCTCTTCTTCACTGTGCCTCTGTCTCTCTTTCAGTCTCCTACCTCGTTCATCCCCTCCTGCCATCTTTCACTTACTGTCTTTACTTTTCCTTTATTTACTCAAGCTCTCTCTTTTTCTCCCTCTCTCTAAATGTCTCCCCTTGTGACCCTTTCTCGCATCCGTCTATCCCTCCACCTTTACTTCTCTCTCTCTTCGGCACGCTTCACTTTTACCCCCTCACCTCTCTCCTTCTCTGTGCCCGTTTCTCTTTCTCCCTCTTACATTCTTTCTATCTCTCCATCTCTCCACCTACCATCTTTCCCTAACCTTTTTTGTACTTTTTTCATTTATTTTCTCAAGTTCTCTCAAACATTTTTGAATGCCTCCCTTTCTTATCCTTTCTCGCATCCGTCTATTACTTCACTTTTACTCCTCTCTCCCTCCCTCTCTCTCTCTCTCTCTCTCTCTAAATCATGTGGAGAGTAAACCGCTCTCTGTTCGATTATATTCTGCACACAGTCTGCCGTGGCTGAGAGGACAGTGTCATTTCCCACATTTCCAAAAAGTGACTCCAATGACTTTCCATTTAACGGCGTGCTCTCCTGAATGGCGGTCCTCTCACTCCAGCTGCTCAGATAACGGCAAATGAACGCACTCTCGGTCCATACTGATGACGCTAAGAGAGAGTACGGAGTTTGCAGAGCTTGAAAAAGGTCTGGGAACCATCGCAGGAACTATACCTCTCCACTAAGAAGGATTACTCACACTCATACATGTGATCATCACATGGCTCCAGCCCTGTTTCCCTCCTTTCAAAATAAACACATTTACATTTACCAGACGCTCTTATCCAGAGCGACTTCCACATCCTAATTTCAGGGACAGTCCCCCTGGAGACACTCAGGGTTGAGGGTCTTGCTCAGGGACCCAGTGCTGGTAGTACCAGAGGTGGGATTCGAACCTGGGAACTCTTGAACCATAGGTCCATAGACAAGTACCCTACCACTAGACCACCATCACCCATGAACACCCCCTCCAAAGCCATGCAAATGCGACTACATCACATTTCACAGGTCTGATCACTTTCAAAGCACTTTTTTTTTCGAGTCTTGCATAAATGAGGGTTCCTGTTTGAACAGCACGGTTTACAGACTGTCAGACAGACTGTCCCCAGCTCTGATATGAGGCTGCAACATGATCCAAAAGGGAAAGGCTATAGATGCGGAAAAGAAAAAGCATTGAAGGACAAGGAGAACGAGAGCTTGCCAGAGAGAGGGAGAGTTGGGGAGAATGAGATGGTAGTGAGACGTTATGTGTGTGTGCAACCTCTCAGCTAACGTTTCAGGACAGCAGGTTGGACGACGCCAGGGTCTCCATCACACTGACCACTAGCTCTGCAGTCTGAACACGTCGGGTCAGAGGAGGAGGGTGAGAGTGAGAGCCTGGCTGGACACAACAGACCTTAATTAAGCAGAACTGCAATCTGAAGGATCGCCGAAGAGTCACGCGGTCGAGACACGTTAGATCTGGACTAACACTGGAGATAACTTCTGCAACAAACACTACAGTTTAGTGTTAATAGTCATTAAATTCTGTGAAAATGATTATTAAAGATACCACAAAAAAACAAACCAAACAAGACTGGACCATCAACCAGTTAATGTTTATCTTTCTACACTGCATAAGTCTTGGACCCCCTTATTTCTTCAGATTTTGCATCAAAAGATTTACAAAATGCTCTTTTTCTATTTTTAATTTTGGGTTTTCCCATTGAGGGATGGTTCAGGCTTTCCGTTCAGAAGCAGACCGATTTCAGAGGAGTTAAGGGGTGTATGAAGACTTCTGCACAGTGCTGCTTACAAACGTATGACGGTTAGGAACGAATGAAGCAGAAACCTTGACAATAACCGGCAAAATGCATCCAAAAGCCTTCCTTGAAAAGTGTCAGAATATCAAGGTGGTGCTAAATACCTGCTTCTATCGTACACTGTATAAAAGTGAAAAAAAGTGAAAGTGACTGCCCTTGTCATTGTGTGAATTCAACCACTGCGTTTCACCCATACACACATGTGCAGCGGGGGGCAGCTATTGAAAGTGCCCGGGGAGCAGTGACGGGGACGGTACCTTGCTCAGGGGTACCTCAGGGCATCCTACTGGTGAGGGAATCGAACCCACAATCTCCTGAACCACTAGAACATCTTGAGCTTTGACCTGAGAGTCAAACAGTGTGAGAAACTGATTTTTATGCACAAAAAGACTTTAATTAAAGAAAAGCAGCTCCTGGGAGAAGCAGGCTGATGCTGAATGAAGGTTTCCTCACACAGTGACATATTCCTCGGACTCCTTTCACACAGGCCTGGGTGGCTTGTCAGTTTGCTGAAATTGGTATGGAGGGTATGGACTCTTTTTTTTTTCTAAAGCCACGAATAAATTCCCAAACAGGACGCTGTCAAAGGACATTGAGCCACATATGACATCTGGTAGATTGCGCTGGACTTTTCTTTCCCCAAGGACGAAGGAGCATGAATCATGAAGCTCTTGGGGGAACTGGAAGAGAATCAGACTGAAAATGGAAAAACAAGAAAAAAGCAGCAGGATCTAATGAGAGATCACTTAAGAATAATTAGAAGAAAAAAAAAGGATGAGAGGGAAAGAGAGAGAGAGCGATGGGAGAGAAAGAAGAAAAAACTGAAATGAAGAGGGAGGTAGAGGAAAGGGAACAAATGAAAAGAGAGGTAAAAATAAAAGAGATCACGCGGTATAAAAAAAAAAGACGCAGGAGAGCGAGAGAAGAGGGCGAAGGAAATAGTGAGGAAGATAACGGAGCAAGGTAAGAGACCGCAGATAAAGCGATAGAGAGATGCAGAGAGAGAGAAAGAGAGAGTGAGATATGGAAGGAGGAAGGTAAGAGCATTAGAAAGAGGATGAAAGAGAGAGATTAAAAGAGGGGGGGGGGGAGGTAGGAGAAGAGTGAGAGAGATCAAGAGGGAGAAAATAAAGGAGAGAGAAATTTAGAGAGATAGAGAATGAGTAAATTAAAAAAAGAAAAGACGGTGAAAGAAAGAAGGCAGGAGAGAATGAAGAAGGTGAGATATATATATATAGAGAGAGAGAGAGAGGGAGAGAGAGAGAGAGGGCGAGAGAGAGAGAGAGAGAGAGAGAGAGAGAGGGGAGAGAGAGAGAGAGAGAGAGAGAGAGAGAGAGAGAGAGAAAGAGAAAGAGAAAGAGAGAGAGAGAGAGAGAGAGAAGGGAGATGAAAGAGCCTAAGTGAGAAGTGAAGAAACAGAGAAGTTAGAAAGATGGGAGGAAAGAGCAGAAGAAAGATGGAGAAGGATAAAAGGAAAGCATGAGGAAGGTAAGAGATAAAGAAAGAAGTGTGTGTATGTGAGAGAGAGAGAGAAACAATAGGAAGGCAGCTCAAAGGGGAAAGAAATAATTGAAAGAGAAAAGCAGAAAGCAGAGGTCTTCAGCTGCTGAGGATCAGGATAGCGTGAGAGCACTTTTAGGAGTGAAAAGCAGATTTTGGGGTTTTCCTCTCTTGATCTGCAGACGAAACAAAGTAAACGAAGCCCTCTGGGACTGAAGTCCTTCCTCTTTTCCCAAAACTGCAAACTGTCCTGCTCAGCCTCCACCGACTCGCACTAAAGGCCCCTGAAAGACGCTGGAGAAAGAGCGGGAGTGCGATCTGGTGTGTGTGTTTATATGGATGTGTGAACATGTGCGGGTGATTCTGAGAATTGCCAGGCCAATAAAGCAGATTTATACTCACTGATGAAAAAATAGAAAAGAGGAAGAAAAAAATAAAAAAAAACGTCCCTGAGCAGTTCCCGGGGAGGTGAATTACTAAATTATTCATCCGCTCGAGACTTGATCTGAACGTTGCTTTGCTGCATCCGGTTACTCACACCCTTGATATGATTTGTCTCCTGGAGGAGTGGATGATGAAAACACAGAACGTCCACGTTCAGTTAAAGTAACCATGTCTGGGACCAGGGGCGAACCCAACCTACCCTAAATATGAGGGCTGTGGAGAGATACAGCGGTGGTCTAGCATCTAGGGACTCCCATAGGATTGTCACGGGTTCGAAACCCAGAACCATAGGGTGCTCTGAGGCACCTTTGTTCAAGGTACCGTCCCGATCACTGCTCCCCGGGTGCTGGATGCGGTGTGTACTGGTGAAAAGCAGAGGTTTCATTTCATTGTGGCTCACTGTGTGCGGTGCTGTGTTTCACGATGAGAGTCACTTTCACTTTCCCTTCATATATAAACACACACACACATATAAAACCAGTAACTGTGACATGTGTGGGTTCATCCTGGGCCCTGAAATACTTTACTGAACACCTACAAGCAGTAAGTAAATGTTCATGCTGAGATAACTCTTATCTGATCGCTCTTCCTGTTTCCCTGCCTTTACAGCAGTGCGGTGACGGTAAGGAGAGGCGACATCCTCGGGACAGGTTGTCCACCGGGTCCTGCCTCAGAAACAGAGACCATCGTCGATTGTGCAACTTGGGCTCGATGGAATTTGCCATCTTTGAAAGTTAACGGTACAAATATTATGTGTAGACCAAAAAATGCACACAGACGAGACGAAAAACTAAAACTGTGAGAGGGATCAAATCTGCCTGCCTTTCCTTTTGTTTCTGACTATTTCAGACTTCATTAATCCGACCGGGGAGTAAATATGGGTCCTACGGATACTCCTCCCACCCAGCCTCCACAATGAAACACCACTCAGCCCAAATTAAACTCCTAATATTTCGCCACCATAAAGGCTCTAAGTCTCCACAAGATCTTGAAAGGTGCACCAAGATGTCATAGGCAGGTAAAGTCCTGTAAACTGTGAGGTGGGGCAGAATAATTTATCTGGCGTGTCTTAAAGATTAAAGGACCTGTCCAGGGTGTGTCCCTGGGATAGACTTCAGCACTACCTGTGACCCCAGTCAGGATAAGGGGTTATGAAAATGAGTGAGTGAATGATTGGACAGGACAGGACAGGACAGGATTGGACTGCATTGGATTAGAACGGGTGGAACTGGGCTGGACTGCATTGGGTTTGTTTAGGTTAAATTTGGTTGAGCTGGTTTAAACTGGACTGGATTGGATGGGATGGGACGGGATAGTATAGGATAAAATAGGATAAGATGGGATCGGACAGAATAGGAAGGGATGGGGAGAATGGATAGGATAGGATCGCATTGGAATAGGATGGGTTGAACTGGGGTGGACTGGGTTGGGCAGTTTAGGTTAAGTGGGGTTGAACTGGTTTGAATGGACTGGATAGGATGGGATAGAACAGGAGAGGAATGGATGGGATGCAATGAGATGGGGTGTGGTGGGATAGGATGTGTTGGGATAGGATAGAACTGGATTAGAGTGGATTGGATGGAACTGGATTAATTAGAACTGCATAAGATTGGTTTGGGTTTGATTAAGTTAGACTGGATGGATTTAGGCTGGGTTAAGTTAGTTTATATTAGGTTAGACTGTGTTCATGTAGGCTAGGTTTACTCGGCTCAACTGTTTTTGGGTTCTGATCAAAATTCCAGTCTTAATAAAAGCTCAATTTGCAAACATGACTGTCCCTCATCGCTGTTTATGTTTGCCAACATCTGACTTTCTGTTTCTGTCAGAAGTGGATACCTTTGGGTAAAAGATCTTTGAACTAGAGACGATGGGAACCTTTGTCTTTCACTGGGAATCCACGTAAACATTTCAAACGGCCATCTGTCGAAACCACTGATAGACGTTCTTCAAAAAAGCTTCTTATGTCGTGTTGTTTTTCCTCTGCGTCCTCCTACAGATCCCCCTGTTCCTTGTCGTTTTGATTCCCCGTGTTTTTCTGCTTCACTTTGATTGCTCAAGAACATTTACATTAATATGGAGCTTCTCGTGTATATTTCGCCTGCGGGAGATCCGTCTCTGCTTATCCTTAATGATTTGGATTTCTAAAGAGATGGCATTTCGGAACTGAATCAGCAAATACCTCTCCTGTATTATGTGCACATCATTATGCCTCCATCTCCAGTTAATAAACAGGCTCTCTAGGTGCTGCTCATTCTTCTGGGTGATGGCCACATTATAAGCAAGTCTAGAGCCATAAACAGTGTGGACAGCAATCATAATACGGGAAACACTTTCATGTAAACATCCCACAATCCGTTCTGGGGAAAGTAATAGAATGACTATATATAAATCCTCCTTGGAGCAAATGGCAAACAAATAAGCTCCAGTGTGTCGACAGCATGTCTGGTGTTAATAAATCAGCCATTAAAAAGTGAAATAAACAGCAATTGTATTGAAAAGTGGAACACTTTTACTAAAATAAGGATAACATACCTTAAAAAAATAAAATAAAGGTGGCAAAATACTCTCTGGAGTGATGGAGCAGCAGATTTGGTTCATTTCAGGAAAGAAAAATGGATGAAAACTGTATAAGCCTTTCAGGTATTGAGATCGATCTGTAAATGTATCAATATATTTATCCATTTGTTGATTAGGTATCCAGGTCCCGTATCCTCACTAGGATTGAAGGGGTGCTGGAGTCTATCCCAGGCCAAAAACATGGCAACTCACATCCAACCAAAAGGTAGTTTATGACCTTTTCATTATCTGTGATTGAACTGCAGTTTCATTCTTGTTTCTACATTTTCGTTGCTTTCCACCGTTGATGTGGTTGCATCGGATTTGTGCAGAACAAGGTTAGGCATCCACACCAGTGATGTAATGCTCTTTTCCTGTAGAATGCTCAAGAGTGAAGTTAACCAAAAATTACATGCCAGTCTTGAGAAATGCCAACGGTGGCCATCAATCAAAACCATGATTTAACCACGCTGAACCCCAGCTTCTCAACTCTCTCACACACACAGGTTCTCCCATTGCGATGCCATAAACATAAACGGGCGACTCAGACTTAGCGAAAGGTCTCGAGCATCTCAGTTCTCAGCAGTGGTAACCCAGCTTAGCAGCCCGGGGTTTGAATCCGCCATAAAAGTCATCCGTCAAGCATTCAAAATGTACTCCATGGCATTTGAACTGAAACAGACTGATGTTCCCTGGCGCTTGATATGATTATACCATCCAGGGATTGACTGGACAGCCAATCAGCCAATCAACACTCTTCAGGATGCCAGTTAAGAAACCATCTAATTAGCTACCAGACTTAATGGCATTTATAATACAGCATTTAGCAGACACTCTTATCTAGAGTGACTTCCAGTTCCTACAGAGACCTTCTCCCTGGAGCAACTTGTGGTTGAGGGTCCCACAGGAAGTGAGTTTTGAATTCTTTGTCCACAGACGAGCATCCTACCACAAGACCTCCACCATCCCACGCCCATTTGTGGGCATTTGAGATGATTCCAGCATCCGGGAGATGACCGGATTGGCCCGTGTGCTCTCCATATTGGCTGGTAGAGACGGTCGTTCAAACTCAAACCGTTCCACAAGTTCAGAAGGCATCATCCGCCAACACACTCCAACGTCTTTGATATCTGTGTTTGCTCTTGGTAAATGAGTTAGGTAAGTAGATAAACAGAGCGAATTTATCAGAGCATCCTAATGCACGCAAATCAAGCTAAAAGCTCGAAGTGATTTGCTCCCACGTGGCTTAATGAGCACAAGTGCAGAATTTCAATGAGAGTTTTACAGCATAAGGATGCTAAACATTTCAAAATGCAATTGAAGAAGCTGTTATGATGTTTCCACAAGCGTTAAGCAGCTTCTGGGGAAAATGACCGAAGCTCTGTCGATCCTCTCATCCTCTGTTTTATCTCAAATCTATTTGGCTGCGGATACCATTTTAACCCTCCTCTTGAACTGCTTTCTGATCATTTTTAGGCTGGGAAAAGAAATTTCATGAGCATGATGTGTTTTTGAGTCCCCGCTCTTTGAGAACACTTAAGGTGTTATTTTAGAAATCTGCATAAGCCAAATAAATTTAACCGATTTACAAAATCATGAAGGTAGTTGTTATAACGACAGTGTTCGACACTAAACCATGTCTTTGCCTTGCTGATGATGGATGCTGCTCTACAGTAAAGTCCATGAAAGGTGTCTTGGAAGAGCCTCAACTTGGACCTATAATGTCCTTCATATTCCTAATCAATCAAGACCCTTATCTTGTGATTACTGGTATAAAGAGTTTTGCACAACATGCACAGAGTTGCTCTATTGATGTAATTAAGTGCTTATATGTACGCTATAGAGTCCCGTTGCAAGTGTTCTGAATGGGAAGTGAAACAGAAAAGCACTGAATATCAAAAAATGCGTTATAAAGAATGGAAAGTTGTTTTTTTTTAACTAAAAGTAACGATTTTATCAATGGTAGGAATCCAGTCATTTTTCAAATGAGCAAGTAATTCTATCTAGAACATCTTGTAGTGGTGATCCAGAGTAGAAATGAAAGTGAAAGTGAAAGTCGCAGCACAGCACACATGAACCACAACGAAATTGGACCTCTGCTTTTAACCCATGCACACAAACACCGTGCAGCAGTGGGCAGCTATTGAAAGCGCCCGGGGAGCAGTGATGGGGACGGTACCTTGCTCAGGGGTACCTCAGGGCAACCTACTTGTGAGGGAATCGAACCCACAATCTTCCGATCTTCCTAACCACTAGGCCACCGCTGCCTTATTTAATGACAATTAAATAAAATGATAATATAGTTAATGATATAATATAAACCAGCATATGTCGTTAGCTTTCATAACTTGCTCATTAAGACGTTCTTCTTCTTTCTCTCGTTCTTATTTTTCCTTCTCTTCGCTATTCATTTTACATCAGAGTGCCAGACAGACTGAAGCGCTCACCCCTAACTTGTCACTGGAAGCAGTGGGGGAACTGTGTTCTTTTTTAGGCGAGATGCTCTGGAGCTCTCCACGGCCAGTGGATTAAGTCTGAGGACGAACCACTTGGGGGTGGATAGGAGACAGTGGCCTTGAGCTGAGACACATGACTGACAGCTCCGAGGACACCAGGGAGACACACAGGCTCCGGGAGAATTATTAAAGAAGCATCTCATGATGCGTTCGGACATGCAGGAGAGCAGTGGGTGGATTCGGTGTGGAGGAGGAGGGTTGGAAAAGCAATGGACATTCAGTGGCTGAAATCAAAGAGACCTCAATGTCCAGTCATTTAATAAAGGTTCCTTAAAAGTTCCTACCTTGAAAATACAGGGCAGTTCAAACATCATTTCATCACTTTTGCACAATACTGTATACTATTAAAACATTTTTTGGAATCGTCACACTCGCCCTAAGGACCTGAAGTGAAAGTGAAAGTGACTGTCTGACGCTGTGACTCCAAAAGGCAGCAAACAGTGAACCACAACCGTACGCTTCTCTTCATTTAACCCACAAAACCCATATCCGGTGCCCATGAGCAGTGACGGGGACGGTACCTTGCTCAGTAGCACCTCAGGGCAACCTACTGGTCTGGGATTCAAACCCATGACCTTCTGATCGCTATAGACCAGTGCTGCTTTTTCTGAACATCATTTTAATGCTGAACATTAAAGAGGAGTCACTCATTTAAGAGTGAGGGTAATGTTCCCTGGCAGCTCTGGGAAAACGTACAGATTAGAAGGAAAGAAATAAAAAATGACAGGACAGCAAAGCATCGTATGTAGCTGGGAGATCGCTCATGCCGTTCGGCAAATGTGGCTTACTTGAATCAATCTCTAGGATCAGCCATCTCCACCTTTTCTGCCTCTAAACAGCCTCAAACGGGGCTCCTCCTCTCGCCTTCGTCAACAATCTGAACTCTCCGCCCATGCGAAACAGGAACATATTGAACTGCTTAGGGGAACCTGATGGGACAGGGTCTTCTGCAAAACATGGCTTTGAAGATTCTGAGAACAATCTTGAGAAACCCAATGCGTACATACTGTACCGAGCCCTGCAGAGATGCATGCAATTGCATGCTAAGGGGTGGCTGTCAATCACTTGCAAAGCAACTGTTGATGTATGTATTAGAGTCACAAAGCATACATCTTGTTTCACTTGATCCCTGCAAATCAAATATATCGTGGCTGGGTGACATACAATTGAATTGCTGCCAGATGGAGGCTAAATTAAGCCGCTGCACTGAAATCCCTCGGCGAACGCGTGACAGCTTTCGCTCGAGAAAAATATGCATCCTCACGGTTTATTTTTATGCTGATGCTCATGACGGGAGAGCGATGCTCTTCCCAATCGTCTTCTCACAGTCGCCGTCAACGGCGTGCGAGGAATCTGCATACAATTCTGATTTTTATTCATTAGCGAGTGTGTTGACGTGATCCATACCTCAGTGTAAACGGAGTATCTGAAACCATTACCCCAGGCTTGCATAAATACTTCACGAGCGCGAACAAGGAGACCCTGGCAGATGAATTGCAGCAATCAATATGGATTTCCTGTTCCGCTCCTGTTATTCTTTTCTTTGCAGGCGAGTGTAAATTGGCTTTGGCGACAGCAATCCATTAGGGCCCGTGGCCATGGCGATGCTACGGTTGGCCTTTAACTTGGTCACTGCAACATGCAATGATGTTAAGATCAAAATGCAAGAGCACATGCATGACAGTCGTCATGTAATCTAGAAAAATGAGGCGGCGATAGTGATGCCAGCTTGGAACGATGAGATGTAAAAGCCTGGAATGTAGATGATTAATAGGGCAATTAGGTGCAATAATTTCATTTTTAATTGGACGAAGGTCTGCTTTGCAAATAAAACATATTAATAGACTCCACTTATAATGAGAGCTCTTTAAAAGACTCTCCAAAGGCTCTCAAAAGTTGCACTACTCATTTCTTCATTTTTTTGTATTAAAAAAAAAACAAAAAAACTTTCTTGTATTGTTTAATACCCAGGAAGAGTTCTCCAGGCTTCCTGAATGTTGCTGTCTCTCATTTTCAGTCCAGTCTCTGTACCTGAGCAGTTCTCCAGATCTTCCTGAAGGACAGTGTTGTTGTCTCTCATTTTCAGTCCAGTCCCTTCCCTCCTGATAGTTCCCTTCTGGCCTTTCTTCAAAAATTGATAGGATTCTCAAGATCATCTCATTCTACTGACTGCATGTTTCCATGGCCTAACGAGTTGTGTGTCCACATGACATAAATCCGAATTAAGTGAAAGTGAAAGTGACAGTGTCATCAGCCCACAGTGAGTTCCAATGCGATGATGGGGTCGATACCTTGCTCAAGAGTTCCTCGGGGCAACCTACTGATCCGGGATTCAAAACCACGACCCTCGATCTCGAGAGCTCGTCTCTAAACACTAGACCGCCACTGCCCGTAATGTATGTGGTGAAAGTGAGAGAAGTGAAAGTGATAACCCTTGTCATTGCGAGGTCACAGCACAGCACACAGTGAACCGCAACGAAATTGGACCTCTGCATTTAACCCATGCACACAAACACCGTGCAGCAGTGGGCAGCTATTGAAAGCGCCCGGGGAGCAGTGACGGGGACGGTACCTTGCTCAAGGGTACCTACTGGGAAATCGAACCTACAATCTTCCGATGGAAGGGCAACTCCCTCACCACTAGGCCACCGCTCCCCCATGTGGCTTTGCATTTGATCACGTGGCTGGATACTTTTGGGCAAACAATGTAAATCCTTCCCTTTTTTGAGCTCCTGCAGTCAGAAATAGCCATGACAAGGAGATCCTGACTCAAAGGTAACTCAACACACTCTGAATCATCAATACAGCTTTTAATTCTTATGCCAATTACTGCGGCTTTTCACTTCTCAAAGCTCGGAGTTTCAATGCCCTTTTGCTTAATAGGCAATGTCCCTGCCATGCAATTTCCTCAGCCTCTGCTAATGTGTGGAGACAGGGTTACGTGCATGCACAGGGCCTTGCGGAGCGAACAGAAGGGCTGAGAAATAATTCGGCGCAAGTTAATTCGGTAAAAGACATAATTCCATGGAAGATCATCCGGTGGAGAGACAGACAAGAACACTCGGCCATGATATCGAGGCATTTTTTTTCTCATTCTTTCTCTCTTCTTCACACCTGGTGCCCACTCTGAGGTCAAGGAGTGCTTTTACACAAAAAGCTTCTCGGTGTCTGACAGACCCCATGGAATAGGCCGCTGGAGAAAAAACCCAGACTTTCTCTCCTGAATAGACAGGTCTGCATCCTACTAAGAAGAAAAAAAACAAAACAAACCAAACAAACAAGAAAAAAAACCTCCTAGTGATGCGGACTGCATTGCATGCTGACTTTTACCAAACATTTTGAGGTCAAACGTATATGCTAATGAAATGCAAAGCTTCTATGGAAGCATCTATTTTGTTAGAAGCCCTTTCTTTGTCCTAAAACTTTATTTGAAACACCCTGCACTTCTCATTGGTCACTTTAAAAACTCGGTTTAAATGATGGACATGCTTTGTGCAGCAATGTGCAAAAGTCTTTCCGCATTTCTTCATGCTTTGCCTCAAAAGAGCAACATGATCATCTCCACAAAAGAACGGAAGACCAGAGGCAGCCGCCGTCCAAAGAAGAGCTTCGGGACGTCCTTCAAGAAGCCCGGAGAAGTGTTCTTGAAGACGACAAGGCATGGAGAACAGTGGTGGAACCAAATACTGATTTTAAAGCCGGTTAAAATTCTACAAACTGTGTTATAAACCGGATTTACATGTTTACTATTTTCCGACGAGATACAAAGAAACGATGGGCGACGAAGCTTTTGCACAGAACTGTAAGCGCTATAGGTTTTGATGATCTTTCACAGTTTGTCAGCCCAGTTGTTGACCGGATGTTTGATGACCATTCTCAGCACTGACATGGTAGATGGTAGTAACAGGTATTGGGTATCAGGTATCAGCTGTAGACCAAAAGGCTCTATCCTAACTCCACCACTAGCACCATTAACTTCTGGGCAAGTTTTAGAAACCCAAGCAGCTCTGGGGAGACTTACCCTGCCTTAGACGTCATCGCTCTAAATAAGAGCATCTTCAAATCCTGCAAGGGTGAATGGAGTGATTTTGATGTTTTCTGCACTTTTAGTGTAGAAGGTAGAGAAGATTGAGATTTTTGGTTCCACCAACCAAAAGTACCCATCAGCTTTGATGTCAGACACTGACCCTTAGTAGGCTGGACACAGTCTCTGAACAGCAAGACAGAAATCGCAGTCCATGAATTTCTAGGCCTGTGCTTCACTAATTAACCTTGGTAAGATACAAAGAATCAGTTTCCCTTAAGGTGCTAATGATGGCTCCAACACTCTCTCTGCACTGTGTACATAACTAAAAGACTAAAGAAAAGAACACTGGGAAAGAAAGAAGAAAGCCAAGGCAGAACACCATGAGCAGAGGCAGATGAATGGTTTCTCTAACTTCACCTCGGTTTACCTTGGAATAATATTTCATTATTATTATTTCATACCTTCTATCCCGACAGTCAGAGGAAGTTTCAGCACAATGTCCCAGCAGTTTTTAACTTCTTCATGTGAAGAGAGACGATTTATTTTCAGGTAGATAATGTCAGTGGACAGCGGCGTTTGCTTTTTGTTGAGATGTGAAGATTATCTCTTGGGAAGACACTGATGATGAAGTCTGTGTGAGTGCACTGGTTGGAAAATAGAGGGAAATGATGTCTGTCTATTATAATTGAGGAGGCAAGCAATGTTCCTCACTTCAGCATGTCACTAGGAGGCCATGTCGCAGAAGAACTTTAGGTAGACTAATGTTCTCGGGTAGGTCTTTTTCAGAATGCAGAGAGGCATAGAACATCTCCCCTAATGGCTTTAAATGACCACCTGGTTCAGATAATGAATATTTCCAAAAGTTCCTAATTAGTTGGATCAAGGATTTACATAAACCATTCTTCTTCTTCTTCTTCTTCTTCTTTCGGCTGCTCCCGTTTAGGGGTCGCCACAATGATTGCCCAATTGGAGCCCAATGGTGGTAACGCTGGAAGTGCGATTTGAACCTGCAAGTATCCTACCACCTACACCTACTTAGACCATTAGATCTCCACCACCCGTACGCAGTTTCTGCAAAGGTGGACACTAAAACAAAGTTACCGATGGGGCGGAGGTATAGTGTTCAGAAGGATCAGAAGGTAGTGGGTTCAAATCCTAGAGCAGTAGGTTGCCCTGAGATACCCTTGAGCAAGATACCTTCCCCATCCTCGCTCCCTGGGCAGGCTGCCGTCTGCTGCAGTGTGTCTGGGTTAAACACAGAGGAGGTTGTGGTTCACTGTGTGCTGTTGTTCACAATGACAAAGTCACTTTCACTTCACTTTTTTCAATGGACTGTAATCCATGATGGTGCAGTTATGATGGGCGGGTACTCCCGTAGTAAACCGCTACTAGGCTGATAGTTGGCTGCTTGAACTTGCAAGTATTTGATCGAAACGTCTGGGTAAACATAAGCGACGGAAGGCGTACCTGTAGCGGTGCAAATAATGAGCACATTGTAAAAACACTGTGTCACTGTGTTGTAAATTTCTTGCTCTGTTGTGTCCATTGTTTTTTTAACAGCATGTCAAAAAGGGTGAGGCACATCCACAGGCCAATTATAAGCCACTTTTTGCCAATGAAAAGATTTTCATATTCTTCTAGCTGAAAAAAAGTACACGAAGAGCCAAAAGCTCATCTATGCAGGGAGCTTACGGTGAAGAACAAGGACACCGAGTTGGAAAAAAGCCTAGAAGAGATCTGAAGCTCAACTCTGTGAGCTGCCCTGCTGTTTATACAGTAGGCTGGGAAACGGATCTAGACATTTCTATAATAAACCTGTTACATATGCTGAACCAGGATATGGGTTAGGATGGACCAGATCATGAAGTACATATTTATTTGGAGATACGCTCTCCTTTAGTGATTCAATGGGTATTATGGACATTTTGATTCTTCTACAAATTGAGGGTTTCTGCAGCTCTAGTGGTCCAGCATAATTCACGAATCCTACCAGCTGAGTTTAACCAGGCTGAGCAGGGAAGCTCTGCAGGACCAGAGTTAGAAACCCCTGCAGTTCTACTTCATATTCAGTTCACTTTCAATAGATTTTGAAGTTGCATTAAACATCTCAATGTGACGCAACATGAGTTCTGTGAATTGAAAAATGTCATTTTTTCCCCCACATTTTCCAGTTTATGTATTTCCTTCTATGTTTGTCACTTTTCTCTGCATTTCACGATGGAGTTTCACCTGTGATTACATTGTAACATGAAAAATGTAACAAAATAGAAGACGTAAAATGTTTAATGTTTTTATTATCTGCCTTGTGATGGACCGGCGACCTGTCCAGGGTGTTCCCTTGCCTTTTGCCCTGTTAGAGCTGGGATAGACTCCAGCCCCACCCTAATTAGGCCAAGTGGCTCAGAAAATGAGCGAGTGAGAGCGAGAGAGTGTTTTTACTTACTCTAGATGCCATGTCAATTCTGACAGGATCAATAAGAGCAAGACAATCCTATTTTTGTTGGGTTTAATCTTTTTATGCATTTTCAGCTCACCGCGTGAAGCACTAGTTGGTCAAGGTGGCCGAATTGCAAACCTTCCAAGTTTGCTGAACGCCTGACATTTTTGTTGAGTGACTCTGTGATTTTAATGTTGGCAGTATTTTTGTTCCATTAAAAGAAACAAATTTGCCATTTATTGACGTGGCTAATGCCAGACTTCCGAAGAACCCACCGTTGTGTCAAAGCTTCGCGTCAGAATTTAATTTATTATTCATTGCGGTGAAATGAAGCTTTGATGAGTTGGATGCAGGAGCCGCTGGGAGAGTCGGAGTCTGCAGATTCGTTCTCAAGGCTTCTCAGATTTGTTTAAAAATGGTATAGATGCTTTTTGACCCAAGAGCCAAATCCGATACGCACCTCCTGTAGAGCTGGTTTTCATTTTCTAAATGCCCAGTAGCAATGTGTTAGACAACTATGAATTATTTCATGCTTTGAGACCTATAGTTTGATTGCTTTGCGGTTGGGAATAAATTACAATGAATAATGCTGAAGTCTCAGCCTGGTTTCATAAGGAATTATTTCTAAATGGAGCGAAATTTGTAAAAGAACGACTGATCCATCATTTGTTGCTTGGCACTCACGTTCAAGAATTGGAAAAATGCAGCACTTTCCAATTTCACTATCACGACTACATGGGTCTGATCTTGGACCTGGTGATTGTTTATTAAACCACCTGCGCTTATCACTGATTTGGTTGGAATAACTAGGGTGATGTAGAGTGGATATAAACTCTTGATACTCTGACTGAAGGCCCAAATGTTCAAATGGTCTTACATAGAAATAAACCACAGCATGTGTTTCACAAAGGGATAAAAGGCACTAAAAATGACATAACTGTCATGTACTCACTACAACTGGAGGGAAGTGAAGTGAAAGTGAAAGTGCAACCCTCTGGTCTGGGATTGGAACTCACAACCTTCTGATCTAGGGGCCTAGCCCTAGTCTTCTAGACCATTGCTGTCCCCAGTCCAGTATCAGCAGATGAAATGAAAATAAATTATATATATATATATATATATCCTGGGATCTGAAGGTTATTGCTCTGAGGTACTCTTGAGCAAGGTACCATCCCCATAACTGCTCCCTGGGTGCTGGACATGGCTGCCCACTGCTACACGTGTGTATGGGTGAAAAGTAGATGCTGCATTTTGTTGCATTTCACAGTGTTTGACAATGAAATATAGCCACTTTCACAAGAATTTAAATAGTAGCTATTAGGAAATAAAGCATTTTCTCAATTATTTTATACTAATAATAATTTAATAATAAAAAAGGTTGGTTAAAGTAAAGCTTAACAGCATTTCCCCCACTCATAGAGGAGACAGAGGACACACTGGAGCGTTAAAGTATACGTGTGTGATGTGATGTGAATTGGCACTCACTCGGATCCGAGAGAATGGAGTCCGTTTTGGGGAGAAACTGGTCACAGCGGATGCCCTGGAAGCCTTCTTTACATCTGCACAACACACAAAGAGTGGACCATTAGAAACAGAATACCATTACCAACACCAATACCATACTGATACTGATCACTTGTGGGCAGCTTTCTGTGCGCGAGCCTTTATTACAGGAATTTCGATGATGATGAAACGCAGCATCAGCAGGGGGTAAAAACAAGCCAAGGGAAACACCTAATCTACTTAATGCATCTCTCATTATCCTGAGCCAGTGTTCATGAGTGCAGCATCAGGAAAATACTGCATAATACATTTCCATGTCACTATACACTAAAACGCTAAACACTATATTTTCTACCTGCGAAACATGGTGGTGGTAGGGTCATGATTTGGAACTGTTTTGCTGCATTCGGGCCTAGACTGCTTGCCATAGTTGATGAAAGAATAAATCCTGGATAAAAGCAGTAAAAATGTCAGGATATCATTCCAGAAACTCAGTCTCATGGACCAAGAGAAGGACCCTAAGCAAACTCTTAACAGAGAACTAACAAATAATGGTTAAAAGAGAGTACATTTAAAAAAAAAAATTCTGACCTTCAAGAAGCTCAGACCAGAGTCTGAAGACGCTCACAGGTATGCAATAGTGGATTGCGTGAAATGGGTTTAATTTGTTTCTCTTGACTTTAAGGACACCATAAATATGTTTTAGGTTCTTGAAAGGGTTCCAGGAAATTGCTTTTTGGACCCTCATGTGGATCCCGGCCTGGAAAGACAAACTAAGATGTGGCACATCCACAGAGCAACTTTAAACTAAATCTTCAAGCTGCTAAAATTCTTCCTAAAGGTGAAAAAAAACAAACAAAAAACCACAGAACTACATGAAAGACAAATGTTCACCTGTGCAGAGAGTCGGAAAAATATGAACATTGAGTTGGAAAAAGCCAAGAAGGGATTCTGGAGTGAACTCTTAGAACTGTTTATACAGCAGGGTGGAAAATGGATGAAGGTATTAAACCAGCACAAGGATACAGATTCAAATAACCCATGTAGACCAAGACATGAAGGACTTGCTCCAGATATACACTGAAAAAGGTCCAAGTTACATAGTCAACATTTTTTATTCAGAAAAAAACAGCATTCATTTAGTGATATAATGGACGTTATGGATTGTTTAGGATAAGTTAAGGGGCAGGGAACCCTAAAGGTAAAGGAAAAACGTCTATTTCACCATTCAGGCTTGTAGTGTTATCCACTAGACTATTCAACATCCTGGTCAGTTTTATCCTGAAGGGGTGTAAAAGGGGATAAAGGGGTTGTCATCACTTTTGGTAACTAACCAAGTCAACAAAAAATAATTTTGTCCTATAAATTATAAATTTTGTCCTAATAATTAAGTCCTAATGCTCCAGATCCTGTGGTTTTAGTTTGGTTTAGGAAGCAGTCGGTGCACGACTTGTATTGACCTTTAGCAGACTTCTGGTTCTTGATTAGAGGGGCAGTCCCCTTGGAGGAACTTGGGGTCCCAGGTTTGCTCAGGAACCCCATAGTGGTGATGCTGGAGGGGGGATTCGAACCTGCGATCTGTTGGATTGCCGTTTCCTTAAAAAGATCTCTTGTTGAGGGAATATTCACTGAACGTAACTTTCATATGACATTTTTTTTCTTTACTGTGTCCCAACCTCTCCTTGTCCTTTCCATGTCCTTCCCCGCTGCTGACGTCTCCTGAGAGTCTCTGCGGGATAATCCCCCTTTCCGGCTCTTGAGTCAAGAGTGGAAAAGAAAAGAGAAATGGCTCTTGGTTCGAATGCCAGAACAGATGCAAAAAAATAAATAAATAAAAAACACACACTTCTGTGACCTTCGACTAAACCGGACTAAAATGGACTTCAGAATCCAAACGGGTTCGACCCCTTGACCCGTATCTCACTTTTTAAAGCCCGGTTCAGCGCAAACCGTTATTTTATTTGGGAAAGCGTGTCATTAAGACGTGTGCGTTTCAGCATCACTACCCAATTCTAACACTTCCACTGATTCAGCTCTTTTTGTGGCCTGTGATATTAATGATGGTGAAAGCTCGGTGGATGTTGCCAATTTGGTGGCTTAAAAAAGTGTTTTTTATTCATTTTTAGAGCAGTCTGTCCTTCTGCAGATTAGAGTAGACATTGATTAGCTGGAGACAAAAAGAACAAAGGCTTTCAAACAAAAGCCACCTTCAAGTCACGAGAGGAAAAGAGCCACAGCTGGAAGAAATAATTACCTTTTAAAACAGAATAAGTGCACCAATAAATGATGAATTGTAGAAGTATGTTCAGTACAGTTCATTTCTCTCTCTTAAACCTCTATTTTATCCCTTTTTAATACTTTCATAATTCATCATTTTCCAGATCTCTACATCAAAGATTAATTAACATTTATTAGCAACATTTTTATTTGCATTTCATTCATTCATTCTTCCTTACATTCCCCATGTTTAATTGCTTTACTCAATTACACACCCAAACATTTCAATAATGAGTTACATAGTCAGATATTTGTTTGTTACTTATATTTGAAATGACTCGGTTCTGTAAACAATTAGCTCATGACATAATTAGGGTAATTAGTTATGTGCAGACGGTCTTTGTTAGTTGATTAATCAATCATTTTAATCGACCAATCACTAGTAACTCATTTGTTAGTTAGTTATTTGAAAGTGAAAGTGACTATTTGTCATTGTGAAACACAGCAACAAAACTAGACCTCTGCATTTTACCCACGCACACACTGCGGCAGGGGGCAGCACTTGAAAGCGCCCGGGGAGCTGTGACGGGGACGGTACCTTGCTCAAGGGTACCTGGGGGCAACCCACTATGGGGGGAATCGGGAATCGAACCCACAATCTTCCGATGTGGGGCAGCTACCTCACCACTAGGCCATATAAATATATAATATAAAATATATAAATACTTTCTATATTTCAGCAATTAAAACTATATAAATAATGAAAATCTATAAAAAAGATTTTTGCATTGGTACAGATAGAAAAAAAAAATCTTTTTTTAATAGAAGTTACATTTTGAGCATTTCTCTTGGTTGGCTGGGAAATTCTGTCCGACGTGCTCAAGTCTCAGCCACTGGACACAGGTAGACTAATTGCATGCGAGAGGACACAAGAGGACTGCGAGTCAGCAATCCGGTCGAGAAAGAACTTTGAGAGCCTGTGTTTTGTGGTGCTGGAGTATGTGTGCTCAATTAGGCACCGACAGAAAGACTCGAAACTGAGGCGAGTCATGGAGGCGAGAGTTTGCGGCTGCAACATTTGTCCAAGCGGAGCATCATTAGAGCAGCGAGGCCTGCTCGTTAGGCAGCGGCGTGTATGACAAGACATATATGTGGCAATTAAAGACCAGACACTGGTAACACGGGTCACGGCATGGTGGAAAGAGCACCGGTAAGGAAGTGCACAAGGGTCAACGAGAGTCGAGGAGAATTTTTTCATAAAAAATTAAAACATTAAGGCTTTCGAAAGTGCAGCCCATAAGTTGTGAAACAGCGAATGGTGTGAGGCAAGTGTGTTTGGGAGCTCCACCATCTGGGAACCAAGAAGAACATTCTGGATTGAGACTTCCTTTGTGAAAGGATGACAGCGCCAGACGGCGTTCCTCAGAAGAACGTAACGAACGAGAAGGAGTAAAGCCTGCATGACTGAGCAGATCCGGATCGCACCACATCCTCGGAATACACTCAACCACAGATCGATTCAGTATCAGTATTCAGGAACTTTATGAAGCACTGATCTATCAAACCAGATATTGATCAGGAACTTCTAATTACCCTGGGATTCCCTGAGGAAGTGCATCAAAACCCCCCAAAACTAGCTTTTTAAGGCTGACCCGCCTCAGCCGTTCTGCTCCAGACGTTATTTGTACGACAGTCGATGCGGCGCTTCACAGGCTTGATTTATGTGAATAGATGTGACATTCAGATTGGTGGGGGGTGTTCGTGTTACTCAGCAAGCAGTGGTGGCAGCCATTTTTTGACATCTGTCTCTCTCCCTGTCTCTCTCTCTCTTTCTGTAGCGTTGCTCTTAGAAAACGTGTTAATGCTACATGATAGATTGTGATGCCTTTTGATTGATTTTTTTGTGCCCCTATGAAGGCTTGACACTTTTTCATTCCCCTCCAGATAAAACTGCACGTTTTCGTGTCTCTCTCTCTCTCTCTCTCTCTCTCTGTTTCTTTCTCACTCTCTCTTACTCTTTTTCTTTTTTCTGCATGATTTAAGGCCATGGTTCTCAACCAAGTCCATGTCAGTGTTTTATGCTCCTCAACAAGCCTAAAAAAAATACATTTAGTAACGTTTTTATTTCCAGAATGGAACTCAAGAAAAACAAAGATAACTTCACACAACTGACTCAGCAGAGATTTTGTTTGTTAGTTGCCATGGTAACAGTGCTGACATTCGCAACATGTGCTTTAATAATGTAAGGACGAACTGCTCAACTACACTTGGCGGACAAGAAACGGGAAAACTACATCGATCCGGGCTGTTCCTATCACATTTTCGGACGCCTGGTTCCTATCGCCACCGGCTGCGAGTCCCTCTAGATTGACCCGTTTAACATGAACCCGATAACCCGCGTGTTTGAGACAGCGTAGCAGTTTAATTTGGCTGAAATCTGGCAGAATGAAGACTCAGCTGACCGATTTGTCACTCATATGTGAAGTAGGTTATAGTGTCCACCATGTCTGGCCCCACTTGTGTTCCCAAGCTGCCTCCGAATATTCATCAGTCTTGGAGACCAGGCGGTGTGGAAATGGTAATCTTTCTCGAGGAGGCAGGATGTGTTGAGTGTTGCTTGCTTTTTAATTAACGCTAAGTCATTAATTAGCGGGAACAAACAGCGGAGCGGCGGCACCGGGGCGGCTTTGGATCACACCGACTCGAGGCATGTGAAGAGACGGCTCAACAGCCAGAGATAAATATAAATCCAGCAGGCCCCCAGCTGTCAGGCCTCATGCAGGATGCGAAAAAGAACACGCATGTTTAAGGATGCGCCGCTAACGACTGGACTTATTTAGCAACCAGATGTAACGTTTTTTATGTTTTTCAGTGTGGCAACACAAGCAGTGATTAGTGAAGAAACTAATTTAGCAGGTTCACACATGGCCATGTGCTGCCAAATGCTCCCGTCAACATGTGATAGAGCGCAGTGGCCCCAACTTTGCACTAACACTCGTTTAAACCATTTATCATCACCATAGCGATGCACCATGAAGACATTAAATCTAACATATGGAAGTTCAACGCGCATAAGAACGTTCGGTAACACATCCTGGGAAGGTTTCAAAAGGATACAAATGCGTCTTATGACAACTGACAAACATACGTTTGAGGTTTGTTTGAAAACCTTCTAGTTGTCTGTGACTGTGCAGAAGTCTTGATCTTCCCATCGTTCTGCAGGTTCTCCAGATCTTCCAGGAGGACGAAGCTATTGTTTCTCATTTTCAGTCCAGTCTCTGTACCTGAGCAGCTTCAGAAGCAGTGTGGGATCATCTCCACAGAGAAAACAAAAGGCAGCTGACGCCCAAAGAGCTTTGGGACCTGGCCAGCTCACCATCATAGAATCCATCATGAATTCTACCATGTATCAGAGGAACATGTGAGACCATCTGTAAGAACACTGAAGCTGAAGCAGAACTGGACCCTGCAACACGCCAGTGATCCAAAACATACCAGTAAATCCACCAAGGACTGGATGAACATGAAACGAGAGAAATGGAGAGTCCTGGAGTGGCCAGGTCAAAGCTCAGATCTTCGTCCCATTGAGATGGTGATGTCAGTGATTGGTAGATGCTACAAGAAGCGTCTCACTGTGGTTATTTCAGCCAAAGGGGGAACACTAGCTATTGGGGGTGGGGTGTGCTAACTTTTTCCTCAGTCCGAATACACATTTTTGTTGATATCTTTTGTCTAATGAATAAATCAAGGTTCATTTTTGCTGTTTACCTGCAATCAAATCACTTTCTTTTCCAGAGATAAACAAAAACAAGATTAGACATCGACATCAGAACATTTCTTAATAAAGACCTGAATATTTAATGGGTTGTGCTTATTTTTTCACATGACTGTATTTGTGTGTGCATGGCATAAACTAAAACCTGAGGCTGATAAATTGAGGTTGGACTGCATAAACGGACTGCAAAAAACCCCAAAAAACCCTTCTTTAAAAAAAGTTCACGTGAATGTGAAATTAAAGTAACACCTCCGCCTTTGAAGTTCTCACATGTCCTAAATATGACACTGATAATTTAAAAGAGCAGACAAGAAGTTCATTAGTGAACCAGAAGTGGTTCTTCTAAAGGTCTGGTCTTCTCACACCTGGTCCAGCAAATCAGTTAATAATTCATCTTCTCTGGGTTGAAGTGAGTGTCTAGAGCAGGACATCACCACCATGTGAAGAGCCGAGGGACTCCAGAGCAGAGTCTATAAGCCTTTGCTTCAAAATCTGCTTTATTGTACTTTACATGCTTTGTAAAACTGACAGAGATCTCGATTATTTCTACTTTTGGTTTCCAGAAGAAATACTTGGATGATTTTTGCAATTTTTAAGTCTATTTACAGCACTGTGCAAAAGTTTTAGGCAAGTGTGGAAAAAATGCTGTAAACAGAACGCTTTCAGAAATATCAATAATGATTGTTTATTTTGATCAATTTACAAAATGCAAAGTGAGCGAACAAAAGAAAAATCTAAATCAGATCAATATTTGGTGTTTCTACCTTTTACCTTCAAACCAGCATCAGTTCTTCTGGCCCCACAGAGCCCTGATCTCCACACCATCCAGTGTGTCTGGATCACATGAAGAGACAGAAGGATGTGAGGAAGCTACATCCACAGAAGATCTGTGCTCAGTTCTCCAAGACATTTGGAGTTCCTTCAAAAACCGTGTGGGAGTGTACCTAGAACTGATGCTGTTTTGAAGGCAAAGGGTGGTCACACACCAAATATTGATTTGATTTAGATTCTCTTTTGTTCATTCACTGCATTTTGTCGATTGATGAAAATAAATGATCAACACTTCCATTTCTGAAAGCGTTCTTTCTTTAAAGCATTAATTCCACACCTGCCTAAAACCTTTGCACAGTCCTGTATGTCTTTATTTTTGACTGTAAATCCTTCCCAGGAACCATTTAGGAACTTTTAGCTGTGGGTGCACCTTGGCGTTACATAAGAAGGTTTAAATACCAGAGCATTAAAAGCACAAGGTGGCCATTGATCTCTGCTGAAAATGTAACATCGTGGTGGAGAAACAGAGCTTCTCTCAGAGGCTTCAAACAAAAGCGGAGATTATGGATCGCATCCTCTAACCACTGACCGTTTTGTCCACTTTCATACCTGCGGCCGCGTCGTCCATTTACACGTAGACAGAGGCAGAAGGAATCGATTTTCAATGGCGTGAAAGAGCTATTCAAAGGGCTCAGGCGCCCCAGCCATTTCCCGGGCAGGGGGCGAAATTTCATTTGAGTGGGTCGGGGCAGCGGGATATTGCTGCAACTTGTTCTGCTTATGCCATCGTTTTCACACATCCGCCCATCACGTCGCTCTGTCGAGTGAGCTCGGCAGGCCCAAATGGGGGTATCTGTTATTGTTAGCACTGATTCCGCCATTCATTCGCCCGGATCCGCTGTATTGCTGATGGAGTAGAGCTCCAGAAAGAGCTGGAAACGGCACAGGTATGGCTCGCCAAGGGCCCAGTTAAGCTTTACTTCTTCAAGCATCCATCTACATCCTGTCAATACAATGGGCACTAGACACTGCTATTTTCCTCAACTCGACTTCCACAGCTTAGAGAAAGGCAATGGAGGAAAGACTAAATCTATTTCCCCTCTATTTCTCAGAGTCAATAAGAAAAGGAATAGTGTCACCCAGTCCTACGGTTTGAGCAATGAAGTGCCGATTGCTTTATTTGGGCCTTTGTGTGTTCCTGTATATCATTCCTTAATGGAGTCCCATCACGGAAACAGCCCAACGCCCACGATATAGTTTAATAAGAAATCTGCTCATTTAATAGAATCACGACTCCGTGGATGGGAATTTTAAATATTTATTTCCGTCCGTAATATTCATTCTTTTTCCACTCATCAGGCTTGGCTAATAATCCAGGTAAGTAGGCTGATCAAATGCTTCTTGCGACGACGATCAAGGCAACGTCCAATTTCACGTCCGTCACAGAGGCGGCCAAAATGAGAAGAGTTCAATTTCGCTCCTTGCCAGGCCGGCCGGATTAATTAGGTGAGAAAGAGACGAGCAGAAATAAAAGATCACAAAGGACTTTTATTTGCGACTCAAGAAGGTCAGACGATGCAAAGCCGGCCAAAAGTTTGAGCTCAGCCTTGGACTTTTTCTTTAAAAAGAAATGATAAGAAATGTCACTGCTTTTCCACGTTTTAACACACTACGAAACCAAGTCAGGTCTGCCTTTAGTGACTGACACTCACTTTGCGCAGCGGTGGCCTAGTGATTAGGGAGTTGTCCCAGGATCAGAAGGTTGTGGATTCGAATCCCAGACCATTAGGTTGCCCTGAGGTACCCTTGAGCAAGGTACTGTCCCTGTCAATGCTCCCCGGGCGCTTTCAAACAGCCCCTGCTGCACATGTGTGCATGGGTGAAACGCAGGGGTTGAATTTCGTTGTGTTCTGCTGGGCTGCGTTTCACAATGACAAGAGTAGTCACTTTCACTTCGCTTTATGTTGGATTTTTATTCTCCAAAGTCTGAACTCCAGCTGCTTTACTTTGTGATTTTAACAATAAAAAGAAGATTATGTGCCAAACAACACAAACACTGGAGCGTTCAGGGAGTCCTGTGGACGGATGAGAGTAAAATTCAGTGATCTGGTGGAACCTCAGGGTTTATGTGGGATGGTGGATGGGGCATCATAGAACGTGTTGCTCCTCAATGCATGTTTTCGGGGAGAAAGGAATCTTGAAAATTAGACTTACAGCTTCTTCTGCTTTAACTATCAAGTTTTAATTACTGAACTTGATTTTGATCCCAAGCAATTTGCAAAACTGTGCCAAAATTATTTTATACAGTCCAAGGAAACAGTTTTGAAAATCATGTCTTGGTCTTCCCAGTCTGTAGATCTTTCTCCTGTGGAGCTGCATTAGATGACCTGTCCCACAAATGCTGGGGCTGATGCAATGCAAGAACTTGCAAAGTGTCAACAGAAGGATGTAGAGTGATACTGTCTCTCAGAAACAGGTCAGGATGGCTTTTTCTGCAGGACTACTTCGAGAACTGCCTGACCTCCAACATCCAGAATCCCTTTCCGAAGAACGTTCCCACTTTTAGTGACCAAACTCTGATGAAAGTAAACAGTCATACGCTGTAGTCCACATTCTGATGCACAGTGTGTGTTGCCATCCTTCATCGGTGTCAAGAGCTCTTCAAGTTCAATAGTGTGCAAAAATAGAGCGCAGCCTCATTTTTTAATAGAATTTGCAAGGCAATCATCGTTCGGCAACAGAAATTATACTTGATGCCTGTCAGTCTGTCTTATCTTGGTCATGTTGAGAATTAAATGAAAGAAATTGGAACAAATATTTTAGTGCTCCAAGCTGCAAAGTGTCTAAAGATACAAGGTTCTAGATAAAGGGGTTCCAACCACACAGTGTTCAGCAGTAAATGAATCACCTGATCTGATCTGGAAACATCTGCACCTGCTTCTTCGCTGCTTCATGACTTTCGTTAGACGCTTTGTTCTGCTTGAAGGTTCAGACGTAGATCACTGTGTGGATTAACCAACACAGAACTATCAAACTGCTCAGGTACAGAGACTGGACTGAACATGAGAGACAACAACACTGTCCTTCAGGAAGATCTGGAGAACTGCTCAGGTACAGAGACTGAACTGAAAATGAGAGACAACAACACTGTCCTTCAAGAAGATCTGGAGAACTGTTCCTCATCAAAATGTTAAATAAACTGTGGCTCAAAATGAAAAAAATAAATAAAGTGAAAGTGAAAGCAACTTTTCGTCATCGTGAACACACAGCACACAGTGAAACACTGAAATGCAGATTCTGCATTTCACCCACACATGCCGTGCAGCAGTGGGCAGCCATAGGCAGCACCCGGGGAGCAGTGATGGGAACATTACCTTGCTCAAGGGTGCCTTAGGGTTACTTCTGAAACCACGAACTTCTGATCCTGAGGCCAAGTCCCTAAAGACTAGGCCACTGTTAAGCTCGGGCTTTGAAATTGCATTTCGACCGCAGATGAGATTCTGGCTTCTGTCTCTCACCTTTCTGACCGGCCATCACGCACCACTGCCGAAAATAAAAACGTCTCGTCCCTCATCTTCACCTTGAGGCAACTCACACCTCCACTTTCCGAGCCCAAAACTCGAGAAGTGGCTTTTTCTTCCGCCTCTAAGCAAGATAAGAGTCTCTTGTAGCGGCTTGACTTTGCTGCATAGTTGCGTTGGGTGCAGTCGTCTTGGAAACATGCCCTTAAAGTGAAGCTGAGTGGGAAGTTAGCGGATGCATCTACGATGGCACTTGACGACGAGAGCCTTAAACCTCCGATCAGGAGACGGAGGATGAAAAGACATTTCAGCTTAAAAGTCTGCCATTTCTAAAACAAAGAAAAGAGATTTAAGGGAACCCATTTCCTACATACTGAACTATGGATAGAGCTGATATCTAGATGGAGCTGTGTGCAAAAGTTTTAACACTCAGAAGAAATCACTTAATACATCCCATTTGTAGGACATAAGAAAAAACACCATATCTGAAAAAACAGTACTAAATCATCACTGGGGTGCTCCATCTTGCCTCACTGGGTGGTAAAAGTAAGGGTACTATTATTGGATAATTTCACTTTCTCCACTTTATTGTTATGAAAATGTGCAAATCCCTGGAAAAGCATATTTAAGCTACAAAACAAGGACCACGTTGTAGCTTTGATGAGACTTTTACACTGCTTGTGACTTGAATTTAAAAATGTTATTATTGCCCTGACTGCGAAGTGGGCGTACACTTTTGAATACGACTGTCTCAAGCAGCCGTTGGTCTTGAACATGTGCTACAATACTTGGTGGACGCCTGCATTGTGGAAATGTTTCTTCAGCACAAACACACAAAGTTTGTTCCCCTTTTCTACAGAACGATCTGTTTACAGGTTCTTTGGGGAACCAACGCTGTCCACTCTGCCAACACATCCTCCTCCCGATATAATCCTCGTCTCTCCCCTGGACATGTCCAAACCAACACAACCTTGCTTCTCTAACTTTGTCTCCAGAATGTCTAACCTGATCTGTCCCTCTCATACACTAATTTCTAATCCTGTCCATCCTCGTCACACCCACCGAACATCTCAGCATCTTTAACTCTGACACCTCCAGCTCCGCCTCCTGCCTTTTCGTCAGTGCCACTGTCTCCAACCCGTACAACATAGCTGGTCTCACTACCGTCCTGTAAACCTTCACGTTTACTCTCGCTGGTACCCGTCTGTCACAGATCACTCCAGCCACTCTTCTCCACCCATTCCAACCAGCCTGCACTCTCTCCTTCTCCTCTCTTCCACACTCGCCGCTACCCTGAATTGTTGATCCCAAGTATTTAAACTCCTCCACCTTTATCACCTCTACTCCCTGCATCCTCACCACTCCACTGTCCTCCCTTTCATTCACACTCATGTATTCATATATTTATTTATTAAAATGTATTTCAATTATTCATTTGTTTAGAGTAATTGTAAAAGGTCATTTGCACTTTTTAAGAAGACTGACATTATCTATATTTATATTTACTTGTTTGTTTATTTGTTTGTTTGCTAGCCGGTAAAGAGTGATGATAAAACTTCTCAGCAGTACCTGGTGGGACCTACTCGGGTAGCTGGTGGGATGCAGTGTTGATTTTAGTCTTCCTTTTGTTTTAGTGAATGTTGCTCCTCGGTTAAGGTTTTGTTTTCAGTTTTCTGCAGATTTTGCATCAAATAAATGCTTTTCCACGTATTCGTCTCTTGTCCTCCATCATGTGCCACTGCTGGGATCCGGGCGTGACGGTTACAGAAGACACACAAATAAGAAAAAGCAGCCCCGGGGATGCACCTAGAATTTTATCCCCTCAAAAAACACCTTCATCAAGGAAAGAAGGAGAGATAAACACATCTTCCTTCACCAGCACTTCATCTTCAGAGTGTGCAAATAGCACAGCAACATCATTTCAAACCGTGCCATCTTCCCCTGCTTCTACAGGAAGTGAAATTACACCCTCGTACCGCGTGAGAGTTCCATATGGAGAGTAATTACGGCTTCGGCTTCATCTCAAAGAATGTCTTAATCAGAGCCCTGACGCTTTAAAGTGGAGCTCAGCAGGAAGACACAAACCCAGTGAGGCTCATGAGTGTTTTTATTCTTAACTAATCAAAGGTTTACATATACGAACATCCACGTTAAGAAACGCCGAGCTGGTACTTCCACTTATTGGCCACTTCAATAGAAACGCTTCATACTTTCACTCCTTGGTTAGAAATACCAGACCTCACTTGGGCCAGTTTATTAGAAACGCCAGCTTTCTGATGATTAGAAATACCAAGCTCGTCTTTCATTCAGCGACCAATCAGAAACAATACCTTTGAATGTTCACACAATGGCCACTTTTTTGGAAACACCACCTTTATAGGTTGGAGGCCAATTTATTAAAGATAAAGGTCTTGAGCTTGCACTCTTCTGGCCACTTTATTAGAAACACAAACGTGGTCTTTTCACTCAGTGGTCAGTTAACTAAAAATTAGAAACACCAGCTTTGTACGGTGTTTTGTACGGTGTGTTACGGGGCAGCGGTGGC